>JAOQML010000001.1:9640702-9653184 GCA_027568935.1 Erythroxylum urbanii
GATGCCGCGGTATCACCCGCAAACACACGCCGCAGTATCACCTGCAAACACCTACGGGTGGGGTGTGGGGTCCAACACCTCACTCATTGGAAAATCACCTTAAGTGCTCTCCTAGACATTCTTTTATGGCCACAAAACAATCATGGCCTTGCTAAAACCATTCTTACAGTTTACTTTATTGACCTTAGAACTTGCTTACAAGTTTTGTGGTATGAAAGAGATGCTAGGCACTTTAGGAACCATGAGAGATCTAAGGAAGCAATGTTTGAAATCGCCTTATCTATCATTAGAAAGCAGCTTATTATTTGTAAAGAAGAAAGGAACTTTAATGAAATGATTACTCAACCTTGGAGAATTGACTTATTGCACTCCTTAGATGCTTTAATTTAGAATGGGCTACAAGTCTTGTATTTGAACTTGGATGGACATATAGTCAGTAGGCGTTGTATTTTAGAGCCTTATTTCTTTAGGGTCTCTTTTATACCTTATTATTCCTTAATTGACAATATTATTTAATTTTTCAGAAAAAGTTGTTTTAGGTTTAGATTTAGGTGATTAAGGAAGTTTTAGTTTGAGTTGTAAGTTCACTTATGTATGGGTTTCTCTTCACCTTGGTAGAAAATTATAAAAATAATTACTCTTTACTTGTGAAAAAATAAGATTGTTATAAGAAGGTTCTTTTTTCCTTATTGAAAATAAGAGAATTAGTGAAAATCCTAGTCAGGTCTTAGAAAGTATATATAGGCAAAGGATGTTTACCTAACCACTATAAATTGGTTTACCCTTTTCTTACCTATCCTCTTTAAGTATTGTTTAACTATTTGATTGATTTACTTAAATAATTTCTTTATCATGTATTAATTTTTATTAAATTAAGTTCAATGGTTAAAAAGTAATCTAAATTTTCTAACACCCAATTCATTCCTCTTTTGGGTGTTATTAAGGACCAACATGTTGAATGATTCTTATTCATATAAAAAATTGAATCATATAAACCTCAAATATATCTAAACACATTAAATTTCATACATATCCAAAATGTTTATACACATACCCAAACACAAGCTTATAATCCTCGAAGAGTATTTAAATCATCAATAGTTTATGCATTTCATAATATCATTTATAAACTCTTTAAATCATCAATAGTTTATGCATTTCATAATATCATTTATAAACATAAGTGAAACAAACAGATACTAGGCCAAAAGTGCAACCTACATCTTAATGTTTCATAAAAGATCTAAGTAAGTTCCTACTGTTATCTCTAGTATCACTTTGCACCCTAACGTAACCAAAATAGTACTCATTATGCCCTGAATTGGAGGAAATACTAATGCCAGAGATATAGTAGAAGCTTATTTATAACCTTTCTGATACATTAAGGTGAAATCAAACTTTTAACCAATGTTTAAAGAAATCATTTTAAATATTAATCATTTTAAATATTACATCAACAACTAGTTAGATTACATTATTATGTTGTTACATCTCATAGGCTAAATTGATAACCCATTTACTAGAAACTACCAAAAGTTTTTAGGATTTAGGATGTTATCAGTACCATCTTAAAAATGTTAAAGTGTAATATGATAATATAGATAATGTAAGGACTAACTTAGAGTTTATAGGAAAGTTAAGGAAAAATTTGTACCTTTCATATAAATAATAGCATTCATAGCTTAAACAATGTCATCCATTTGTTAAAGTTTTTAAATAGTATAAGCACTCATTAAATAACATATAACATCATTAATCTCTCTAAAAAAGGATCTTAATATGAAATTTTATTTTCATTTATCATTAAAAAACAAATAAATAGGCTAATTTTTATTCCTTCAACAAGTAACGGTTAATAAAAACATATGTGAATTAGTAAAAATGTTGGGATCCTATATTGACGAGTTAGAATTTTTAAGAACTGAAGAAAAGCTCATGATAAAATCTTTTATTTTTTTTACAAAATATTGTAAATTTTTTGGTTGATTGTAAAAAAATTGGACAAAGAAGTTAGAAAGCAAAATATTTGTCTTATAATTCACTTGGCTTGTAAATTAAATAAATAATTAAAAATACAATCAAATAATTTGTTATGCATATGGAATCCTTAGGAAAATTAGGTCTATTGGTGCTTAAACATATGGCCAAAAGTGCAAATTATATCAAAATAATTTTTTAATCAATCAAATACTTAAATATTAAATGTTTAACTAAATTATTACCTCTAACAATATAATAAATCAAAGTTTTGACTAAATTTATACAGGGCCATTATCGATGATATGATATGGAAACCAGAGGTTGAAGTGTCAATAGGGCCTAAACTGTTTTGCCATATTAATCTTCAAGTCACCCCCACCTTCTTAAACTCCAATGCCAAGAATCAAGCTTAAGTCCAACTATTGGAAATCCATCTGATAGCAAGGCTTGAACACTTAGATTGTTAGTTTATGCCTTACAACCAATTGATTGGTTATAGTTTAATAACAAAATGATTTAAAGGTATTCTTTATCTTGTACATATTTAGATGTATATGATAAAGTCCATAGGATAATTATACATTGTAAATGAAATTATAAAGAGAATATAATTATAAGATTGATATTGCAATTATGTATTATTCCTAAATTGTTCCTATTCATTTTTCTATTAAGACTGGACATTAATATAATGTAAAAAAGGCTAGCACATATTATGTTTTTCTTTATGAAGGAAGTAGTTGATCTTATAAGCTAAAATATGGAGATACTTAAACAAATATGTGAGTGCTTATTAAAGAACAAGTTCACTAAACTGACCTGATATGCAAAATCTATTTGAAACATTACTTGTATATCTATGAAAATTTTCATTACAATGATTTTATAAGTGATCCTTTAACTTGAGGTCTCCAAAGTTATCTTGTATAGGGATTAATCTGCTTTCATATTGCTTATGATCTATTCTAATCATAAGTCGTTCAGTCGATAGTTTTTGGATATAGTGTAAACTATATAGAGGTAGTTGTGTGATCAAATATGATTCATCACCCTAAGGATCTTACTTCTTAACTAAATTATCCATAAAAAATAAACTACAAATCTTATGACAAAGTAGATTTAAGTATTTGGCTACTCTTCTCATATTTTTTCTTTAAATTGTTGGAATTTTGAATATTATCATACATATGCTTTCCACTCCCTTACCATCCCTTCACTTAGTTATATTTTAATGGATTTAATTATAACAATTTCCCTTATCCATTTACTGAAGTTTGTTATCAGATTTTATATGCCTTAGTGAGTGTGTTAAAAGATTCTTAATTCTCATTCCGTCTAAATCACATATATGTAGCAAGTTAGAGTTAACAGCTTTGAGTCCCCTTTATAGTTATAGTTGACCTTAAATGCCCATATGATGATGTTTTCCCACTCATTTGCTATGCCACACTGCTGCATGATATGTCCTTATATTACAGTTGATTAATTACAATAGAAGAACAAATGATTTATAGATTCTTGCTCCTATTTATAGAGGGAATATTTATTGTTGATTTGAATACCTCTAATTGTATCTGGTGTCTAAAATTTCTATTTCACATCCTTGGGATCTTGTGTCTAAACGTTTTTATTTCATATAAGATAAATGCAACTCTTGGAGAGGTTGAATAATTTTGCACATGTTTACTTATAAACTTTCTTGATTTATGAGCATTTGCAACTTTGGGGTTGTATGATGCTACATTTGACATAACATATTAGAATCCCCCTAACTGATAACTTTAAGCATTGATTGGCTTTAAATACTTAAGAATGTGGAAGGTGAGGAGTTCATACAAAAGGTCTTGATTATGCCAAATTTCAAACAAGAAAGATGTAGCATTCTCATTACTAATGATGCATTTTATATTGTGGTTCATGATATCTCTTTTTGAACATTTGAATTAATGTCTAAGTACTTACTTGGGATTTGAAGCTCCAGCATGAAAGTGAGTGTGTATCCATCTGACCTATAAGGACTCTTTTATCTACCAGAATTTTCCATATTATCTTAATTAAGAGCATGTTGTTAAATAATTTAACTGAGTTTAGCCCAAGCCTCCTTCCTCTTTAATGGCACAAACTTCTATCCACTTTACATTGGCATGTGCTATTTTGTTTGGATCTCTTGTCCATAAGGAGTTTTTCACTAATTTCTCAATTGCCTTGATTATACTACGAGGAAGGGAGCTCCAAATCACATGGATATTGTTAAAGGTTTTTGTTCTTCCAACTCTATATTCCTCTATAAATAACATCAAACAAGGATTGACAATCTTTATTTGTGGTTGTAATTGGAATCCTAAGATATTTGAATAGAGGTTGCTTAGGTTTCATACTACTATATTTTCCAAATTCTTAGCTTAGTTGAAATTATTTCCTAATACAAAGATGCTCCTCTTCTCAAGGTTAATCTTTGGACCTGATATATCACTAAAGTGTTGCATTGTTTCCATACGCATTCTTGTTGAATTTTCACCAACTCCACACAATAATATGAAATCATCAACAAAGGATAAATGAGATCTTTACTCGTGGTAATAGGTTGCCCCTTTCTCTGATATTCTTGTCAATTAATGGTAAAGAAACTATATGCAAACTACGAATAGGTAAGGATCCCCTGCCTTAATCATTTTCCTCAATTGAATGCGTGAATAATTTTGCTATTAACAAAAAATGATAAATGATGTAGTTATGATGCACATGTCAAATCCCTTTGATGAAGGGTAGAGGATAACCTATGGCTTCCCATCCCTCCGGAACAAAACTCCAAGCCCCTAAATCAAATATATTATGAATATTTATTTTCATTGTTCAACCATTGATAGCTTTGTTCTTGTGGTAGTTCTTGATCAGTTCTTGTAGTAAAAGAAAATCATCTCCTATTCTCGTCCCATGAATAAAGGTTCCCTAGCTTGGATTGATAATAAAATTGAGTGTGCCTTTTAATCTAGTCGAAAACACCTTTCTAATTATCTTATTAATCACAGTACTCCTGAAGCATTAGGCTTCTTAAGTATAAGTCATGTACGGGTTACACGCAATTCATTGAGCATTTTACAATTTGAGAGAGTTACAGAATAGCTTTTGATACTGATCTCCCACTAGATACGATAATTGTTGAAAAACTAACACATCTGACTGCCAAGATTCAAATTAAAGAGAGCTGACTTAGATCCCTCTTCACTGACTAGTTACTCTTTGATTGCTCCTCATTCATTCGTTTGAAGGTATATATTCTTAGATTCTGGAGAGAGAAAACAACATTTGCTGATCCATCAATTCTCTTTGAAATAGTTGAAAATAGCATTTTTCGGGTATACAATTATTCTGTTGGCATTCACTCTTCAAAAAAAAAATTATTCTGTTGGCATTCTTCGTGGTCAATATAACATTAAAATTGTCTATGCTTATTGCATAAATTGTATACAAAGAATTTCTAATCTGTCAATTGCTCGGTTGATCAGAATACCCGCCTGTTCCAGTTCAATGTAAAGAAATATAAATGAACTGAATGCCGAAAATAACACAGCACAATTAGCTTTCTTCGTTTTGGATACAACAGCCCTAAGGTAACTTTCTCTTGGGACTTAAAATAAACTCGTCGTCGTCATTCTCATTTATGATTTTCCTTTTAGCTTTTGCTTCACCGTTCTTTGGTGCCAATTGTTGCTTTTGGGAACTCTCAGGTTTGCTGGGAGGCTTGGAAGATTTAATAGGAGTTCCCATCCGTTGCATCTTTTGTTTCCTCTGTTTCTTCTCATATGCCTTTTTAGCTCTCTCCGGAGACAGCAAGCCATGTTCCATCATCCTGCAAGTCGTATTATGTCAATCCTTGCTAATTAGATAGTGCAATCCGATCAAATATTGTCTCCTTGCTAATTAGATAGTGCAATCCGATCAAATATTGATTTGACAGAAAGAATAATGACATGGTTTATATATGATAAGATAGCTAGTGAAGTTGGACAAATAGGAGTGATAAGGCTAAGCAGGTTCCTTGAATAAAGTTCCTAGCATACTGGAAAGCATTTGAACCCTGGTGGTAGATCGAGAGGTACTCGTTTCTCGTCGCCAGGCTTTCATGCTTCAGGAATTCTAATAAGCCTAGGTTTACGAATATGTAATAATACTATTCTTAAAATGTTAACCCTTTAGATATTCAACATTTTTCTTCAAACTGACAAATAGATACTAACATATATTTAAAATTCAATGAAAATAAAAAATTAATAGATTTTTATTTTTTCTGCTTTCTTTATTTTAGTTTTTCTTTCATTCTTTTTACGTATCCTCTTTTCTTCTTTTTCTTGTTTGCTTGTTATCTTTTTTCCTTTTTTGTCAATCCCTGAATAAGAGAACAGGGGGAAACAACCGCCAACTAAATGATTGGGGATTGGGTTCAGAATTAATATGAACTGTCCAAATAGCAGAAAAGACAACACCTAAACAGCTGGAGGAAAGCGCCTGAAATAGGAAATAGCACTGGCTATGGCTGGAAACTCTTGTGACAGGCAGCTATGACAAACTGCATTAGAAGTCAGACGGAAATTGGACAATAATGCCGAAACTCGCTGGAATATGAGCAATTGAAGAGAAGGAAGAAAATGTGGCATAGAAGATGACAGATTGGCACAGAAAAAATAAATGAATATCTTTCCAGGAAAAAACTCGTCAGAAATAAAGAAACAGGTGGGATCAGGCTGACTAAAAAGTTTAAAAGAGACATTGGCGACAAATAGAAGAAAAGAGGATTGAAATTGCTTTGCCATGTGAAGTTGAAAGTTGACAAAAAGTAGAAAAGAAAAATAATTTGTATCCTTAAAATTGATTTTTTTTACATAATTATATACATGATAATTTTGAGATACGCAAGTCCTTTGTGAAAAATATCGCACCTCGCTACCAAGGAAGTATTTCAAATTCCTTTTCCTTGATCAATCATGGCTTCAATTCCCCTTTTCTTTTTTGTCATTTCTAGTCACAATAATATCATCAATATACACTAGAAGTGCAGTCACTCCCCCTGCAGCAATATGCTTGATGAAGAGAGTGATCACCTTTACTTTGTTTACATCCCACATTTTATAACTTTAATATACCAAATCATGCTTAGGGAGATTGTTTCATCCCATATAGAGCCTTTTTCAACCTACAAACTTTATTATTCGTGTTTTCTTCAAAGCCTAGTGGGATGTTCATGTAGATTTCATCATCTAGATCTAAACGAAAGAAGAAATTCTTCACATCATATGGCAGAAGTTGCCAGTTGAACTGAACTACTAAGAGTAACAAATTTCTCAAAATATTATTTTTGTCGCTAGAGTAATTGACCCCATAAGTTTGAGTGCACCTTTTAGCAACTAACCTTGTTTTATATCTCTCTAGTGGTCCATCAGCTTTATATTTCAGTCTGAAGATCCATTTATAGTCAACTATGTTATTCCCCTTGGTTTATCAACAATCTCCAATGTCATTCTTTTCAAACACATCAATTTCCTTTATCATAGCATTCCTACACTCCCTTTTTGATAATGCTGCCTTAAACTGGTATTAGGAAAAGAAATAGTATTTAGACTTGCAATGAACTTTTTGTAGGCGGGTGTCAGTTGTTTTAGTGACACAATGGAATAATGGTTATAGTGGCCTATATAGGAAGGTGCGAGTCATTCGATGGTGTATCAACTAATTGTGTATGTAAAAGAAGATCAAATCTTACTGTCAAACTCATTTCCATTGTTTGGGTTCAATTTCTGAGACTTGTTTCAAATCTGAAACTGTTGCTCTTCAATAATAAACTTGTGAATATCTTGGAAAATCTTGAGTAACACCAACGGACACAAGACAAGACATTTTTTTTAAGGAATTTAGTATCTAGTAAATATTCCTTCAGGCTTTCAAAAGCGTGTTGGCATCTTCCTGATAAATTGGAAATAAACCGTTGTATATTTTAAATACTAACCTTCCTTGGAGAGATTTGACCTCTTGCAGGTTTCTAGGTGGGGTCATTTCTTGAGGGGCCCTTTCTTTTCTAGGGTTGCCCTCTTTAGCTCTTTGATTGTTGAGAAACTCTTCCAGTTTCCTGATGTGACACCAAAGGCGCACTTTTGGAGATTAAGCCTCAACTGGTACTGACGTAGACATATATAAGACTAGGGGCTAGAGATAAGTTTGGGACGGTTACAAGACTAGAGGCTAGATTTGAGTTTAAGACGGACAGAGGAAGGTCAAGTAGCTCAAAGACTCAAAAGTGCTATCTTCCATCATTAATGTTCTCCTAAAGATAAAACTTGTCAAATTATGGTTTGGTTTTAGTGAAAGTGATATCTGCTGACCTATAGAACTTTTGTAAAAAAAAAAGGGTTATTGCACTTGTATGCATTTTCTGTAGGTGAGTAACCTAGAAAGATACATTAAATAGCAGTGCAACCGAATATCCTAGGAGTAAGCATGTTTAAGGTTTTGAGTCGATATAAATAGGACTTTTATTGTCTAACAAACATGATAGAAGTTATTTATCATACGTGTGACAATTCGAATTGCCTACCCCTAATAGGATTTAGGAACATTCCTTTGAAGAAGTAAAGCTCCAGTCATGTTACGTAAATGCTCATTTTTCTTCCCGACTACCCCATTGTGTTATGTGTGTCAACTCATGATAAATGCTCATTTTTCTTCCCGACTACCCCATTTTGTTATGTGTGTCAACGCATGATGAGTCATAAATAATTTCCTATTTTCGAAAGTAGGGTGAGAAAATATGATTGAAGTAATCTCTAGTCTTGTCTAACCTAAAGCTTTTAATCTTAACCCCAAATTGTAGGAATGACAGTGCTAACATCACATTTTTGTTTAAGTAAGAAAAACCATATAACTTGAATACAATTAAGGAGATAAACCAATGGGCCCCAAAAATATCAGGAATAGTAGAGGGAACCTAGATATTACTATGAATCGAATGAAAAGAATGAGTACTAATAGGAAAGAATATACGAGTATGTTTTGCCAATTCACAAATTTAACAATGAAAGATCAACATCTAATCCTTTGAACCAATGTGAAAATATGACTTCTAAATCTTTAAAAGACGAATGACCAAGGTGTAAATGGTAAAGCTAACTGGCATCTTTAGGAAGTACTAAGAAGTGACATGGACGAATTATTTACGATTTCTGAGAAGATTTAAGATGATAGAGATTGTTCTTCCCTTAGCAAGTCCAATCCTCCTCCCCAAGTCTTAGTCCTAAAAAACACAATAAGAATAATAAAAGACTGTGTAGCATTTAAGGTCATGTGTAAGTTTTTTGATATACACAAAACTAACTAATAGGTTTAGCACATGTAGAACATTTTTCTAGACAAAGAGAAGGTGTTAACATATACATCTACTTCTGCAACAATAGCTAAAGAACCATTGGCCACTATGATCTTCTTATTACTAGGGTATGGGATATAAGTCTTAAGAAAACGAGAAGAGTGAGTCATATACTTTATGGTAATGGAGTCAATTATCCAAGCATTGACATAATACTTGTTTGAGGCATTTATGTAAGAAATTGAGGGCTTGCTTGAAAGAGCCAAAGAACCAGCTCCAAAAGGCTTCTTAAGAGATCCCAATAAATTCCTCAGTTTTTCAATCTCCTTAATATTAAAAACTCCTTTATTCAAACCTTCATTTGTCTTCAGAACCGTAATTTTGAATGCAAACATATTGGGTGTGGCAGAAAACAGAAGAATGAAGTACCAAGAAAAATGCAGCAATGAAGGCTGCTCAAAGAAGAATTCCTAAGAAAAAAACCCTAATACCATGACACGAAGTAGAACAGGAAAATTATCCATCTTCTTCCAATTGATTTTGATTTATATTATTATATACATCTTAGTAAAGGAAACAAATAGAAAACAATCTCCTAGGATAGGAATCAATCTCCTAAGATCACACAATCTACTAGGATATAAAACAATCTCCTAGATATCGAGAACCTTTAGAATACAAAAAAAAATAATTTCCTAACTTAGAAAAGAGTAAAAGAATACCAATGACAAAAAAATTACACAATTTTAATTTCATTATAAAACATATGTCTACATACGTAAAGCCAATGGAAATAAAATTTAATTATTACTTTATGTAAGCCACAATATATAATAAATTTCTATTTATAGGGTAAAGTACCTACTCATCATAACTATATTCCTAATTAAGAAGATATATATAAAATATTTTAGTGATAAATATTAAATCCCTAAAATATTTAACAACAGAGAATTGTTTAATTTCAATGAGCCTAATTGATTGATAGATGAATAACACGAGGCTCAATGAACATCCTCTCTAGCAAGATTCAGCTCTTAGGTGGAGCCTTTTACTTTTCTCAATGAATAGAAAGTTATATATATCTTCCAAGAAGGGTGGTATTATCACATTGTATAGGTAAATAAGTAAATGAATTCATTGGGATAAGTATGAAGCAGCTTTTACAATATTTCAAGATTCAGCTTTCAAATATACTAGAAAGAAAAGGATTGATCCCCATCTTATCTCAACAACTGACTAAAGTGTTCATGTGCTTTGTAATAGCTTTCTAAGATAACAATAATATGCATTGGTTGAAGCCTCATTTTAGACCAAATAATATAACAAAAATGTACAACATCATCAAGAGATTCAGTTATGATTGGAATGGTGGTGAGTGAAAGTTTTGATAATCAATGTTATGACTTGATAGCAATGGCTGAGTAGCAGGAAACCAAAAAAGATTTTGACCCCATATTATCAGAGTCTAGGCTAGCACGATAAGGAAAGTGGAGGAGACAAAACTGGGTAAGACTATTAAACCATTGGCAGTAACTTAGAGTCATATTATTAGGTAAAAAGCAGAACAAAACTGCTAAATGCTGGTCATAATGCAAGAGACACCACGGTCTAAGCACGCAAGAGCATCTAGCTAAAAGTCTATATTTTTTTTAATTTATTTCTAGTTAGTATTCTGTTTTGTATTTAGTTTGTCTTTGCAATATTTTTCTTATTTAAGCTACATTTTTTCTTTACCTCCAAAAGGTTTTCTCACAAAAAGGCAGGTCCCTTTTCTGTTCCATCCTACTTTTTCTGCATCAGTTATAATGAGAATTTGCTCCCTATTCATGTTAGCATTATATTATTTGTCTATAACTTGATAAGAAGTAAATTAAAGTCAACACAACTAATTTACTCTTACATGATATTAGAACATTTTTCTCTTGAGAGTTTAATATAATCCCTATTAAACCGTGGTACTTCAATATTTCAAAATATTATAAAAGACTAAGACCCTTGGTCTAAAACTGTTGTTGTATGTAGATCTTCAACTCAAAAATGCCTACCAAATCACTTTCGTTATGTTTAATATCATCCACAAACAATTATAAGGACGAGTTATTGTGGTCTTATGGATAGGCCTTTTGGTTTTATGGATAGTATATAAAGTGATTTGATTGACAACGTTTAAGACTATAATTTTATACTTGTTGATATTATGGAAATAATCAACTAATTACCTCTAGAGATAATTAGTTAATTCTTTATAGATAATTAGTTGATATTTAATTAATTAGTTGAGATTTTATTACTTAGAGAATAAATAGATTATTCTTCATTTAAGGAGGTAATTAGGATTCTATTGTCCTATATATTCCTTGTATCATTCATAGAAAAATTAAGGAAGAATTACTTTGTTTTCTTTCTTCGTGGAATCAAAGCTATGAGTCTTCTACAATATTTTTTCTTTCTTAATTCAAATCAATCCTAAATGGACTATTGTTAGCGATGACTGGCCAACAGAGAAATTGCTAATCCCTTATCAATGATTTCAGCAATTCGAGTGTGACTAATGCTGGTGTTATGACAAGTAACATACAACATAATTGTGATCTTTTTGGCTCAAATTTGCTTTTCCAGTTGACAAATCACAAGTATTACCTAGAATGGTCACAAACAATAAAGTTGGCCATTGACAATAAAGGAAAACTTAGGTATTTAACTAGAGAGAAACAAGACTGGCTTGGGATGATCCAAATATGGCAATATGGAGGTCTGAAAATTCTTTGATCACAGCTTGGTTGATTAATTTCACAAAACCTACAATCAGAAAACGTCATTTTTTGCCAACAACAAAAGATGTATGGAATGCGGTTTGAGTGATATATTCTCATATTAAAAATTCTTATCAAATTTTCGAACTAAAAAAAAAGATCTAGAAAGCCAAGGAAGGAGACTATGATGATATATTGTTTTATAACGAACTTGTAACTTTGTGGAAGGAATTGGACCTATGTTATGAAGATGATTGAGACTTTCCAAGTGACAATGTCTGACATAAAAAAAGGGAAGAAAATGATAGAGTTTATGTTTTTCTTACAGGATTGAATCAACAATTCAATGAAGTCAGAGGCTGAAATTTGGGAAGAAAGCCTTTACCCTTAAT
>JAOQML010000001.1:9679095-9689837 GCA_027568935.1 Erythroxylum urbanii
ACCTAAAAATATCAACGTTACAATTTGGTTGAGTTTTACGAACTCAGTTAAGTAACCATCCTCGATAGTTCACTCTTGTCATGCAACACACAATTTATGTCATCACATAATTCACATCATCTCAATTTTCATCATGTAATATAAAAAAACTCTTTGTTCACATAGAACACATTTCAGAATCTATATAATTGATCATTCCATTGCAATTATGCAGATTATAATCATCGATAATCAATCACATATATCATACAATAAAATTCCTCAAAACATTGCAATCATTCAATTTATTCATATCATATGTATATACAATGCTTATGAGACTCAACTTAATTTAATTACGTTGGTATGACCGAGTGCCTTTTTCACTGTCCTGTATTCGTTGTCGATACCAGGCTCTATCATACTGTCTTTTATCTATTGGGGATACAGGGTTCTTGATACACTTTGAGCCATAGGCTCTTACTACAGATGTCTAAGCTTTAAGCTCTTTTTCATTGGCGACTCTGGTCACAACTGCCTTTATATTTCACGCATTCCTATAATGAAATGCACCGTGCGTATTCATTTTTATCACATTCGTATTCTTTCTCATTTATATTTGTCATCGGACTTTGAGTCTGGCATTCAACATAATAGTTGAGAATCATTTAGTCAATCACATTCATATACAAGTAGCACTTCCAATGTTTTATTCATACATCAAAACGCCTCGGACAATGAATGTACAAAATTTAGTGCATACACATCACAATAAGTCAGTACACAATTTAACAATCAATCAAGGTGAGACAATCTTAGGTTACTTACATTTGCTCCTTTCAGCTTATTGCCTTGAAGTCTCGGTAATGTCTAGAAGCAGTCACTCAATGTGTTCTTCTATAAAATGCAATCATATACAAAATTTACACATTCAGGTAAATAGTCAATCATAAGTACATTAAGGAATGTATCATTTATTATGCATGTTCAATGACAACTTTTTGAGTATGTTTCTTTAATACACTTTATAAGCAATTACAACACCTTCCAAACATTCTTTAATCTCTAATACTCTTTACTCACTTTAATCCCCTCATTCAATATCATCTACAATCATTTAAGTTCTCATTTAAACTTACATACCTCATATGGTAACATCCTTACTTGAATTAGCTTGAAAAACATCCAAAGAAACACTCTTTGATATAATATTATGGGTCACGATCGTTTTTCTCCTCTAACCTACAATATTTCCTTCCTTCTTTCTTGCCATTTTTGACCTCAAAATAGAAGTTTTTAGGCAACACTTTCTTTTAATCAAATGTTTCTCTATGTCTTACGTTTCTAATACATCAAATTCATACATTTTGGCTCATTATCATGAAAGTTATAATCAAAATACCCCATACTATTCTCATACCTTGATAGAACACAATTCTCAACTTCAATCCAAATTTCAACACTCTTACAAATAGAATTCAAATTCGATTCCTTCATGAAAAATGTACCCATACGTCTCTAGTTTACTCTAGATCAAAATTCATCCAATTTGGATATTCATAGATCGAGTTATGGCCAAAATACAAATATATGTTTAGTAAAACAATGAATATAACATACTCCAGCACAATTCATTGCCAAAGTTCTATTACTTCTCTATCATTTATCTATCGTTTCACGTTGATGATTCCTTTATACCTCAATTTTTAGTTCAGGAATCTCTATATACAATTCACAAGTTCATAAATAATCACAACACAAAAACAAAACCTAATTCATATTTTTACATATCACATTTTCTGCACTTCACTAATCTTCATTTAACTTCAATTATCACAAACCTTTATAGATTTTCGGCACATTTTCTACTGCTTTAAATCCTTCATCACTTTACTTATATCTCATAAATTGCTTCTTCCTGCACCACTCATGAATGCATCCATTCATCTTGCTACATCATTCACGCATGCATCCATTTTTAAACATAAAAACATCATCAAAAGTCATTTACACTACCATAAAACTCAAAGCATAACTTACTTGATTTACACTTCAAATCCTTCAGTAAAATTACAGAAATGGGGACAGAAAATGAGAGGCTTTGGTGAATGAAACAAAGAAAAGAATAGAGAAAAATAGAACAAAATATGGACTAGAATGTTTTCTTTGCAAGGAATAACGTAGGTAAGTCAATAACATAAAAATATCCAGCTATGTGTTTCGGTGATGGACAGCAAGGAGAAAGTTTTGGTGTTTCAGTGATGACCAAGCCAAAAGAATTGCATAAATGTCCTTACCAAAAACGTGACTTAGGTGTCCCTTTTAGGTCTTGACATATGTCTCCAAAGCATGTGTTACATTTGCCTACTAGTTATGCTACCATTTGTTCCTTAGTTATTGGTCCTCATGTTACACATTAATGGGTCCATTTGTCACTCCATAATTAGTCCATTTGGCAATGACTTACTAATCAAATTGTCACACTTCCATTTGTCTCTTATTTCTATATTTTTCTTAGTCTAAAATACTCCAAATATTCATAAATTTCCAAAATGTCATAAAAATATTAAATCAATTTTACTACACACCAATTCAATTTTCAAGACAATTAATCCACAATTCACATTTTAATCACATTAAAATCACTTATACTCGAAAATGTCAATGAATGCATGTATAATTATTTTAATGAGCGTCAACATTATTCACGTATATGTGTATGTCATATGATGCATGAAATGCACTTCTAAATTCTCAATAAACTCTAATATAGAGTATCATAGGGTTCTACCCCTAATCATGGGATAATGGGATGTTACAGACAACCTTTATTGATTTTCCTAACTAGTTCTCTACCTTAGTCTTGAAGATATTGAATTTATCCAGAAGTTCAAACTTTTCTTTAAGTAAGAACACATAACTGTAGCAGGAAAAATTGTCTATAAACGTCAGAAAATATCTAGCATTGCATAACGTAGCTATATAGGATTAACTAATGATCGTATGTATGAGTTCTAACAGACCAGAAGCATGACCCCTTCTTTTTTTATCTTGATCCAACTTACCTCTACAACAGTCGACATATATTTCTAGATCACCGAAGTCTAGAGTTGGGAGAATATTATCCTTTATCAATCTCTCAACCCTCTCCCTGGAAATGTGGCGCAGGCATTTACGCCACAATATGTACGACATTTACTTTATCAGAGGTCTCTTATGAGTCACGGGTTCAACAATGTAAGAAGAAACATACATTTCATTAAGGATATGACACATTTTATATAATCCATAGGATAAGAAGTTAGTTCCGATATGTTTTGCATTGATAGAAATATTTACAACTGAAACATCAAATACAAAATGATAATCCTTTTTTATCCAAAATTGACACAGAGATCAGATTCCGTCTAAAAGACGATATATAAAAAATGTCTCGTAAAACCAACACAAACCCATATCAAGGTTTAAACCTACATCCCCTATATACAAAATGTTAACTTCTTCTATATTATCGACCATCAACTTCTCCTCTTATTTTGAAGCTCCACTATCTAGCCACCAAGAACTTGATGTGGCTATAGCTAAGTTAGATTTATGAATCATATAGGCCGAGAAATTACCTGATAGTTCCTGTTTGACTTTCCAGAGTTTATACTTCTAGCATTCAGATTTCCTATGCCCCTTCTTTTTGCAAAAGAAGCATCTCATGTTCTTTAAGTCATGTGGATCCTTAGCAATGCTAGATTGTCCAGTTTGAATGTTCAAAGAGGGTTTAGACTTCTTAACCTTACCCATTTAGGGTTTCGTCTTCCCCTTTCCTTTGGTTGCTGCATACAGGGCTGTATGAGAAGAACTCTTCAGCTTCTCCTCTGCTGCAACACACTAGGAAATTAAAGCATTAATGTCCTAAGGCTCATATTGAGAGATATATGATATTACCAGCATCTCAAACTCTCATGGGAGAGTATTAAGGCCTGGTGCATAATCAGTATGTTAGGAATGGGCACATCCAACGCCTTCATTTTACTCTGAAGGTAAATCATCTTGATAATATACTCTCTGATTCTGCCTTCTCATGTGTACCTCATAGAGAACAGTTATTTAATCAAGGTATTGTGTTACGCTTGGGACGACACCTTGTACCTCTGAGAAACACTATCCATAAACTCCTTCGCTATTTTTTGTCTAGTAATCTACTTAGCAAATGATCCAGGATCGACCTCTTGATGGTCAAATAACACATCCTATTTGACCACTCCCAGATTGCCTTAGCCACCTTATTAGCTTCCGAGTTGATATCTGTAAGTGGAGAAGGTCTCTCTATAAACATCACCATATTGATGTCAGTCATCTCTATGAAAAACTCAACATCCTTCTTCCACTTTTTGAAATTGAAACCAGTCAAGGTCTCAATCGTGATAACATTGTTGTTTACAAAAAAGGTGACTACAAAACAAAAAATACAACGTAAAGATCAGCATAAATGCAAGACAACAGCAATACTTAAAGCATTAAAACAGTATCTGTACCTAGAATCCGATTACATATATTATGAAATACCTTTGGTCAAAATGCATAATATATACAATTAGACTTCCACATAAAAGCGATCAGACTATAAACCATCAACTCTCATGACACTATCACCTTTGGGTGCATAGATCATTTAAGCAACGACTTTTCTCTATCTTATTCCTTTTATGCACATCTCAAAATCCTATGTAAGGCTAACGTCTTTTGGCACATAAGACCAGATACATCCCCAACATGTAAGCAGAACAATTCAAAATACTAACTCGAAAGGCCACTTTGGTGACTACATCCTTATTAGCACCCTGAAAACTCCACAAGCACAAAGGATACATCCTTAAGTTTTCCTCACATTCTATATGGGCATACCGTATATGAAAATGTATCAACAAATGTGAAAACCAAATACACGTTCAAATTGTCTTATACAAGTACAAAAAACATTATCTTTAAACTTTATTTGAGACTTTTATCTCAAAAAATCTCGATCAGAATGACTATCGTGCTTTCCTGAACATCGAACCTACCACATGAGATACGAAACCTTAAGGGTCTCCCTTATGTGTAGTTCGAAGCAAAAATATTCGCTCAAAAATAACTTTAAAATGCTTTAAAACCTTTTCTAAAATCAAATTACCAACATAATTAATCTAGAAAATTGAAAATTTCACTTTATAAATTTTTTCGACCCTAAAACTGACCTAAAATACCCCGAACACCTTTGCAAAAATTCTAAAACTTTCAAAAAAAATTTTGAGTGTTGACATTAGTAGTACTGCAACGCTGATGTCTGCTGACATTATAACTGCTCATGGGAACGAAGGCGTGTGTGGTGCCCACGCGTCGACTGACGCGCTTCAGAGGCATCTGATGAGTGCAACGCATGCTCCCCGACGTATGATGGTTACTGTTACATGCGCCACCATAAGTAAATAAGCCTTTACTATATGATGCGTGCAATGCACCGGCTGCCATGTGTCGGGACAGGTAGTAACCACTTGTGACACACGCACCCGCTCGTCCCCTTCCAGTGGGAGTCCAACAGCCTTTAGGCGGTTACTGTAGAATCGTCGAGCATGTGCACTGTAATCACCCTCTGACAAGGAAGGTGATTTCTGGCTATCCTGGAGCCTTTTTTTATACTTTATGTGTAGTTTGAAGCACAAAAATTTTCTCAAAAATAACTTTAAAATGCTTTAAAACCTTTTCTGAAATCAAATTACCAACATAATTAATCTAGAAATTTGAAAATTTCACTTTATAAATTTTCCCGACCATGAAACTGACCTAAAATACCTCGAAGACCTTTGCAGAAATTCTAAAACTTTCAAAAAAAATTTTTGAGTGTTGACATTAGTCGTACTGTAGTGCTAATGTCTACTGACGTCATAACTGCTCGTGGGAACGAAGGTGTGTGCAGTGCCCACTCATCGGTTGACGCACTTCAGAGGCATCTGATGAGTGCAACGCATGCTCCCTGACGTATGATGGTTACTGTTACATGCGCCACCATAGGTAGATAAGCCTTTACTATATGACCGGTGCATTTCAATGCACCGGCTGCCATGTGTCGGGACAGGTGGTAACCACGTGTGACACACGCACCCGCTCGTCCCCTTCCAGTGGGAGTCCAACCGCCTTTAGGCGGTTACTGTAGAATAATCGAGCATATGCACTGTAATTGCCCTCTGACGGGGAAGGTGATTTCTGGCTATCCTGGAGCCCTTTTTTGTACTTTATGGCTCATTTTTGACTCGTTTTTCATGGCTAACCTCATGTACTTCTCTTTCACGCATCCATACACGTGAAAAAATAACATAACAAATCAAAAACAATCGAAAACCCATATGGATAAAAACTAAAAAAAACTTTCGTTTTTAACCACCCGATCACGCAATCGCTTTGATACCATGTGTAACACATAGCATAAACCTTATTACATATCCTGGATCGTTCATGAAAGGGAAATAAATGAAGGAAATGCGGAATACCTAATTTCGATTCCATTCCAACTTCTAAGGTGATTTCTGAGGCCGAAACGAGCTCCAATCTTTCGAGATCTTTACAGGAATCCTTTACTGACACGTGGTTAAAGTCTTTTTACAATTTTCTCAAAACGTAAACTCTCTCAATGAGTCAAAGAATTCGTATGCTTACGAATAATATGAGCAACTGCTGGAGACCTTAACCTTTATATATAACTTATATATCGAGCTTCTTCATTACAGATCGGAAATGGGTTCGATCCACACTAATCAAGATCAATTTTTCTTCTAAATTTTGACTTATTAACTTAGATCATTTATTGGATCACTTTATTATCTCTATACAGATCAAATTATATAACTTAACTGATAAGTTATTTAAAACCCAAATAAATGCAATAACATGTTGCCAAACTTTACTGAAAAAGTAAAAATTATCCAACGTATCTTTCTTTTCTTGCTCTTCTATTTGTCGTCGTGCTCCTCTCTGTGTTGTTTTCTAGTTCATTTTTGCATCTTTTTTTCTTTCTTATTTCTGTTTATCTCAATCATTTGCTCATGGTTGTTCTTGGTCTCCAGGTTCATTCATCATGTCTCTCATGTCCATTCTTTTCTGTCCCTTTCTTGGTTGTTCATTGTCTCTCTGCTGGTTTTCATCTTTCTCCATCATTTCTGAACACTAGCAGGGCCTCCTATGCCTCCTATGTTGCATCAAAGGATTCAACAGCTGCTCCAATGTTACTGTAAATCCATACTCAATTTGGCGATAAAAACTATCGTGGCATCTCTAGGGTAATACTCAAAATTCCAGAAGAAGATGAACGTCTCTCTCCTCCCCTGGCTTTCTCTGTTACGCCTCTGTCTCCTCTCCTCTAGCTTGTTACTTTCATGGATCAAAACTCAATTTAGAAACTTTAAAAATTAGAGTTTTGTTGGCTAACTGAAACTGATATCGATGGGTGATTCGGAATCATCCTCACGACTTTGTTAGAATAACTTATTGAACAGACTAGCATTTGGCGAATATATTAATTAAATGTCTCCACCAATAAGAATCTGACCCTCCCTCCCCGGAAGAATTTTTGGATGTGTCGTAACCATTGAAGTTGAGCACTGGAAAGCCCTTGTCTCTCCATTTGTTTGGAATATTGTCAAGTCTGAATTCAATGGCTATCTGATGTAAGAGGCAAGGCACTACTGGCATCACTAGCAATCTCTTGTTGCATGTTGGGAGCAGAAGGGAAATAAGGCTTTGGAGGAATTTCAATGTCGTCTAGGTTCCCAGATAGCATATCCACAACTCTTGTCATCGAGGGACGGTCTTTAGGGCTTATTTGGATGCACCATAGACCTACAATTACCAGCTTCCTTACAGTGCAGGTATCTTCTTCGATTACTTCTTTGTGTTCAGTGAGTTTCTCATAGATCCAATCCGGGAAGTAAGCTTCACTCGAAGTGCTTCTGTGAAAATTAATGCTTTTGTTTTTCCTGCCTTCAGCAATCTCCAACAACAACATGCCATAGCTATAAACATCAGACTTGTGAGAAGCATTCCCAAGGTTTCTCATGAAGACCTCAGGTGCGATGTAACCAACGGTCCCTCTTGCAGCTGTCATGGTAACAGCGCTTCGACTTCTTGAATATACTTTTGCCAACCCAAAATCCGAGATCTTGGGATTGAAGTTATGATCAAGCAGAACATTTTCAGGCTTTATTGTCCAGGTGCAATATTCGTTCCTCGCAACCATTATGCAAGTACTCTATTCCACGAGCTATTCCTAAGGCAATCTCCAACAACCTTGCCACTCCCAATGAAAGCCTCATCTGCTCATCAGATAACAAGTCGCCTAGCGACCCATAGGGCATGTACTCATAAACAAGACCTTGTTTTGAGCCATTCCAGCTAAAACCCAACAAATTTATGACATGAACATGGTGTATCCTACCAATAGTGGCAACTTCATTAACAAAATCACGGCCAATATTGCTCGATTTGTCCAGTAATTTGACAGCAACTGGGCGGCCATCAGACAGCTTCCCCTTGTAGACGCTGCCGTAGCCTCCTTGGCCTAGTTTTTCTTTGAAGTTGTTTGTCATCTTCTTAATATCGCTATATGAATAGCTAGTTACTAATGTAGATCTCATGGTACTCATGAACTCCTCACGATTTAGTCCAAGGTCATCAGTACTCTGGGTTCTCTTGATGGTCACTAAAATTCTTCTTCTGAAAGCTAGTAGTAGAACAATAATCAGGACAAATGAACAGCTTCCAGTAATACCTGCAGATTATCTAAAGCCCGATCAGCAAGTATACAAAGGAACTGCTTTCACAACTACAACTCATTACGTCTGAATAAAGCAAAACAATTAACAATTGAAATGGAATAATTACCATTACTGAATCACTGGGAGCAATTAGACTAACATGTCTAAGCAAATATTATAACTGAAGATCAATGCCTTCTTTTATATAGAAGTGAGGAAGCTTACATACCAAAGATGAGGGCTGGACCCGGGCTTTGCTTTTTAGAACGTGGCTGCCTGTAGGATCGGTGCATAAGATAAACTATTATGTATCTGCTATGATTAACAAAACTATTTGATTATATACTCGGGAAAGCAACGTTTGTCCTGTGGTTTAACTTTCATTTTAATTTGGTGTAGGCGCTTTAAACATTTTCTCGTTAAATAAAGATTCTAAGTTGATCACAAAATGACCATTTCCAAATTCAATATAATATTCCGTGAATTTTCATAATTTTTGTGAGAATTTACTGATCAGCTGGGGATTTTTTATTACTTTTATTTTTATTTTTTTGTTTTGGTCCGGAACTGGGACAAGTCTAGGAATTTATGGCATTTAATGGAACAAGATACCTGTAAGAATCTCTTCGTTAAGAAAAAGACATGGCTTTTGACTGGCAGAGTAGCCAAACGAACAAAAAATGTCCATTCCACTTCGGAAGCAGACAAGATAGTCAGATTGAAAAGTAGTAAGTACCCAAGTATTATAAGTTTATCGCCTGATGTTATCCGTTAGCGTGGAACACAAAAAGAAACCACATAGTATTCTAGGCTCTCTCTTGGAGATTGGTATTCTCAGGAGGGAACTTACTTGTAGAAGCACATACTATTTTAGGCTCTCTCTTGTAGATTGGTATTCTCAGGAGGGAACTTACTTGTAAAAGCAAACAATCCTATTTAAGCTGGCATCGTATCCACATCGTCCACCAGTCGCATCACAGCTACTACACTCTCTAAATTCAGGCCAGCTCAAAGGAAATCCATCACGCAGCACGTCTACAAGTTCGACGGAACTATTATTGAACCTGAACCGATCTCCTGCGCTAGACACAGGAACCAACATCAAGTTACACCCAGTTGGAGTTGAAATAGTTCCAGGCGGATCAAATTGACTTCCGCTTGACCAGAGATATATCTTCTTCCCATCGTCACATGAATAGTTTCTGACCACCTTATTAGCAAGAGAGGAAAAGTCAACCTTTGTCGGACACTCGAACAAAGTCAGGCTATACAGTCCGAGAGGTAGGTATGGAGATGTAAAATCTGTGGTGGAAATTGTAAAATTACGTAAATAGTTACATGAGCCAGCACTAAGATCCCTGAGAAGTTGGGTGTCCACCACGACCAGTGTGGTAGATGGTTGTAACGGAGTTGGTGGGTAGAAATTCCTGACATGGTATAGCTTGCCGGAGAAAAAAAGGCCTGCGGGGAGGGCGGACGAGTTGTCGCATATAACCTGGTAGCCAGGGAGGCCGCAGAGTAAAGGGCCAGTAAGAGAGGGTGTCCAGGAGGAGAAAGGAAAGGAGAAGGTGATGTTACCACACTTGAACGGAGAGCACAAATCGTAGTCAGAGACAGAGTGGGAGTCCTGGGATTCACCCGTCGCCAGAAAGGTTGTGAACATCAGTGAGAAGGGTACAAGGATGGAAGAAGATCCAACTTTCACAACCATAGCTGTTTAACTAAGTATAGAATTGTAACTGTTGCGTCCTTTCGCTTCAAGAACTTCCGATGAAGACTTGGAAAATGGCGAACAGTTGACCCGCAGGAGTGTCAGACGGTGTGATTGAACAAAAGGAAGTTAACCTCACGACGCACGTGAGTCGGTGATGGAATCTCTTGATTTAAGTATGATCGTGAGTTAAAATTTTTCTTATATATGCATTTATTTAAAATTTGGGATTAGAATTTTTTGCTTCCCACCAAGAATTTACCTGATTAATT
>JAOQML010000001.1:9689937-9704631 GCA_027568935.1 Erythroxylum urbanii
CAATTTTTCTCTCCTTTTAAAAAAAGATTCATAATTGTTTTACAAACTTTATACATTTATAACTTCTTATATGAGTTTATTGTTTAAGTAAGTTTTATATCTAATAATAAAACTTTCAATACACCGCAAGTATATGGATAATATCTTACAGTATAAGAGGTTATCTTTCCTCCAAGAATTATGCAATAGTTAACAATTTGAACATAACTTTGTCTAAGGTAACACAAAATTGATTTGAATAAAATTAAATAACAGAATTTAAAACAAATAATAAGACAAAACAATCAAACAATTAACAAATAAGCTGCAAATAAAAATTAAAATTAATCAAGATTGAATATTTAGGAACTATTCTTTCTCTATTTCATTCCTTTAGTCTTATTGAATTAATTTATGTGTTTGATTTTAGATTGCCTAAGGCATTGATTATTCTCTCTCAAGATCTAATCAATTAACCTTAGTTGAATTCAAAATTTCCAGATTTACAATCTTTTGATTCACAAAACTATCCCTAACATCTTCAATTAGATCTGAAGCTATCTAATAGATAATCAATTTCATAACCAAGATCTCTCTTTGATTGATCATTAATTTAATAATTGTGTGTCTATTAAATTGCCAACACTCGTTGTACAACCTAACACTAACGACTTTTGACTCACTCTCTCAATTTGTTTTCAAGTTTATGCACAAACAATTATCATAAACATCCAAGAATATATTAAATTCAACAATGAATAAGGTCACAAAATAAATCCAAAATAATTCCTAATTTGAGTTTAGAAATCCGTAGACATGATAAACATCTTAGAAATCAATTAAACATCAAGGATAACAAAAGAAACTAAAAGGAAAAGAGAAAAACTTGTTCGACGCCTTGATCTGGAATCTCTCCACTTTGATTCACTTTGATGAATGGCTGCTGCTTTTTGTGTTTTTCTTATTATTAATTAGTTCTTGAGGCTTCTGGGGTTCTTTTTAAGGTTTTTCCACTTAATTTGGTTCCAAAAAAAGCCCTAAACTCTAAAAGATACAAAAATGTCGCACCTAAACATCTCCTATCACAACTATGCTCTTTAAGTCACGATCGTGCTCTTGCTGTTTCCCTCTTTGTTACGATTGTGACCAATTGTGCATGATTGTGACACCTTCAAGCTTCCTCCATCTTCTTCATTCTTCAATTTCCTAATTCCCAACACTCACAAACACATGAAACACCTCTTGAAATATAAAATTAAGATCTAATTATTGCTCTAAACCAAACAAATACTTAGAATACATACAAACATTAATAATAACATAATTCTAAGCCTGTACACATAATAATCATCTAAGAAATACTTTAAAACACACTTAAACATCTAGCAAGACATAATATAATCTACTCCTATCATTTATAATCCTTAAGAACCTTATAAGCAGAGCCACAATCTTTATAATAGTCAAGCAAGCATCCCAAAATTTATGATCTATAATAATAGCATAAACATCTTTTATTTTTATACCCTTTGATAACTTATGATTTGAAAAGTGTTTACTTATCACTAAATTTTGGTGTACTTGTTTTTTCTCATAAACAACTGAGGAATAAATGTAGTTGCAAACTTAATAGTACCAGGATGAACAACACTCTTTACCCAATCTTCTTGCTTTCTTACCAAGACAAAAAAGTAATATGATTATACACAAAAATTGTAATCTTAGATGCATGTGGAGCAAGATTAAAAATAAGGTTCATACAACCAATGTCTTTCAAAATTAGATTTATACAATGAGCTGCACATGAAACCAATAAATATGCTTGTATTTTATTGTAATAAGTATTTAGCTGGTTTATAACTAGTTGCATTGTTTACAAAAAAGTACACAATACTTTTTAGTCCATCCCACTCAACATTTTCAAAGGATAATTCAAATAAATGAGCATTTTTTACTATATTAGAAGCATCAATAGGTTTGAAAAAAGTTGTTCCAACATTGCAATAAACCAAGAATTTAATCAACAATCTTTATCTTTAATTAGTCCACCCATCTACCATAATAATGTATCCTATTGTTTTCTATCTAAACTTATATGTACCCACAATCAATTGACACTCATTTTTTAAATCTTGAAATAAAGGCACACAAATCTCTTAATAAGAAGGTACCTTAAATCCTATACTAATGATTATTGTAGCATTTATTATTTTTAAAAATAGGGTGAATTTAAAGCATTTTAAGGAATATAATAATGATAAAACTATCTAGCCCATGCTCGTTTACATTACAAAACACCATCCTTGTCAACCAAAACACTTTTTAAACTAGGTTGATAACTACGAGTAATTATTGGTGGAAAATAAGAATATATGTTAATAATAACTTTCCTTCTCTTTATCTGACACTTACTATGCTTCATCATCTCTAAAAGATACATTATGAACCTCTTTATTTTAATTTTTTTCTTTTTTCACTTATTGCAGCAAATAATTTCTAATCCTCTCACGTCCATTAATTGGTACTTTTTTGCAAAAAAACAATATTATCCTTAATGCCAACAAGATGTTCTTTCACTCTTTAAATTCCTTCGTATTGAACATTTTATTGCAAAACACAAATTTATATTAGATATTTCTATCAAATTTTTGAGAAGGAGAAAATAATTCCTTACTAAATTAGACTTATCACAAGTAGAGGATGCTAAGTTCATCAAAACTTTTTTTTATGATTTCATATTTTCCATTATAATTTTAACCAGAAAATACGAGAACTTTTGTTAGTTTTATACATAATTATAATAGTTGAACATTCTCGTAAAGTAATAGATATTGAAAATACTTGTCCTACTGATAGTAACTAGATAATATTGCATTATAGAGATAGTTATGTCAAAAAAATGACAACAATATATATTGATTTATACGTTATAATCACTTTTTACGATTCAATTAGAATTTTCCCCCTAAAAGCACCATAAGTAACGAGGAATTTCTAATAAATCTCAACCCTTATCAATGAATGAAACGAAATTACATAAATAATTTTTTTCTTAAGAAAATGTTTTAACATAAACAAGAAGAATAGATTCCATTATTGCCCACTTGAAGCTCAAAGAACAATTATGTATCATATATTTCTCGAATTTAGGCCCGCTTATTGTAATTGATAATTACATTATTTTATTTCTTAGTCCTTTGCTAATTGCATCTCTCATGCTTGTTTTCTTTGTTTTGTGCTATAAAATCTTGAATAATTTGTCATCATTGATCTATGATATAGCTAAGTAAACAAATTGTATTTAACAAACTAGTGTAGTTAATGTTTAATAATATTTGTGTTAAAATGTGGTAATAGGAAAGTTTTAAAAGAACAAACTCTACTATGGAGTTGGATCCTTGACATATCTGTGGTCAACCACTTCTCGTGAAGAAGCGGACACCAAGACTAAAATTGGATATAAAAGGTGAGTCCTTCTCCATTTGGATCAACTTTCATAATGTCCCATTGGAATACTAAACATTGGATGGTCTGAGCTTCCTTGCAAGCTTAGTAGGTAAGCCTTTTTGCTTTTGATTCTTTTATGGCTAACTTTAAAAAAAAATGTTATGCTTAAATCTGCATTGAGGTGATAATAAAAGATGAACTTCCTGAGATCTTACCAATTATGAAGTCCAATGAGTTCGGAGAGATGGTTAAAGCTTATGTCAGGCTATCCTAACAAGGAAGACTAAGTTAGGCAAGTTGATTTGGAAAGAAACTGGTAAGATGTTCAAAACAAGAAAGTATTTAGAACTAATGGGTTTTAAGGAATCTTAAGATTTGGATTCTGAACTAAAGCACCAAGTTCCATTAGAGACGACTAATGAACCTTCAGAGTTCTTTAAATAGGTAGGATATGCGAGGTGATTCTTGAATCTAAGGTAGGGTCAAGTGTAATCAGACTTGATTCAGATAGAGAAATGGACAATTGATTTTTGGGAGAGACATTATACTGGCAGAGGATCACTATTAGGATACTCCATTGGTAAATTTACCTCTCACTACTAATAGGAAATCAAGTAGGAATAAGAAGAAGGCCAAGGGTGGCTGGTAGTTCCTTGTTATTTTTTCATGTTATTTTGAAACATTAGAGGAATGAATGATCCTCATAAAAAATTAGTAATAAAGGATTTACTAAAAGATAAAAAGTTAAGTTTTGTGCTTATTGGAGACTCATATCAAAGCACATAAACTACTTGATTCTATGAAATTATTGGGGACTAATTGGGAGTGATATGTGCGTAATTGTTGATACATTTAACCATTTACACTTAGTAATTAATGATATGAAAATGCTTAAGATACTCACTATAGTTCTTATATGGTTTTAGGTACAACTCAGATGCGAAAAAGCTAAAGTGAATCGAAAGCACTATATTTAAGCCGTTTTTTTTAGAATCACACTTACTTGTCTTCATAGAGTAAGAACGAGAAGGATTACTGCAAGACAAGACAAGAAAATACATAAAATGAAGAGCATGAAGAGTGTTGAACTAGCTCACAACCATGCGTGATTTGTCATGGCCGTGAGACACATCTCACGACCATGATAAAAGGTGTCATGGTCGTGACATATTTGTCACACCTATGAGTCATTTTGCATAGGCGTGACACCCATGTCACGCCTATGCACATGAGGCTCATAACTATTAGCCTCAACTAAGGTGGCTCACGGGCATGACACTATTATGCACGCCTGTGAGAAACCTACAGCTCACCAAAACCTTACTTTTTAATATAAAAGCACCGTTTATATAATGGCCGAAGTTTTTTTAATGAAAGTTTTAGAGTGTTTTTTGGATGAAGCTTCAGGAGCCTTCAGGAGAGAAGAGAATGCAATAAAGCTCTCACAAATGAAGAGACCTATGGAAGGATAGCTTTCTCGATATTGATTTGGAGGAGTAATTAATGCCGACGACCTAGTTAAGTGTTTTTCTCCTTATATTTGTTGTTCTCTCTCTTATGAATTGATTATGTCATCTTATGTTTATTGAATTAGGGATTATGTAAAAAGGATTGAATACTCTATTTGATTGTTTTTATGCATGAACCTATTGTTAGAATCGAATGCCATACGTAATCGTCATGTTTTCGATTCATTTGTGGCAACTAATGGTTGGTAATCATTAGGGATAACATAACCTAGATAATCTGAGCTTTTGAGATTATTGCTTAGATTGGTATGTTTTTCTTATTCATAAGGTAGCTGTCTAATTAAAACTAGAGAGCGTCTCCTAAGTTATCCGATAGCTAGGGTTAATTAACGAGCTCTTCTTAATTAACTATGACCTAAGGAAAAATCAGGATTAACAAAGCTTATTGTTAATCTATGACTAATAGTTGAAAGAGAGATATGAAGACAACAATTCAATAAAATATGTTTAATTGGGTGTAGGCCGAGATTGAACCAAAGAACCGTGTCCCTAACGAATTCACCACTTTCATCACTTTTGCACGTTTTCTTTAATTTTCTTTTATTATTTAGTTTTATTTTATTTTCTTATTTCAAACCAATCAAACCTCACAAAATCTAAACACCAATTATCTTTATAAAAAAGTGTAAACCAACCCAACACTCACTGTAGGATTGACCTAGACCCACCATTACTATAGTAGTAGATTTATTTTATTTTGTGTAGTGTTATGACATGCTACTACCAGGGAGATAGGTTCCAATCATCAGTTTCATTATAATGGAAAAATTGTGTTTGCCTATAATAGGGACAAGTACTAGGCCACTACTTAGAGCATTTCTAATTATCATATTCATTTAGTTTGGACGAATCTAATTTCTCATCTTACTTTCAAATTAACAATAATATATGCTTCCAATTTTGCTTTCTAGTAAGCAAAATTGTGGGAGGACTTATCATCTATTAAAGCTACTATGATGAATCCCTAGTTTGTTGTAAGGGATTTCAATTGTGTTATAAAATCCTTAGAAGTTTATGGGGATAATGCTCATTATAATACTAGTACAGTATAGGAATCTGTTTAGGAATGTTGTGGCTTTTTGAACTGAGATATATAGGTTTCCACTACACCTAGTCAAACAAATAGCATGGCAGGAATATCAATAGGAGGAAGCTCAATAGGGTTTAATGAAACATGTCTGGACTGCTCAGTATCCTAACTCCCTTGCTCAGTTTGGACCTCCTCTATATTCTGATCACTCATTCATAGAGGTTCCTGTCCTTATCAGACAAGATCTACACTATGTTCCATTCAAGTTTTTTAATTTCCTAGCATACGAGGAAGAGTTTTTGGATATTGTTAAAAATCTTTTGGAGATTAGAATATAAGGTTGCAAGTCCTTTCAATTGATGAGTAAGCTAAAACTGGTGAAGAGTAGGTTAAAGTCTCTTTTGAAAGACAAGTCCCTTTTTGCTCAAGCGCTCCATATTGCCATGTTGAAGTTGAAAGAATTACAATAACTTTCTTATCTTGATTCCTATAATTTTGTTTTAAAACATAAAGAAACTAAAGATTTTGAGGACTTCACAAGGGCCTTGCAGGAACATAATTCTTTAATTTTTTAAAAGGATAGGCTCAACTAGTTAAAGAAGGCAGATGCCAATTCCAAATCCTTTCCTAATTCAATCTTTGCTAAAAGAAATTCCAATAAGATTATTTACTTGAAGGAAAAGGATAACTAGGATGTGTATGGTTGTTCTAACATTCAAGGGCTAGTTTTTGATTATTTCAAAGACATTTTTAGTTCAAAGACATTTTTAGTTCAAGGACTTTAAACTAGTTTGACTCTTAGACTTGTTGAGGCTTCCTTCTCCTTTTCATGCTACTTTGCTTGAGAAATTGTAAAAACTAACCTTTTTGATAAAAATAAGGGAATGTCTCTTTAGTTTGAATCCATGGAAGGCTCCTGGGCCTTATGGATTCAATGCATTATTTTTTCAATTTACTTAGGTCATCACTGGTAGTTTGATTATGTAGGTGGTTGTTGATGGATTGTAAAACCTATCTACTTATTTTACGCTAAAAAACTGTAAGTGAACGGGTCGTGACTTGTAATTAGAAAGAGCGGATATCAATCCCACAGGGATTGATGCCCAGACACCACTCAATTTAGAAAAGACTTTGTTTAAGAAATAAAATTGTTTAATGCAATTAATCTAGAAAATTAAATTAAAATTAAAAAGACTAATGTAGAGCAATTGACAATACCGTAATTGCAAAAAGTTTGAATTCAAGGATCGGAATGCTAGAGATTACTTTTTCTTTATTCTAACTCCCTCGTGTTTTATTGATTGAATTGTGTCTCATCCTAGATTTTCGAATATACTAATTAACCTCTCTCAAGGTGTAACTATTTGTCCCTAATTGAATTTACGAGAATCGATTGAATGATCTCTCAACCTACCCAATGACTCTACCGATTCAACTAGTTATTACACTATCCTATGGATGATCAATTAACTAATTGAGATCTCTCTTCTAATTATTCAATTGACATAATAATTGCTAGTTTATAGGTTGCCAACTCTCATTGTACAATCCTAGTTGATTTTCATCTCACTCACTCTCTCGATTAGTTGCAAGATGACAATTAAAAACAACAATTATCAAAGACATTTCATTCAATTCAATGACACATGAGTTTTGAAAAAATAATGAAAAAGCAATCCCTAATACGAAATTAGCCTAACATGGTCTCCATAACACTATCAACATTCAAATAATCCATCTTTACAAAGAAAGGAAAAGATTAAAATGATAGAACATGAATAAGAAAACTCCTTCTCTTCTTTGCCAAAATCTGGAATTTTAGTGTTGATGTGCTTTTTTTCTCAATCTTGATGATGATCCTTGTTTTCAATCCTTCATTGATGCTCCAAACATGTGTTCTTCAGCTAAAGATGGTCTTTCTACAAGTAGGTGTCGTCTCTCTTGAAGGTAGAGACTTAATTCTATTTATATAGTCCAAAAAATTAGGTTTAATGAAGCCTTGCAGATTGCCTCGGATTTCAATTCCCACACCCGTAAGAATCTACATGATTCCCACGAGCGTGGGAATTACATGCAGAAACTTTCTGTCTTGATTTCCCACATCCGTGGGAATTTGTCCATATGTGATCCTCTTGTCTTCTCTTCTATGCTCTCTTGTTCATCTTATAACTTGCTTCCTCTCCTTTCCTACACAAAAATAAGCAATTCTTACCCTCAATTAGCATAAAAAACATAAGAACAACAATGGAAATCAAACTTAATGAAAAAATACAAATAAATCCTAAACTAGAACAATAAACAACAATTATGCTAGAAAACACTTGCCAATTACCTATAGAAACATATCTTAATGCACACCTATTAATTCACATATTTGATTCAACCACTTCATTTTCACAAAGATCAAAATGCACAATCCTTCAAATTTAAGCCAGCTCAAATATCAAGTTAATGCATATATCATGACTACTCTTTTAATTGGTGTACACAAGAAAACTCACAATTTACACAATCACTCAAAGGTAAGTCTAGATGCACGATTGAATCTTCCTCACGGTTTTCACTCATTTTGCTCAAGTGTTTAAGGTTAGTGTTTCGCTCAAACTTCGTATAGAAAACTACACTATCATAGGCTTACTAATACACCAATTCTCCTTTACAATGATTGCACGCATAAATAGATCAAAAGGACTTATTTAGTGTTGTAATGTGGTAAGGGTTAAGGTGGGTTAAAAGAAATGGAGAAGGGTTAAACACAAACATTAATAAAGTAAGAAGCGAATATAATTGGCACAATCAAAACCTACTCCGAGATATACCAATATAACCAATATTCTGCATTTATTGATGCTACTCACTTGTTCTTCCTTTTTCTTTTATTTTTCATATTTTTTTATTTTTCTCTCTTTTTCTTCATACATGGAAGAACTATGAATCAAAACTAGCACTCTATACAATGTAGTCCACTAACAAAAATATACTCAACTTGTCTCGGTAAAAATTTGGCTCAATCCTAACTAATGTTTTCCTTAATACTCTACTAAGCTTCTAAAAGGATTGGATAATGGGTTATAAGAACTTTAAGAATTAGGGTGTTTTTAAGAAACAAAAGGTTAAGGCTCAATGGGGGTAGCAAGGGATAATAACGGGTAGGTCGTTTAAGCCAAGGCTTAACACAAAAAAAGGCCTAGATCATCATTATTAAGCATGCATCTAGTATACTCAAACCGATTCAAAGCAAGTTCTGAAGGTAGTAACCTAAGGAAGTAACACTCAACAAAGAAATGAAATGACTGTAAATGGAGTCATAAGGCTCAATCCTCACTTTGGCTCAAATGAAAACTCATTATGCATCTCTACACTAACTCATTGTTCAAATGTCAATTTGTGACTAAGCTTATGTAACCAACTACTTTTCATCACTATATATGGTTCACTTTTTACTTAAGTAGCCTAATCTAAGTTCAAGAATGCATTCAATCTAATTCCAACTAACATGACAGAATCTCATGGCAATATTTATCAGAGTGACTCAAGTGCGATTCCATTGCTAACACAAAACACATTATATGCCTAATACGCATCTTATTCAACACAATGCACACTATACAATTAAAAGAGTCAATGACACCTCCCCATACTTAAAGTTCACATTGTCCTCAATGTGACAAATCAATCATCCAATAAGAGAAAATTCCATCAAACCAAATTAAAAATGAAAGCAAACTAAATTAAAGAAAATGAAACATACAAAAGATAAAAAGCCAAACAATTATGGAATAAAATGAAATCATACCAAAGAATCAACAAAATTTAAAAGGTAAAGGGTAAGAAAAGCTTATTCAGATGATGGTGGCGACGGTGATGGTGTAGGAGCTTCAAAATTGTTCCTTTAACAGAAGTTGAGGAACCTCTTCTTCAAGCTGCGTTGCTCCTTATGAACCTGCCGCATTTAAGTGTCAAGTTCATCGATTGGGATGTCATATGTTGGTGGTTTGCGGCTATTTGGTCTAGAATCTGTTGAGATCAGTCAACCATTACTGGTTGCCTCGGTTCCTCTGCTACTGCTTCCTCCTCTGGTTCTGGTGCTACATTTCTTCTTCTGAGTAAATCAGAAATAGGGCCTGATAAGTTGCCACTAAATTGGTTTTCTCCTGCCAAAAACTTGAAGGCAGAGTTTGTCAACCAATTTCTGAGCCACCCTCTTCCTTAATGGTGCCAATGTAAGAAGAAAATAATTTCAAACCTTCTTCCAAGCTTATATGTATTCTCTATGATCCCAAAACCTACAAACACATCAAATTAATATCATCATCAAGGATTTCAAACAGAAACAAGTTTGAAACTCAAATAAAAACCAAATTGAACATCAATCACACTTAATTCAAACATGATCATAAATAAAGAAATTAAATAAACAAATCGACAGAGACAATCAAAAGAAAGTAGAATTTCATGGGTTAACTCTCATGCAGCGCTTCTTTTAATGTCTGTAGCTCGACTCTCTATCCTTAAAAACTCATTTAGGATCAATTATAAGCGGCTTGCTTACACCTTTTTTGTTCAACACTAATTTTGTAGCCTGTAAGTAAGATACAAATTGTACAATAAATAAAAGGACAATATTGATGAAGTTAAGAAAACCAATTAATTTCATCAATGTCCTTTTCATCAACAAATTGTCATTAAAATAAGGAATAACGAAACTCCCTAATTCTTCCATTGAATCCAATAGTTTGTCATATACAAAGGTGAGTTGCTCTCTTTCTTCCTTAAACACCTTCGTCTCCTCTACTTCTTCTGTTTCATAAATAGAGACTTTCATAACTTCTTCAAACTTGGTTTATGTTGTTAATTATTCTTTGTCGGTTTTTTCTTCAGAAGATTCGAACACATCAATTATCCTAAATGAGCTACTATCCTTCGGATTCATAAATACATCATTCATGTTGAATGTCTCATCATCATCTTCAATCCAAAGGATAGGGTTCTTTGTATGGACATCTACCCAATATTTTTCGATGTTCAAGCATGGTGTACTAAGATCTGGTAGACAGTATGAGGGGTTTCCATCTTTTTCTTCATCCTCTTTCTTAATTTCTTGGTCTTCTTTAAGATAAAGTTCAGCATGGTCTTCCACTGGTTCTTCTTGTTCTTCCCTATTTCTAAGTGTGATAACCTCATAATGCTCTCGTTGATATAGTTCCATATTGCTCAGAGAGTCTTCCACACTTCTCTTACAAAATTCACTGGAAAGCTATCTTACTTGAATCTCCAGGCTGTGAATAGAAGCAGCATGATTTTCCAAAACTTGATCGAATTTCCTTTCCATTCTCTTCTAACTTTCCTCTCAGCTGGAAAACATCCTCTTCTGGTTCTCTTCCATATCTGTTAATTTGAAACCAAACATTCCCATAAACTTGTCCAACTTACTCTCCATCCCTCCAATTCGATCTTGCTAAATTTCAAATAGGTCTTGGTGTCCCATATGAGTACTTGCATTGTTGGACCAATAAAAATCTGGGTGGTTCTACCATCCTACAGTGTACCTTTTCCAATAAGAATCGATACTTCCCCAAGCATTCTACGCCTCGTTATAATTTTCAAAATTTCCTTGCTCCCTATAATAATTGTCTTCCATCATTGTTTTTTCTATTTCTTCTCAGCATCTATCTCCTTAGATGTCTCATTCCTCATTCTAAGATATCTTGATGTGTTACCAAATTCTGTCGATCTTCACGTGTTCCTTATATTCTTGCACCTGTAAATACACAAGGAAAAGTATCAAAAACTATTAAATCAAAGTAAACTAAATTAAACAAGATGCTAAACAATAAATCCCTGGTAACGGCGCCAAAAAATTGTTGATGGAATGTAAAATCTATCTACTTATTTTACGCTAAAAAACTGCAAGTGAACGGGTCATGACTTGTAGTTAGAAAGAGTGGATATCAATCCCACAAGGATTGATGCCCAGACACCACTTAATTTATAAAAGATTTGTTTAAGAAATAAAATTGTTTAATACAATTAATTTAGAAAATTAAATTAAAATTAAAAAGACTAATGTAAAATAATGGACAATGTTGTAATTGCAGAAAGTTTAAATTCAAGGATCGGAATGCTAGAGATTACTTTTTCCTTATTCTGTCTCCCTCATTTTTTATTGATTGAATTGTGTCTCATCCTAGAATTCTGAATGTACTAATTATCCTCTCTTAAGGTGTAACTATCTGTCCCTAATTGAATTTACAGGAATCGATTGAACGATCTCTCAACCTACCTAATGACTCTACCGATTCAACTAGTTATTACACTATCCTATAGATGATCAATTAACTAATTGAGATCTCTATTCTAATTATTCGATTGACATAATAATTGCTAGTCTATAGGTTGCCAACTCTCATTGTACAATCCTACCTGATTTTTATCTCACTCACTCTCTCGATTTGTTGCAAGATCATAATTAAGAATGACAATTATCAAAGACACTTCATTCAATTCAATAAAACATGAGTTTTGAAAAAATAATGAAAAAACAATCCCTAATATGAAATTAGCCTAACATGGTATCCATAACACTATCAATATTCTAATAATCCATCTTTACAAAGAAAGGAAGTGATTAAAATGATAGAACGTGAATAAAAAAACTCCTTCTCTTCATTGCCAAAATCTTGAATTTTAGTGTTGATGTGTTATTTTGCCTAATCTTGATGATGATCCTTGTTTTCAATCCTTCGTTGATGCTCCAAACATGTGTTCTTCACCCAAGGATGGTCTTTCTACAGGTAGGTGTTGTCTCTCTTGAAGATGGAGGCTAAATTCTTTTTATGTAGCCCAAAAAATTAGGTTTAATAAAGCCTCACAGATTGCCTCGGATTTCAATTCCCACACCTGTGGGAATCTGCATGATTCCCACAAACGTGGGAATTACAAGCAGAAACTTTCTGTCTTGATTTCCCACGTCCTTGGGAATTTTCCCAATTCCCACGAACGTGAAAATTGGTCCCATATATGATCTTCTTGTTTTCTCTTCTATGCTCTCTTGTTCATCCTCCAACTTGCTTCCTCTGCTTTCCTGCACAAAAATAAGCAATTCTTACCCTCAATTAGCATCAAACACACAAGAACAGCAATGGAAATCAAACTTAATGAAAACATAAAAAATGAATCCTAAACTAAAACAATAAACAATAATTATGCTAGAAAACACATGTCTATTACCTATATAAACATATCCTAATGCACACCTATCACTTGTCTTAGACGAATAAATTCTTGCCACTTCATATCACAGTAGAAATGTGTGTAGTATGCATCATTGAATTCCTGGCCAAACTCCGCCTATCCTATTAGAACAATAGCTTTGGCCTTCTGACCTTTCCACCAACTGCTTGCATTTTGTTCCAGTAGTTAAGTGGCTAAAACCAGATGATGTTCATCTTCCAATTACGTTAGATCAGCAACTTCAGTACCTTTTCCAACCAATTCTTAGCTATAATAGGGTTGTTACTACCTGAAAATGAATAACACTCTAAGGCCCTTGCTTCCTTAATCATTTTAGACAGCATGCTTGGTGGATGTGATGATGGTACAACGGCTGATATCGGGTTACCCTACAAGAAATTGTATTTTTAGTGAAAGTAAAAGTTGTCACTAAAAGTAATATTATTGGTCACTATTATTAATAGTGTCCAATATTTGAAGTCATCACCTCCCGTCACAAATAGGTCTGTCACTACTGAAATAGTGACTAATTTAAGAAATGGTCACAATTATGCAACATATTTGTGACACACATACTGTAACTAAAACTTGTGAAATTTGTGACTAAAACTATATGGTCACAATAACTTTACATATTTATGACAAGTTTATCGTCACAAATAATATAAAGTAGTGACAAATTAATTCATAACAGAACTTCATTATATTGTGACAAAAGTGTCAACACTAAAATCTATGAAATGTGTGACAACACTATATGGTCACAATAACTTTACATATTTATGACAAGTTTGTCGACACAAATAATATAAAGTAGTGATGATTAAAGTTGTAACAGTACTTTGTTTTACTGCTACTACATTATTGCTAATAAAATAATAGTGACAAATTATTTGTCACTAATAATTTGTTTATCAGTTTCCATTACTTTTTGGTCACTAATATTTTAATAGAAAAGTGTCAACATCATTTCGTAACAAAAATGAAAATTGGTTCTTATAAAAAGTATTGTCGCTAATGTGTTTATTATTATCACAAATAAAACTATCAATTCATCAATGAAATTACATTAGCTATAAAAGAAATTTGCATCAGTGGCTATATTGTGTAACAGCTTTTGCCACAAGTATGAAAATTATATGTTACAATAATGTTATCACTAAATAAAGAATATATGTTACAATTAATTTATCACTAATGTGGTCATGTTTGTCACAAATAATATTATTAAATTTAAGAATTTAATTACTTAATCAATAAAAATTTTTGCATTGGCAGCCACAAAATAGAAGTTGTCATAAATGATACAAATTTTTAGTGCCAAGTTATTATCAAACAAGCAAATAAAAATTATTTGTATATATAAAATATAAAAAATCCCCAAAATGTACAAAATTTGAATTTCCAATATATAAAATTGGAAATTTTAATATCCAAGAAAATTATTTATTACAATTATCTCAAACTACTACGTAC
>JAOQML010000001.1:9732664-9745901 GCA_027568935.1 Erythroxylum urbanii
GAAGAAGTTGATTTTAAAAATATTGTGGTTTACTATTAATGCTTTATTGTTCAAATTAATGTGATGCCATGTGGAGTAACTGTAGTGATCGTAGTAGCTCTCCCTTATCATAGGATATGTACCGGAATGACCTGCGGGCATCCCGGTGTGTGTCCTACAATAAGGGGGTGCTACAAACATTGCTCATGGCCATCCAAAAAATTTCACAACCATGCAACGTGGGACAGTTGGCAAGAGGAATTTGAGGGCTGGATAAAATATGACAAAGCTTGGATAACAAAACAAAGGTGTCAGCAACTAAAAGAAGAAAAGAACATCTTAGTAGACAGCTGCATTTGGAGTAAATAAAGCATGAAAAAATGAAGAACCAAAGTTTCTCATGTCAATGATGGAAAAACTGCATGGGCGTGAGACAATCTCACTCATGAGGCACTACACATACACCAGTTGCCATTCCACTTTTAAATATAAAGAATATATGTTGTGTGTGACATGAAGATGGTTGGAAAAGGATTTATGGCCAGCTTGCATAAGCAAGGCTTCTCACAGTTGTGAGAAGCCTCTCACTAGCAGGCTTTCTCACACTCGTGAGAGATAACTCACAAACGTGAGAAGTCCACATCACCCAAGTTTTTAATATAAACTGAGATATGTGACGGTGAGGAATTTTATGAAAGTTTTGGTGTGTTTCGAATAGAGAAAATAGAGAATAAATAAGGGGTTTGGGACATAATTATAAAGAGGGTGATGGAAGCTCTCAACCATGAGAGACCCATAAAGGGTAAGCTATCTCGATGTCAGTTCAGAGGTGACATTGACACCGACAACCCGATTAAACATTCCTTCCTTATATTTGTTGTTTCTTTCTCTTTTTAAGAATTTATTATGTTATCCTATGTCTATTGTTTAGGTATTATGAAAAGATAATTTAAATGCGTTCATTGGATTGTTTTATTACAAACCCATTGATAGAATTTCAATATAATTCGTAATTGTTATGTTAAAATTCATTTGTAGCTACAAATGGTTCGTAGTCATTAGGGATAACATAACCTAGGTTAAATGAACCCATCATATGTGGTTATTTTCTTAATTAATCAATTTTCTTAATTCTTAATGCGATTGTCTAATTGAATCTAAAGATCGTATTCTAGGTTACTCGGTGGTTAGGTTTAATTAATGATCATAACTTAATTAAACACAACCTAAAAGAAATCTAGGGTTAGTAGAGCTTATGGTTAAACCACGAATAATAGTTGCCAGGAGAGGTAAAAGAACAACAAATTAATGAAATATGTTTAATTAGGATGTAGGTCGAGATAGAACCAAATAATCGAATTCCTATCAAGTTCACCACTTTCACCATTTTTAATGTTTCTTTAATTTGTTTTCATTAGTTTAGTTTTATTTTCTTATTTCAAAACCAAACCAAACCCCTTATAACGTAAACACTGATTAATTTCATTTCAATAAGTCTACACACACTCTCTGTGTGATCGACCTAGACTCACCACTACTATAGTAGTTAGTCTAGTTTATTTTGAGTAGTATTACGACACGCTACCAATTTTGGCACCGTTGTTAGGAAGTGTAGTTTTTTAGTTTTTGTTCTTAATTTTAATTGATTTTTTGTACATATTTTTTTGTAATTAGTTTCCTTTCATTTATTTCTTGATCTTTTGACTTTTTGTTTAGTGTTTGTGAAAAAAATTCATGGACAGAAGTAATTTTTATTTAACTCATATTCCTAATTTATAATCCTCTTTGGACGGATCAACCTAACTTTAGTTATGGATAGGATAATCAACAGAATTACTTTCTTGATAGTATACTGGACACACAACAACTCACGTATGGATCAAAAGTTTCTTATCATGATTCAAGTATATCTCTAAAAGAATTAATTAATATTTTGAATGCTAATACTTTGCAATTGTAACAGGATGTACAACAATTCCAGTAGGATGGATGCCAATTTTGGTATGATACAAGGTATGGCATCCAAGATGTGGAGAGTCAACAAGATTCAGGTACATCTCTAGAAGAATTGATTAATATTATGAATGCTAATACTTTGCAATTTCAGCAGGATGTACAATAGTAGTTCTAACAGGAAATGATGCAAGTCCATTAAGATACAATGTCTAGACTCAAGAACTTGGCAAGCCAAATGGGTGAGACGACAAGAAGGATCGACTGCCTAGAGTGGCAAAACAAAGAAGAGCAGCCATATCAACTCGAGGCAAACCTAATAGACGTTAATGCGAAAACCTTATAGAGTGATGAGGAGTTTGAGAATCTTGAGATCAATTCTCAAGGAATTGCTTGTATGGAAGAAGTTAAGGAGGAGTTTGAAGCAGAAAAGTCATATCATTTAGCTCGAAGGTAAGTACTGAGTCCATGATTATTTTTGAGACTAACTCTTCACCTTTACATAGAAGAAAAAGGCGAAGAGACATTTGAGATATTTCCAATTTATAGGGACTTAGTGGAGATCAAGAGTTGGAAGATAGGGAAGATGTTGAATGGGAATAATTATCAACTAGGGCTCTATCCTGAACTACCTTACATGGAAGTAGCTCAAACTATGATACCCGAAGATCATAATTTTGTCACATAAGGAGAAGTTTGGAGTCGAGCCAATGACACTAAACAAAGGTGATTCTTGGGAGGCAACTTAAGGGAAGTCAATTTCTTTTCTTTACATTTATTTCCTTTATGTATGTGTGTTTTTAGTTGTTTTTTATTTATTTTAAGTTTCAATCAAAATGAGAAAGAGAGAATAAGATAAACAAACAAACTTTTTCTTATTTTCTATTGCTTCTAAGATTATATAGTCATGAATAGAGAATGAATTGATTAGAGAATTCCATAGAAAACTTAACATGTACTTTACTCTTTTGATTGGTCAATATGCACTATTTTTAGAAGAGTAGTGACTAGCGATAGAAAAAGCCAGTGGGATTTTGAGTCTTCATAGGTTGACACATTCATATCAGTCTCATTGTCTTTGTTTATATGTGACCTTTATGACATATACATATTAACTTTGCTTCAATTTTCTATTCATGACCACATTTTTATCACATGCGTTAACATGGAAATGATTAGGCATTCCTTGCTTTTCTGAATTACATTAGCCAAATAGCCTACCCCTTATATGATTTGATAAGCCCCCTTGAGCTTTATTTGCCTTTTTTATGTAGTAACCATATTAGATTCTTAAAACCTAACCAAATGTCCTTCTTAAGCCCTAAAACTAGTGGAACATTTGTTGATAGTTGAGTTTATGGATGTACAAAAGTCTAATTGTGGGGGTGTACATATGTGTAGGTTGGTTATAATGTTGGGATGTTATTTGATGTCATATCATTGAAATTCTCATATTGATGTAGTTTCTTTCAAATTTTATATGAAAAAAGGGGGAAAGAAAGGAAGAAAAAGAGAAAAGCGAAAGAAAAGAAAAGAAAAATGAAAAGAGAGAAAAAATGTTTGAATAAAAGTATCAAGGAGGAAATGTATAAGTGTTGCAAAGTTATTTATGAGTAATCTTTCCTCCTAAAATTATATTGAATAAGTTACTTGAGTATGTTGCATATAAAGTGGATGTTGCTTTCAATGGTCACTCTCTATAATTACAAATCAACTTTTGTGACTGATTTATGTTTTATGTGGATTATGGCAAGAGAGCTCAAATTTGAGTGGTGAAACATCATTTTTTCATTCATCATGGTTGATGTACATAATTGTGAGTGAATGTTGGCTTTTCACTTCATATTACATTGAGTGTTACTTTTGTTTCACTAGATTTGATGGTTTTCATACTACTTGACCCAAATACATCTCACTTTACTTATGCCCACATTACAACCTTGAAAAGTCCTTTGATATATGATTTTGCATGTGAACCTTAATGGTGGAGAAATGAAATGATTTGCAAAGTTATGGAATGTCGTGATTATAAATGGTATTAAGTGTAACCATAGATATATTTTAGTTAAACATATTTTGCAAGTCTACCATTAGATTGCTCAGTTTTTATAAAGGTATTGAATGTTGACTGATCATGAGTAAAAGCTTGAAATGTTGAACTCTTGCTATGATTTTTGAAAATCATTCATCTTTACTTATTATTATGTAATCTTGGAAAATATGGAAAATGAGTAAATGTTTTTGGATCTATGAGCTTAATTTTGATGTTTTGCGTAAGGACGGCCAAAAGCAAAATATAGGAAAAATTGACATGTCCTTAATTGATTGTATAATTATTCCATAACACTTAGTGATTAATGACATGAAATTGTTTAAGATACTCACTTTGACTCATATATAGTTTTGGGCAAAATTTTGAAGCAAATAAGTTAAAGTGAGTCGAAGATTCATATCCACTTTTCTTTATGGAGCAAGAACGAGAAAGATTGGAGCAAGTAAAGATAAGAAAAAATAGGATCATAAAGCAACATAGCTCACAACCATCCAGAAAATTTCACATCTATGTAACATAGGATAGTTAGCAAAAGGAATATGGGGGCAGGATAAAACGTGACAAAGCTTGGATAATAAAACAAAGGTGTTGGCTACTAAAAGAAGAAAAGATCATCTTGGTTGATAGCTACGCTTGGAGTAAATAAAGTATAAAAGAATGAAGAACCAAAGTTGCTCATAGCAATGCTAGAAAAACCTACATGGGTGTGAGAGTGCAAGATTTCTTACGTGAGTGAAACACCACACATACACACTAGCTGCCATTCCACTTTTAAATATAAAGAATACGTATTGTGTGTGACGTGAAGAGGGATAGAAAAGGATTTACAGCTTGCTTGCATGAGCAAGGCTTCTCACAGTCGTGAGAAGCCTCTCATGAGTGTGACAGCCCATGTCATATCTGTGAGGCTTTCTCACACTGATGAGAGATAACTCACGGGCGTGAGAAGGCCACATCACCAAAGTTTTTGATATAAATCGAGTCATGTGACAGCGAGGGTTGTTATGAAAATTTTGGTATGTTTTGATTGGAGTAAACTGAGAGTGAAGAAGCGGTTTCAACACATAAAAATGAAGAGGGTGATGGAAGCTCTTAACCGTAAGAGTCCCATGGAAGGGTTGTCCCGACGTCAATTTAGAGGAGACATTGACATCGATAACCCGATTAAGCATTCCTTCCTTATATTTATTTTTTCTTTCTCTCTTTAGGAATCGATTGTGTTATCCCATGTCTATTATTTAGGTATTCTAAAAAGATGATTTAAATGCATTCATTTGATCATTTTATTACAAAGACAAAGCTAGAATTTCACTATAATATGTAATTGTTATGTTGAAATTCATTTGTAGTGCCTAATAATTTGTAATCATTAGAGATCACATAAACTAGGTTAAAGGACCTCATCATACGTGGTTGTTGCCTTAATTAATCTTAGAAGAATGTCATCTTCCTCTCTAATGAAGTGACTCAGGTGAATGGTAACTATGTCTTCTACCCCCTTCTTATCTCTTATCTCAAAGTTGATTTTTTAAAAGAGGAGAATCTATCTGATCAACCTTGATTTTGCTTCTTTCTTTGTCAGTAGGTACCTTAAAGTTGGATGATTAGAATAAACAATAACTTTAGCATCTAGCAAATACGACCAAAATTTTTCTAAAGTAAAAACCACAAATTGAAGTTTTTTTTATTGTAGAATAATTTAATTGAGCTGGACTAAGAGTCTTTGAAGCACAATAAATGGCATGCAACGCTTTGCCCACTCTCTTTCCTAGAACCACCCCATTGCATAGTCACTTACATCACACTTGATCTCAAAAGGGAGGTTCCAATTTAAAGGTTGAATCATCGGTGGGGATATTAGGAGCTCCTTAAGTTTGTTAAAGGCTTCCTTAAACTTATCATCGAATTTAAAAGAGACATCTTGTTATAACAACTTGTATAACAGTGAGGTGATCTTCAAAATTTCCTTAGTCGCCAAGGGTCTCCAAAATATAAGCTTTTTGTCTTCTGTCGTCTCTTGAAACCCAAGAAAAATGAAGTCTATCTTTCTGCCACCACAATATATTCTATTTATAGTAAAAACTAGGTTTTTAGGTGCCAAGTCATAAGACTCATGGGCATGCATGGTTGAATCATGGTCGTGAATGGCTTCGTTGAAGCTCGCAGTTGTGAGCTTTATGTCATGGTCGTGCATTTTCTTGTCTCCTCTTTGCTCTAATTCTTCTCCTTCTTGTTCTATAAAGAAAATTGAGTGTGAATCTCAAAAAGATGGCTTGAAGATTGTATTTTCAACTCATTTTGGTTAATATGCTTCAAATTATACCTGAAACTAAATATGAACTAAAGTAAATGTATTAAACATTTGAACGCATTAATCACTAAATGTCATGGATTAAATGTATTAAGCACATATCAGTTGTCTTTTGTTCTTGTTTTTGCATTCAATCACTACCACGTTTGTAACACGGTTTACCAATGGCTAATTTTAAGGAGATTTATTCTAATTTATTTACAACTTTTGAAGTGATCATGAAAAGCGGCCTATAATCTATGATAGGTTCAGTGACCTCCAATAAAATCCATACTTATATTTTCTTCTCTTTTAGTAAATCGACAAAAACGCAACTGCTATATCTTTAAGCAGTGATACAAATTACAGAACATGCAGATAAAGGTCTACGGTACTTCCCATTTTACGGAAACAAAAGAATATATTCGCTGAATGAATGCAGAACTGTATATCAGAATGGAAAGGAAAACAAAGGCTTATTAGTAAAATAAAAGGTTATCAGGATTTAGCATTATAGAGAAGGGAAAGGAGGGTTTGATGTTTAACTATAACGTTCTTACAATTTTTAAAAGGCTAAGAAACAAAAAAATAAATTACCAAATCTCTATTATGTCGTGTTTAGAATACATTCCTCCTCATTTTTGTGTGCTACACTTTTGTTTCTAAAATAGAATTATATTTTATAAATTGAACTTTTTGGGCATCATTATTTAATAGATTAGAGATTTAATCTTCATGTAAGATTTGAATTTAATACATGGCGAAGCCGTATTGAACAAACAGAAACTCCAAAACCTTGTGTTCAAGCATATTCCTATGGCCTCTCAAGCCTCTAATGCATCCACAATATAAACACAATTGGACGAGTCCCGAGCTTTCAGTTGTCTTCTTACGCTTCTTGATCCTTTGACATTCATTTAAGATACCCACCCCATAGCTTCTACTCTGTTGCCATAATAACTTCGAATAGTAGATATATTTATTTTGCCATTATCAGATCAGCAAAATGGTCTCATGTTGATCATTGCCCTATAGAATATTCCCACCTAACTTTGTTCTAATTACTTAAACATCACTGACAAAATCATGTCATCTGCATCCAACATCCTTTGTCCTAAAATTGTTTGGAGTTTAAGATAGAGCTTAACTTAGACATAGAAAAGCTAGTATATCGTTACAAAGCATATCAAAGACAAGTTAATAAGTGAATTATTTATCAAATCATTGCTTTTGTTTCGTTTTTTATCTTCTAGGAATCATAATGAGTTCAACAACACCTTATTGATATCACGCTAAATTAACAAAAATACTGATATAGGAAAAGAGAATAAAATATAAAGACCAACTTTGAAAATGTAGAAATAAACTAGAGACTTGGATGATGGATTCGGGTTGAAGATGACTAGAGAAAAGTGTTCTTTGATTTGTCTATGAACTTTCTTTAGATGTGTAATCTCTAATCTATGAACAATACAGAAGGATAAATGTACTTAGCCTCAATTACACATTCCATTTTTTTACGATCTAGTCACATAGTTGAATATTAATCCCTTCGGCTAGAACAACTTTCGTAATCGAGATCTTTAGGTTAGCTGTCACTTGCTATTATCCATAGGTTAGTTTGCTTGAACCTCAGGTAGATCTTGTGTTCATATACCCACAATCTAATAAGAAAAGTGTTAAAATCCTTAACTCAAAGTAATTCAAAGTGTAGCAGATGCTAAATATGAATCTTTGGCGACAACACCAAAAAGTTGTCAAATTTTTAAATTTAAAAATTTTCTATACTATAAATATACGTATTATAACTTATAGTATAAAAAGTATTGTCCCATGAGGAATGGAGTAGTCACCCAACAATTTTTGTAAACTTTATTTACGATAAACAATAAGATAATTCACAAAAAGTTAAACTAAAAACAAAGAATTGATAATTAAATAATGAAATAAGCAACTGTGAATTGGTTGATTGAACAATGATGAAAACTAGGAATTACTTCTATCCTTAGTAGTTATCATTCACCTTCTTTATTGAATACTACTTAACTTTAGATATTCAATAATTATGATTAACCTTTTTCAAGATCTAATCAAGTAATTCCAATAAAATAGAATGAAATTGAATTGTGATCTCGCGATCTATCAAAACTCTTCCTAACTATGCAACAAGATTTGAAGCAGTCTTATGGGCAACTAATAATCAATTAAGATCTCTCTTCACTTGCTTATTAATTTGAGTTATATAGGTTTATTAGGGTACCAACTCTCATTGTGCAACACAAAACGAAGAATCTAATCTAGTCTCCTGATTCATTGAATATAAAATAATAAACATCACAAGCATATTTCATTAAATCAATAATTTAAAGTTTAACAAATAAAAGTAATTCCTAAAAGGAATTTACCAATCTATAAATGTAACTACATATGCCAATTGAGTCATTATTAACATTCAAAAATAAAAAGGAAATAAAATAAAAGAGTAAAGAATTGGATATATACGTCTTCTCTTCTTTGCCTTGAGCTAGAATTCCACAACATTTGTTCTTTAAATGTTTCTCTCTTTAATCTCCTCTTTTTTATGCTTTCGAGCAACTTTTTGATTTTTTTCCTCTTCTTTTGTATACTTGTAAGCCATCTAGTGTTTTTTTAAGGATTTTTCACGTGTTTTTGTTTCAAAAATTTACCCGAACCATAAAAAATATAAAAGAGAAAACTTGCAACGTAGAAAAGTTATGCAACGTGCATGGCCTTTCTCTAACTCTCTATCACGATCATGAATGGGATGTATAATCATACCAGAGAGATCACTAATCATGCCAGAGAGATCACCAACATGCAACTGCTTCATGAGATGCATGATTGTCACAGATATTGTTCTCTAACTCCTTCTTCATCAAACACATCAAACAACCCTTGAAACATACAATTAAGTTTAAAGTTTTTCCCCAAACAATAATCAATCAAACAAAACACACAAAAGCACTAACAAAAACATAAATCTAAGTCCTAAACACATGATTATCATCTAAGAAAACATTAAAAATATAAACAAATGATTATCATCTAAAAAAACTAAAAACACACTCTAAAACCTAGAAATCTCCAAATAATTCACTCCTTTTAGGAATAATAAGCAAAGTAGGAATTGGCACATAAAAAAGAAACTTGATAAGGTTCTAGTTAGTAAAATTTTGTTATTAAAGTTTAGATAAAGTAAAACAAAATTTTGGAACCAACTATTCTCTGATCATTACACTATTATCATTTGGAATCTTTCCTCTGGTCAGTCCAAAAAATTTTTGTTTAAATTTAACAACTTCTTAACTGAAGTTAAAAAATTTGATGAAGCAGTAGCAAGGGATCTTCCTATATCATTTGAAGGTCATAAAGTTTTATCTATGTGAGGTAAATACACATGGCAAAGAATGAGCCAAAAGAGATTAACCTAAGTAGATTCAGAAATACTTAAAAGGTTTTTAAAGAGGTTAGAATAAAACTTAAATATATTATACAGAAACTTTATAATTACACATAAGACCCCATTAAAAAATGAAAGATAGATAAGAATTAAATCCTTGTTGAAAGAGTTGCATACTTCTACTTCTTTTAATGAATAAGATGTTGAGAAGGTTGTTAAGCTTAATTAATGTAAGTCACTAGTATTTATTTCAAAAATATTGGCATCTTATTAAAAGGAGTAGTTAAATAAGCAAGGAGTTCTTTATGTAAGGAAAAGTACTTAAAGAGATTAATAGAACCTTTATAATCCTTATACCTAAAATCTAAACCTTTGTTCTCTTTAAGACTATAGGCCTATTTATTATTACAATACATTGTATAAGATCATAGCAAATTACTAGTTTCAAATCTAGAGAATGCTATAAAGTCTATCATCAATGACTCTCAGGGTGCTTTCATTTAAGGTAGATTGATTGGTTACAAAATATTATTGGCACAAGAACTATTCAAGAGTTATATTAACAAAAATTCCCTTAAGAATTATGCAATGGAAGTGGGATTTATAAGGATTTTGTCTATATTAACCAGAACTTCTTATTACTATATTTCAATTCTACCTCTTGTCATTTTATCTTCGTCAATGAAGAACTAAACAAATTAAATAAAGGAGGAAAAAGTTTGAGGCAGTGTGATCCAATATCTCCATATTTGTTTATTTTATGTATCAAATCTTATCCAAATTGTTTGATTAAAATATTAATCAAGATGTTAATTTCAAGTTCCATAGTAAATGCAAGAATCTAATAATCTTTAGCTTCTAATTTTGTAATTTTGTAATGGCCAAAAATAGATCAATTAGAACCTTAATGTCTTCTTTTAACACCTTTAAAGAGCTATTTGATCTCTCCATTAAAAGTGAAAAAATCCAACTAATAGTGTCTTGTGGTGCCAACCATCCTATTAGATTTTTGTTTACTATCATAAGGCTTCAACTTATGGAACCTTCGTTCACCTATCTAGGCTTATATATCTTTACTAAGAAACTTTATTAAAAGTGCATTCCTTTGTTAGAAAAGGTTTAAAAAAAGACTATGCAAATGGTGTAATAAAGCTCTCCTTTTGGCATAAAGAATGTAACTTATTAACTCAGTCCTTTACTTATTGCATATTTATTAGTCCTCTCACATTTTCCTTTTCCAAATATCTAATAGAAGCCATAGAAAAGATTATGAGAAGATTCTTATGGTAAGTTGAAAGTATGCATGCAAAAAATTGAGGGGAGGCCTGACATCCTTCCTATAAAACTTATCGACAAATAACTATTAACCAAAAGAGTTTACAAAATCTTGATAAACAAAGAGACTTTGTAGTTTAAGTGGGTCTATACTTACTATATAAATAGAAGAAGCTCCTGGGAGATGAAAACTAAATCAACCACATCATAGTTTATGGCTCAGTTATTAAAGTTAAGAGAACTTATTTATAAGGAAATTAAATGTAAAGTTACAAATAAAGAGAGTACATTCTTATGGTTTGAAAATGGAATAAGTTGGGCCTTTTACACAAAACAAATTTGATGCATAGATTATTGCATATTTTTCTTGAGAACACTAAGGTCAATGTGTTTATCAACAACAAAGAATGGTATAGTAACTTTCTTGAACTTTCCTCTGTGCACATTATTCCAAATAATAACCCAAACCTTATAATGGAAAACTCCTATATATAGTTGAGGCATTCCTCTCGTGATTTTACTAATCATTCTTGTAAGTAGATGTTATTTGGTCCTGTTAGGTAAAATAACTCGGATCCAAATCTGATTATATTAAATAGCCCATAATAAAGTAACGAAAAAATAAAGAAAGAGCAAATAAATGGGACACCAAACTTAAGGATTTACGTGGTTCGATCAATGTTACTTACGCCTACGACCGAAGGGTGAGCCAAATTCACTAAAATGTAGATAATTTACAAAAGTACAAAAGATTGGTACAGAAGCTTTGTAACTACTACTACTTCCAAACAAATAGAAGCTTTCTATGAAAGAAAAAGGAACGGAGATGTAGTGATTGAATTGACAAGGAATAGTGCATCTGAAACTTTAGCAAGCTCATCTATTTATAATGTAAATGTTTGAGCTTTTGTCCAAGGTATTCTATCAAATTTTCCAATCTCTCCACAATCTTCACGCAAGAAAAATTCATGCTAGAAACATGCTGGATGACTTTTGGCCAAGCATGGCTAGAAAAGTCTGCCTTGGCTAGAAAAGTATGCCAACAACATTTGCCAACACATGGACAAATTCCAAAGTTTGTTAGACAATGCTTGACTCGGTAAAGGGGCCAAAACACTTTTGTCAACAAATCTCCACTTTGACTCGGTCCCGAACAATTAGTGATTTGCTCTACCTTCTATAATGATGCCCCAAAGGGCTATATCACCAACTATAAACACCAATCAAGTCCAAACACTGCTTGAACTTGTAGATTGGGAGAGCATTTGTGAACATATCATCAGGATTGTCTTTAGTATTAATCTTCTGAATAAGGAACTTCTTCTCTGCAATAGTATCCCGAATAAAATGATGATTAACATCAATATGGTTCATCCTCTCATGATACATATGGTCTTTTGTCAAATAAATAGCACTCTAACTATCATAATAAACAGTAGTAACCTCTTGATGTAGAGATAACTAGCTAAATAAACCTCTCAACCATAATGCTTATTTGATAGTCTCAGTGACTACCATATATTTTGCTTCAGTAGTAGATAAAGTCACTACATGTTGTAAAGTAGCTTTCCAACTAACGGTATAACCTCCAATACGAAATACATAACTTGTGAGAGACTTGAGTCTATCGAGATCACTAGCATAATCAGAATCTACAAAGCCAACCAAATTGTTGCTAGTTCTACCAAACCCTAAACAAAAGTTCGAAGTAGCCTTCAAGTATCTGATAATCCATTTCACAGCCTGCCAATGTTCTTTACCGGGTATGGCCATATATTGCTAACGACACTAACAACTTGTGAAATATCGAGACGAGTGCATACCATTGCATACATAATACTGCCAACGACACTAAAATAAGGAATATGTGCCATATAATCTTCTTCTTTTTATGACTGTGGTGATTGAGTTGCAAATAGTCGAAAATGGCTATCAAGAGGAGTACTAACTGCTTTGGCATCTCTCATGCTAAATCTTTCCAAGACTTTATTGAGGTAACTCTCCTATGTCAAAAATAATTTACCAACTATTCGATCACATCTTATCTCCATATCAAGAATTTTCTTCGCTACTACCAAATCTTTCATCTCAAATTCACCATGTAATAAGGCCTTCAAATGGTTAATATCTGTGACATTCTTGGCAGCAATGAGTATATCATCATCATCATCACCCAGTCTGAAATCTCACATTGAAGCGGGGTCTGGGGAGGTCCGATAGTACGCAGCCTTACCCCTACACAGTAGAGAGGCTGTTTCCGGTGGAC
>JAOQML010000001.1:9757501-9770012 GCA_027568935.1 Erythroxylum urbanii
CTAAAACATTATTAGTCATATAAATTCAAATTATAAATATTAAATTGTTAAATTAAAATAAGAAAATATAAATAAAATAAATTTTCACCTTACTTAAATACTATTGACCAAAACTTCCTTCTATTAATTAAGTAAGGGTATAATAGAAAATACTAAAATATCATGAGGTTATTATTGAAAGGTAAAATTTTCACCGCATAAGCATTTTCCTACTGTAGCCCCCTTTCTGTTTATCTATTTCTGAAGTGATACCGTAGTTTTCTCCAACCTGTGGTTGTCAACTATAAATCTAAACATGTGATTGCGTTTAAAAACTGCAATAAATAAGTACTTATTCCCACCACACCGCAGATCCAAACACAACCTTAATTTGCCTTCAAGAGTCTCTTAGTATTCTTGTTTTTATCTTCAAGGAAAATTCAAGTTTGCCATTCCGCAGGAATATTTAATAGAAATGCCAAAGGCATGTGATAGGCAAGTTGACAAGTGGCCTGGATTTATGCGAAGGAATTTGGATAAGAAAATGATCTGCAGGTATCAATCAACTTTTACTTGTTATTGGTCCTACATATTCTAGATGACAAACCATTAAACTTATGCAAGCATTTGTGTGCATACTTGCCTGATAGATGTTTCTACAAAGTTAACCTTTTTCCACCTTTTCGTTTCTAGAAGGGGAAAAGGCAACAAATTCGGCCCCAGAAAAGAAAAAATGTCTGTTGTTTTGGCCTCTTTCTTCTCAATTTGCGTTATGATGACATGAATCTGAAGATCATATTGGCATAGAACTTTCTACCCAACCCAGTTGACACCTTCAGTTTTCAGGTACGAGTTTTTGCGTTTTCCTCGAGAGAGTAGAACGGTTACTGAATAAAATAAATTAAACATTTCAAGATTTAACTTTATTTTTTCGGGAAATTGCTGTTTAATTTCCAGTCCTACTCTTAATGTGTATCTTTTACCACAATCTTATCCGTTTTTCTTCTTGTACTCGTCGCTGGCGTCACTGTCTTCGAGATGAAATCTTCCAAGTCGACGTAAAAAGTGGGAAAGACCCAACTAGAATTAGTTCTCCGTGTCCTGAAACAATCCTCAAAAGCGACAGGCTCCTGCTATTTATTTGTTTTCTTTTACTTCTTTGGAATTTTTAGCATTTGATACGGTGACAGGTGTAAATCTGTAATGTTTATCCTGACTTTCACATTGTTATCCTCTAAAATACGGAAGGCCTTATCTCCACGTCACGTACAGAGACCAAAACGGCTGTTTGGAGAACTTTATTTCGGGACTATTTCTATTTTCTTCTATTTTCGTTAACCAATTTCAATTCTATTACACATAATCTTATTTATACATTTACCGTGAAACTCATATAGATATGTGAACAAAATTAATTGGCACAGTATTAAAGTATCATTTTGAGAACCGAGAATTTTATGTGCTCCCCTTTTCTTACTCGTATATTTATAAAATATTTAATCAAAAATTAACTTACATTCTTACATTTTCATATGCAAACATAAATTTTAAGTTAAAATAAAGTTAACAAGTCTCAAATTATAACCTCTTACGTTTTCACACATTTAAAAAGTATATAATTTTTACAATTTTTTAAAATTAAATGAAATTCATTAATATATAATGAATTGTGCTTATAAATTCTTAATCCAACACTGTATTTAATAAGTTATAATGATCTTATTTTAAATTTTTAAAAAATACAATAATTTTCTGTCCAATTTGACGTGTATTTACTATTTAGTGGCCATTTGCTGGTGCCTCTCCATTCTTCTCCAGTCTCTCATGCTTCTCGTCTTCATTGTACCTAGTAATAACGTTATGTCCTATGCTTCTTGACTTCATCTAAAGATCTTTTAAGTTCAATTTCCTAATCCTATATTTCTCTACAGGCCTAGATCAGTGCGTGGCGTCTAAGTATTGCCAAAGATGACTTCTTCATTCAATATGGCGCTTCGACCGAATTGCTGCCTGCAGAGGCCTTCAGTTTCATGCAGTTTTACTCGTACTGTCAAATCTACTATCTCCTCTACTTTGAAGGTAAGTAAGGAATATGATTCTTGGTCTCTCTCTCTCTATCTCGGTTATCGGACATGTTATAGTCACAAAGAAGTGTGTTGGAGATAACATTAATCTCATCATGAAAATAGCCTTTGCTGGGAGATCAGTTGCTGCTTCAATTCCCCATTCCATTTGATGTTATGAAGCTAATCAAGGACACTTCTGCAAGACTTTTGGATGCGTTTGTAGATTCTGCTTTCGAGTTCATTGATCAACCAATCCTTCCATCCCAGGTAAGGCTTGAAGTTGGACGTTCTGCATAGGGATCGTATATCTGTTTCTGGATAAGCTATCATTAGTTATGTTGTTGCAGGGTAACTTTGCTCCGGTGGTGGAACTAAAGGAATCTGTTATTGTCACCGGAAATATTGAAGGGACAATTCCGGATGATTTCCCAGAAGGCGTTTATGCAAGAAATGGTATGTTTAACTACAGCGGTTAAAGTATGGTCAAGTAGCGTAAATCAGTAGATTCATGTTACATGAAAATGTTGTAAAGAAAAAGCCAATGGTGAAGACAAAATCCCCGAAACAAAGCGATGATACTAGGCTGCAGAAATGATGCTGCGTTGGTTTTTTTTTTTTTCTCTCTTTCTTTCTAATAAGCGCTTTGTCTGTGTTAGCTACTTGATTTATTGCTATATAATAGGTACAATGTCGTATTCAAAATGTAAAATAAATTATAACACCCAAAAACTGGCCAGTTACATTTTTTATTATTAGTTTAGTCTTGAAAGCAACCCTGCTTTATTGTTACTGGTTAACGCTATTCAGTATTGAACCAAAAATTAGAAAATAGCACTCACTGGTAGAGGTGGACCAACTGTAGGACCAAATCCTATCTTTGGTGGATTTAAAACAAGTGTATCTATGTGGGGCAAGACGAGTCACATTTGGGTGGAAGGAGAAGGAATGCTTCACGTTTTGTACTTCAAAAGATCTAGTGATGGAAGCTGGACCCTTCAGTACGACAACAGACACGTGGAAACAGAAACGTTCAAGCTAGAAAAACAAAGAAATAAGCCATGTTTTCTTCCGGCAATAGAAGGTGATTCGCCGGCAGTATTATCCGCATACTTTCTAAACCTGGTGAGCATCCTCTCCCCCATAATGTTGTATTTCTGACAAACCACTCCATAGAAACACAAAAATTCAAAGGGAACCCCCTCACTAGACTGAAACTGTTCTCAGATATCGGAGCGAAAGACTGGTTATTAAGAAAAAAATATCAAGGTTTGCAATGCTACATTGAAAAGTTGGCCAAAGAGATAATTGAAACCAAATAAGAAATATGCTAGCTAAGAGTGTTTTAAGCATTAATTGTAACCTAAATTTGTGTACCTCCACCTATTCAGCTTCGATTTGGAAAAGCTAACAAGTATATAAGCAACACAAGTATCATGAAATTCGGTGGGAAGTTCTACACCACTTCTGAAAGCCACATTCCTCAAGAAATCGACATCTTCACCCTTGAAACTTTGGGCAATTGGACTGTAAATGGAGCTTGGAATCGACCTTTCACCAGTCACCCAAAGGTTGTTGTCCTTTTAAGAACACAAGTAATTAAGTTGCTGTGTATTCCTAAATCATTTTGTACCTGTCACAGAAAGCTCCAGGAACAGGGGAACTTGTCACAATGGGGGTACACCCTTTCAAACCTTTCATGGAAGTGGGAGTAATTTCCGGTATGTGAACCAAATGGAAATATTTATGTGAAAATGTGCATAACAAAGCTTCTAAGGGTGCTAATTTATAACTTCCAATATATAGCAGATGGGAAGAGATTGATTCACAAAGCAGACCTCAAATTCCATAGATGCACTCTCTGTCATGATATAGGCGTTACACAGAGGTTAGTGATGGTTCGGTGTCATTGAAAATAATATAAGAATGGAAATAACATTATGGGCAATCAGATTTCATAAGAATATTGATCAAATATGTTTTGCAGGTATAATGTGATATTGGATTTTCCATTAACCATAGACATAAATCGACTTCTTGCCGGAGGCCCGTAAGTATAGAGACACTTCTATATGTATACATAAATACACACATATCCTTTTAGATTTATTCATCAGCGGAAGATTTTCAGTGTGATATATTATAGCTAATGAATTCTCTAAGCTGTGTTTAACGCATAGATTGACAAAATATGACAAAGAAGATTATGCAAGGATTGGTATTATGCCTCGTTATGGTGATGGAGACTCAGTCCGATGGTTTAAGGTGGAGACTAGTTCAGTGTTTCACATTTTTAATTGCTTTGAGGATGGTAAGGAAGTAAGTATCCTGAAAATTTCAGACAACAGGTATATATAAATACATGCATTAAAATCTATAAAATATGACAACAGGTAGTAGTTTGGGGTTGCAAAGCTCGTGATTCAATAATCCCAGGGCCTGACATGGGATGGAACAAATCTGAATGGTTTTCAAGAAGGTTCAAGCACATAGAATCGGTTGACGAAAATACGAATCCTGAAGATGGGTTACTTTTTGCTCGTTGCTACGAGTGGAGGCTAAACATGGAAACCGGGGAAACTAAGGAAAAGTATCTAACTGGAACAGAATTTTCCATGGAATTTCCAATCATCAACGAAGAGTTTACAGGCGTTAGAAACAAATATGGCTACGCACAACTTATTGATTCGGATGCTAGCTCTCAATCAGGTGATCCATCAGGAAAAAGGAGTTCTTTGACCAATAATTTTAATTTTGACACAGAAGTCTTACAAATTTATTAATTTCAGGCATGGCAAAATATGGTGGTTTAGCCAAATTACACTTCGAAAAACGGGAGATAAAGTCGATGAACGCTTTGGTAGATAAGTTATTCAATGCTGTTTTCGTTACCGTTTTTCTGTTTTCTACACGTCCAGACGTCGGTTAAGTGAAATTTGATTCATTGAAGCAGACAGAGGGTCCATTTGGAGAGCATATAAAGGTGGAGTATCATAAGCTCGAAAAGAGCACATTCTGCACTGGAGCTACCTTTGTTCCAAGACGAGGAGGCCTGGAAGAAGATTATGGTTGGGTCGTCACTTTTGTTCATAATGAAAATACCAACATTTCTAAAGTGAGTCAAATTTGACAGCTATAATTCTTGAAATATAGAAGCTAGTCTTATTGATTTTTCTCAATTTTTGTTTCTTGCTTTTCAGGTTTATATAATTGACGCGAAAAAATTTGAAAGTGAACCAGTGGCCAAAATCACACTACCTGCCAGAGTCCCTTACGGTTTCCATGGAGCTTTCTTTCCAATACCATTCCGAGATATGGATTGTTCATGAATTCTGTTATACCAACATGTCCTAAACATTTGTTGTTGGAACTGTATCCATTAACATGCAACATTATGCGCTTTATGTAGAGTATATACTAATATATCCATTTACTTGCATGTCCGTTTCGCAAAGAAGAAGAACATATTCCTTTCACTCACCACCATACTCAGGCGGGATTCCTAGTAGCTCAAACGATAGCATTTTGAATCGCTAAGGGTTGAGTGATCTAACTATTATAACCTAGATTTAATGGGCGCCATCCTACTCAGACTAGAGACGATAATATTTAGAATCGTTAAGAGATGGATCTAACTATTATAAACGAGATTTGATAGGCGGGTTAACCCGAATATATAGATTAACCAGCCTATTAAATCTAGTTTATAATAGGTTAGTTTAATTTTTAAGCTAATTAAAAATTGCAAACATTAATTAGCATGGCATCATCTGATTGGGTCTTTTGTGTAAAAAAACATTTTTGGATAGTGAAAGGTTCGTATAGGTTCTATAATAGCCTTCGGGGATCATGTAATATGGAGGTAAGGGATAGACTTAAATAGCGTACCTAAATATATTATGTCCTTATTCCTTTCAAATTCAACCATTCCACTTAGAAGATATCAGGAGCATAAGATATTTAGGTACAGCTGATTTGGGTAAATTAGATAAAGGTGATTTGAGTTGGTAAGGCGTTCAAATAAAGTGCAATTGTCGGAACAGAAATGGAAAAGGGCAATGTTCTAAATCAAACAAAAAAGAAACTCACCGACCACGAGTGCTGCATTGCCGCTCTTGTAACTAATGACCTTTTTCTTGAATACGAAGATCCTCTTTGCAGTCCAGGTTCCATTTTGCAAGGTATATAATATATCGTGAAGGAATTTGTATTAGATAGATCACGAAAATATGAGGTGGGAAGGTGGATGTGCTAGATAGAAACAAAATTTCATCGGTTAATATCACCCAAAAAAAGACGTAATTTGGGTTTGAAAATGATTGAGGTTTGCTTAATAAAACCTAATAATCATGCGTTAATAACAGTGGTTAAGTAAACATGAAATGAATTATTCTCATCTTCTCTCTGAAAATTTTGTGCTTCCATTGTTGCCTCTTCAAGCTACCATCACTGTTACCTCAAGTTTTTTTTCCCCATTTTGTATAGTTCCTGCTTTTTACCCTATTCAGTTTTTTTTTTTGAAAAGTTAAAATGTATTGAAAGAATAATAGATACATAGATGTCTTTGTCCTAGTCATAAAACACAAGCTCCTGCTTGCCCATACGATGCCGCGTTGTCATTAGTCCAAACGATTACGTCGAGTTACAATTAAAAAAGAAACGACTTCGTTGAGTTACACAAGAGGCGCTCCTAATAGGGGAAAGTAGTTTACCCCTTTATGCCGCCACGCGCAATCTTTCCAAATTAGGGTTATCGCCTCCGTTCTCTCTGCGCTGATTGCTTCGGTCTTCGCTGACGGTAAGAAGTTATGTTCTTGAGTTGAGTTCTTCGTTCACTCTTCAAATAATAACTCCTCTGTGCCCAGGTGTTCCTTCGCGATTCCGATTAACTAGTTAGAAGAGATTTCATGGTCGATCCATCAAAGAATCTTCCTATTGATCTGTGGTGCTTTCTGCTTCGAATGCTTCTGTCTCCACTTGCTGGTAAGGAGTTGTGCCTAGTGGATTCTTCTATTTTCTCTCCATGTATAAAGCCTCTGTTGACTGGAAATCCTTCGCTTATTGCAGGTTTTGCCGTCCCTCTCCATGCAGTGGGATTATCGAACGCCCCTGTAACCTAGGTACTAAAATAGTAGGATCTGCATTGATTAGCCATCTTAGCTTCCCTTTTCTCAATTGATAGAACCTGTTTTAACCACACGGGCGTTTTTCACTAGTTATGATGAGAGAACCTGGAACCCCCACCAATGAAGCTTTGTGGAGTCCCACGGCATCATTAGGAAAGCCGACAATCCTGGTACGACTTTATTCCCTACACTTTGTGGCCCTTACATTTCTAGTTAAGTCTTCATGATGAAGCTAGCGTACTGCATATGTGTGTTGAGTTTGATGCATAGAGGAATTTCTCTCTGATTCTTACAACCAGAGATCTAAAAACCTCCTGATCTGTGCGATAGTTATTCTGGAATCTCTTTAGGTTTCTCTCCTGTAGTATCTCCTTTATGGATGAGGCGAAGGAGATAATGTACATGTTCAGCGTTGACTTAGGCACGTGGGACAGCTACAGAAGCCAGTCCATAGCTTCTGAGAAAGTTGTACCTGCGTTAGGGGTAGAATTGAGTACCTTAATATGCTCCCATATTTCCTGCGAAAAGGGGCATTGGAAGAACAGATGATCCCTTGTTTCCAAATATGTCTGACATAGGACACAAACACTGTTTGTTGACAGAAATACTGTTTTTACCCTATTCAGTTGTGTCCCTCTTGTGTTGCTGTTCAGTTTTCCCTTCTCTTTTTGTGTGGTTCTTTTTTTTTTTGTCTTATCCTCTCTTTTTCCAGCTTGATTACTTTGGTTTCTCATGAATAGCTCCATTTCTTTGCTTTCTCCATATTCTGGTTCTATTCTAAGTTTCTTCCCTTTTTCGTCCATCTCCTTTTCTATTTTTAATAATAATTTTCAACCTTGCCTTAACTATTTCTGACTTTAATAAAATGTCGAACCAGTTGTGCCCTTCTAAACACACTTATAAGCTTCCCACCCTGTATCTCCACAACTCTTTCTTCTAGTCCCACTCCTTTCCTTAACTTTGCTAGTCCATCTCACATTACTATAGTGTTCAACTATGTTGATTTAGGTCCCTCTGTTTTTCCTCCTCATCAACTAGAGAACATTAGATTCTTTAGCACCCTCCAATTTTAAGGACTTCTTGAGATAGATAATAGGTGACATTTCTCCTATCGGTAATCTTTGTTTCTCTTCCCCCTTAACTCAAGAATGTCGAGTCATCAACCCTCTCTTGTTAGAATAATCACGAAATTTTTTTGTAAATTGATTTCTTGAAAATCAAAATCTCTTTAATTCTATAAAATGATTAATACATGAATCATAACATAACACGAATCGTAATTCGTACCTTATTCTAAAGCTTAATCATGTTCTTGTCGTATCCTTCGAACTGTTTTTAAAATTGATCCGTCTCAACCATCGTAGCCTCACGAATATCCAGCCTCTAATAGTATCTACAGAATAGGTTGAGAGAACTCTGTAACTCTCACATAGAGGGTTAAGCAAGAAGCACTAGCTCCATTAAAACTTAAGCTTATTTATAATATATTTTAGGTATTTTCGTAATTTAATTGAAATTAAATTCTAATTTCAGTTAAACTTTAATTAGAATTACAAAAAATATAATTAAATACCAATTATACCTAAATTAAATCAATATCTCATATTGATCATTATTTATTAAATATCTCATATTTAATCAAAAAGTTTCTCAACATTTACAATCAAGTCTAATTTGATTAAAATGACTTTGTTCTCTTCAACTCATTCTATATGTGAGATTTATTAAGTTCCCAACTATGTTGGGAATAGGGGTGGCATTGGGCTAAGCTGGGCCTGTGGCTCGACTGATCGGGGTTGACCCACACGTGACCCTGGCCTTAGCCCGATGGGCCACGGGTAGGCTAAAAAATTAAGTTATTTTGTACCTTCTCGTCAAATCAAGCTTGGTCGGACCAAGTAATTTTGGCCCATGGCCCGATCAACCCAGGTCGAAGTGGCCTGACGGGGCCAATTTTGTCATTCCTAGTAATGATTATAAATTATAATTCTAATTCATAATTAGAATTAGAAAAATTAAAACTCATTTAAATTTATCTTTAATTTTTTAATTAAACAATTTATAATCATAAATCAAGATTGACGTCTAGCAACGCATCATAACCGCCTAAATATTTAGGAATGTCAAAGTAGTTTTAACTAACCTTTTTGTGCATGATTTTTCTGCATAATTAAATCTTTTCATCATACAATGTTCCGATTAGATATAGAGCATGAAACTAATGTCTATTCTATTTTGAATCCAATCATATTAGTTCTCTTTCATTAGCTATTGATTCAAATAACAACATTTGTAAATCATTTACAAAGTGTCATTTCACCTTTGTCAAGGATTTCCGAATCAATACTAATTGAAAACAACAGAACATTCTCCCTAATTACTTTAGGGTGATGAATTTTATCTTAATCACACAAGTATTTGCATATAGTCATGCTATATCCAATAACTGTCGTTCTATGATTAAATAGGTCATAAGTAGTATCAAAATATAGCAATCTTTATATAAGATAACTTTGGTGACCTCAAGTGAAAGGATCACTTACATAATCAACACAACGAGAATTCTGTAGACACACAAGTAATGTTCCAAATGGATTTTGCATATCGAGTCTATTCAGTGAACTTGTTATCTAACAAGTACCCAAACATTTGTTTAACTATCTCTATACTTTAGCTTATGAGATCGACTACTTCTTTCATGAGGAAAAACATAACGTGTGCTATTTATTTTGCGTTCTATTAATGTCCAATCTTAATAGAACAATAATTACGAACAATTTATGGATAATACCAAAAAATGCAATATAAATTCATAATTATAATCTTATTATAATTTCATTTGCAATGTACAATTATCCTATGGACTTTATCATATATATCGAAACATGTACATGCCTTTAAATAATTTGTCACTAAACTACAGTCAATCTAACAATCTCCTACTTGCACTAAGCCAATCATTTAAATATTATATATCATCTCATTATATGATGATCATGCTACTGTTGAGACAGTGGCTTAATGAGAGAATTCTCCAAGATGCTCTATAGTTAGTACTTACTTAAATCTTACAACTTTCTTCTTAATTATCATCATAATTAAGAAAATTTACCTAAATATATCCTTGGATCTTTGATAAGACATTAGCTCCTTTTGCATGCCTAATGGCTCAAATGTTCTATAGTACATTACTATCATAAACAATAACAAGAACTAAATTTAGTTCATTAAAGAACCTATTGATCCAATTAATCATTTCCACTAAATGGAAAATGTATTATGACCTAATTAGAAACCATTGCTACATTGGAACTTTTCCATTCTTGAATGATATTGTTCTAAATAAATAAACCTTAATTATGAATTACTATTAAAGTTATATCTTCATCATCTTGAACTCAAATATCAACTCATACATAGGATCATTGATATTTTTAATACTTCATAAGTATCTAATATCTCAAATACTAAACATTTTTAGTACATTATCTATGTACTTGGACTTATAATAGGTGAACAACATCTAATCTATCTCTATAGATCTAATTCCCAGAATTAAGTTGTTACCTTTTGTTATCCAATAAGAGATGTTCTTAGACAATTATATTTTCAACAATTGAAAGTTAGAAATATTGTTGTTCTCTGTGAGTAATATATCTCCACATACTCCCACTGAAGAGGAAAACTATACTGCTACTAACTTTTTTGTAGACATGATAAATTCACAATCATCTCTAAAACAAATTCTTTGAATTTATTATGAAAGTAAATCTTTCAATGTCTCGTGGTCTTTCAACTATACATCAAATGTATCATTAAAGGCATTAGTTCTAATTGGATGTACTATCATGAGATTTGAAATTTGAAATTTCATCTTACTCCATCGTTCTCCTATAAGCATGCATTGAAACAAACAATTTGTTCAATAAGTTTGTAAGATTATATCCAACCTTTTAAATATCTCATAACCTTTTATTATCCAATTTAATTATAAACTTAATGGATAATGTATGCTTAAACCAAGCATCACATCCTTCAATACTTAAATTTTAGTAGGTTAAATTAAGTGGAACAATTCCAATAAGGTACTGTACCTCTCAGCTCTACTCTATGTAACCTTTTACATCTTGTTATCATCATGTTGACAAACATCTTACATGTTGTTATCAAAGTTTATAAGATATTAGTTAACTCAAAATGTCAATACATTTTTTCATTTATATGATTTTGACATATCTCTTATAACTTTAACATCAAATCCTCAATAAGAATTAACAGTAAAATTGCATAATGGGCATACAATTTTTCTTTTCTAGCTTTGAGAACTCTTCTCAAATATAATCCTATGTCCAAGAAATTTAGTTCACTAACTCTTAGTATCAACTATACTAAACAAGGCAAATTCCACTCAGAACAAAATATAAATGTAAGTAAAAGCAAGTGATCAATTATATACAATGACTATCAAATGAGATTAGGACTTCAATCAGATATTTGGTTACGCCATCTATTTTATTTGCAATAATAGCCTTCACAACTATTCGAAAAGATTACTTTAATTTTTATAGTGGACAAGGATCCCATTCAAATATAGTTGATCTTAAGTTTGCTCAACAAACAACTAAACTTAAATTAAGTAGATAACAACTATATCAATCATATCTCATATGATTCTTAGATCCGTTAGGTGACAACTCTTGCCAAAACATATCTTATATGTTATTCCTAACCCTGACTCTAAATTCATGTCATCATGAGTTTGCTCATCCAAATCATACAAATTTAGTTAAGTAGAATCCACTATCATAAGACTAAATATGTTTGAGTTAAAACGGCCTTGAGTTTGCTTAACATGCCTACAATAAACAGAACTTTGGTTTATTTTTATAATAATAGAAGGTGACAATCACGTTCTCAACTTGTACTTAATATTTTAAAGAAAAATTTAGTTTCATTCATCTCATCAAACATAAATTTGTATGTAAAATATCACACATATAAAACATACAATTTAACATACATCCAATATAAATATCAACCATAAAAATAAATTATGCATCTATTGTACTCATAATCAAATTATATACATAAAACATAAAACATAAAATTTTCTTTGATTTTAGTTATTGATCTTGATAATCTAAAATAATATTTCCAACTCTTTGGAAAAATTAAATCAAATTATACCCATTGATTCCTAAATAATATAAATTCCTATTTCAAATAGAAATTTAATTTGATTGAAAACAATTTTCAAATTCAATTGGAATTTATTTCCAATATATCTTAACTCCTTTAATAAAATTTAATTAGAAAAATTTCAATAAATTATTCTACTTACTA
>JAOQML010000001.1:9770112-9784109 GCA_027568935.1 Erythroxylum urbanii
ATGATGATGATGATGATGATGATGATGATGATGATGATGATGATTATTATTATTATTATTATTATTATTATTATCATTATTATTATTATTATCATTACTATTATTATTATTCTTTTTATTATTATTATTATTCTTGTTCTTGTTGTTGTTGTTATTGTTGTTGTTATTATTATTACTATTACTATTTTGTATTTTTTCCCCTCTTTATTTGGGTTACTTGGAAGCAACCTCTCCACTAATTAGGGGTAAGGTTACGTACAACTGAGACTTTATAAACTCCACATTAGTGAGATTTCTACTGGTGTTGTTATTGTTGTTGCTAGGCATATAAACAAGATCTTTTGCTAACATTGAAGATTGCTTTCTTTATGACAAATAAATAGAGATTTATTTGTAGTCATGCGAAAACTTTTAGATAATCCATAATTTCGACCTCTAAGACAATGGTAAGTTTTAAGCTAAGTTTAGATGTTACACAAATAATTAATAAGATAAAAGATGCATTTTAATATTTAATATTTTTATTAAAATTTAAACTTGATCATAAACAAGATGTTAGAGTTCCCAATATGATAAATCCTTACAATAAACAAAATGATAGAATTTTCAATATGATACATTCTTGAAGTGTCATATATTCTTCTTAGTGATAAATAATTACTCAACTTTGAATAACGATTACAATTTGAACATTTAGTCATTTGATGGATAAAGATAGTATTTGTATTTTCTTTTGGAAACAAAGCGATATATTCATTCAAAAAGGTGGAAATCACAAAGAGAAGTGAAAGTCATTTCCAATAATTGGAGTAAGTACAAAACCAACTAACTACTTAATTTGAGAGCACTTGAGACTATCTATATTCTGATTTGCTGCTTGATTTGATTAGAGATGATTTATTAATAAGGCATTGCTATAATTGTCATTCTAAACTTGAGATAAAACTCCATCTAGGGTATTTTTTGTAATGTTCCACTTTTCCAAAAATCTTTGAGTTTCTCATTCTCCATATGAAGTGGGCTAGTATAACAAAATCAACCTTAAAGACCTTATAATCCTCTTTACTTCTTTATTTCAGTGCATTTATCCAAGACAAGCAATCCAACCAGTTGAGATTCCTGTCTTATAGCTTAAATAAACTAAAAAATTTTCTTCTAAAGTAGTTTTGTATGACAACACTTGAAGAAGATATGATTTGTAATTTCATCAACAAAAGTACAAAAAGGATAGGATTTGTCAGAGATCTGAAATTTAATCTTGTCCCTGGTTCCCAACTTTTGGACAGCTACTAACTAGAGAATAAAGTAATCGGTTAAAGAACTTCCAGAACTCCATATCAGCTTATAAAGAGGAAATCTAGTAAGTGGACCAAGCAGTACCTGTTTCCATGACTGAGTAATAACACCCATCTGACTTGTTCCTTTTTTGTCTAGTTAGGTAAAGTAGTCTAGCATACAATCGGCTATTGGTCTGATTCCTCTAGTTTTATGAAATGGCCAATACCAATTGTTTTTTAGAATGAGTTTGTGCATCTCAGTATTCTCGATGATTACTCCTTCTAGAGTTGGAAAATGCTAAGTGTAGCATAATGGCCCAAGTGAATATCAGTTATCAAACCATAATTTTTTGCTCTTCCCATCTTTGATGTAATGCTTGATATGAGTATGCATAAATAGTCTAGTAAGAAAGATTTATTGAAAGGTATGGGAATGAGTACATGTATGAGAGATTTCCCAAATGCTTCCTTGTTTAATATGAAACATGTATACTTATTTCACCCAAAGACTCTCCTTATCATAATAGACTCTCCATAACCTTTTAGCTAGCAAGACCTTGATCATTCTGTTGGTAGAGTTGGTTCCTAACCCACCATATTCTTTGGGAAGACACATAACACTCTATTTTACTTTAGCAATCTTTCTACCATTTGGATTTTGTCCATTCCAAATAAAGTCTCCTATACTCCTATCGATTTTCTTTAGAACTCTCTTTGGAATAACTAAGTGTGACAACTAATAAACGTGTAGGTTATTGAGAATGGAAATGGCTAGCTGTAACTTTTTTCCACAAGATAGAAATTTGTTGCTCTAGCTAGAGATTATGTTATACACTTTTTCAAGGAGAGATATGCATTCTGCTTCCTTTAGCTTCTTAGTGGAGATTATGATTCCTAAGTAAATGAAAGGAAACTGGTGTATATAAAAACTTGCTTCAATGATTCCCTTGATGAGTCATCTCTCCTTTGTTTAGAAAGGTAAGTAGCACTTTTATAAGCAATGTATTTTAGGCCAAAAACTTCTTGAAATCTCAACAAGGAATTTAAGATCACATCAATTGAAGTAGTATCATTAGCTTATAACATGAGTAAGTCATCAACAAAAGAAAGTTGAGTGATATTGAGTTCACTAAAATGAAAATGATATCTGAAATTTGTGCTTTCAGCAATACACATCTGAGTCATTCCTTGTAGCACTTCCATAGTGATAGTGAATAGGTAGGGGCATAAAGGATCCCCCTGTCTTATTTCCCTAGTCGCTTGATAGATCTATGTATGTTCACCATTCATTACTATTGAAAAGGATACTAAATATATGCAAGAGTGAATCCAGTTAATAAACTTGCTAGGATATCCAAAATTATAGAGTGAATTAATGATGAAAACGAATTCCATTGTCTCATATGCTTTGGTGAAGTCTATTTTGAATGCATAACTTCTAACATGTTCTTTCTGATTGTAGTCTTTGAACAATTCTTGAGATAGCATTATGTTGTCACCCATACTTTTACCTGGAACATAGGCCCCTTGACTAGGATTGATTATGCTTGGTAAAGTATTCCTCAATCTGTAGGCAAGAATCTTTGAGGTAATCTTATACACCACATTGCAACAAGAAATTAGTCTATAGTCATTCAGTTTCTTAGGATTATGGACTTTAGACACCAATGCAAGGTATGTCTTGTTAATTTCAGTATGTAATATGCCATTTTTGAAGAACTCTTATATTGTTCTAACCATAATTACTTACAATAAGTTCCATTTCTCTTGAAAAAACTTGGCATTAAATCCATCTGGACCTGTAGAGTTATCTAGATGAAATGAAAATAAGACCTCCTTTATCTCATCATTAGTGACTTTTTTGATAAGACTAGATATTTGACTATGATTTATGGAACTAACCATTCGATTGACCACGTTGATGGGAAGGCTTGCAATATGTATAAAGACTTCATTTATTACTTGAAAGTGACTTCTTGCCATTCTTTTCAGTTCCTCTTAATCATTTATCAACATACCATACTTATTCTCAAGACAAATAATCTTGTTCCTATTTATGCTGCCTTAGATTATACTAAAAAAGTATTTAGTGTTTTTATCTCCTTGTTGCAACCATAAGATTCTAGACTTCTATTTCAACTGATCACTATATTCTTCCACAACCCTTAAGTAGTTGTACAGAGGAAGAGAGAAAACAGTTGAAATCTCCTGCCAGCATCCAAGGCATGGTATTGTTTGAATCAATTTCTTTCATATCTTTCCATAATCTGATTCTTTGACACGCCTAATTAGAAGCATATACCACAATTATTGGAAATGGAATTTTAAGTGATTTTATAACAAGTTCACAGTGAATAAGTTGGTCAGTGCTGAACCACTTGGAGATAATCAGATAAGTCGGATCTATTGCAAAAATGACCCTTCCATTAGGGTGTTTAGAATGGTTGCTTAAAGTTTGCCAATCTAAAGGTATAAATTTCGATCCATTATGAAGCACTTCTTCTTTAATCTTAGTTTCCACTAAACCAATAAAATAAGATTGACTAGCTCTAAGATAGTCTTTTAAAGCTAGTTGTTTATTAGGGCAATTAAGTCCCTAACGTTCCATATTGTGAACACCATTAGGAGTGAGTGGACTTAGTCCTCGTAGATTTTCGACTTTTTGTCCCAGTTGCTTGCTATTCCTCAATCTCTAGTTTAGTAACACTACTGCCTTCATTATTCTCTTAAATGTGGATCACAGTAGCTGGAGTACCCATTCTGTCAGCTTTTGTTGGATCTATGTCTCATCCCTAGATTGTAACATTATTTGCAACATCTTCTAACTTATCTTGATGAGTTAGGTTCTGTTGTATACCTTCACACATCACTGAGTTAGGTTCTGTTGCATGCCATCACACATCACCTCTTGCTGAACTTGAGTTTCTTCATTGCCTTCCATTTCAGCGATCTGTATAGAGGTTGTTCTTTCCACTATTGATTTCCCTTGACCAAATTCTGTTTTCCTAGTATCACCTGATAAAGGAGCTTACTGATTTGGGATATCTTCATTTACACTTGCTTCACTTGTTTGCTTGGTTTCTGGTATATCTGACAACTACCTTCTTTCACTACCTTGTTCAATATTATTTTTCTTTGGAAACCACCCTTTAGTAACTCGTTTCAACCACGGCTTCCACGAATAAGACAACAGAATGCTATCTGCAATGCATGCTCTCCCAAGTATCACACCTTATAATAGGAATACAATTTGGCAAAGTCTTCTTTAACTTCAACGCATACTCTCACACATCCCACTCTTTTTAACGTTTAGATGGATTGACAGGCCAATTTAATCAACTTTTCCCCAAGTCTTACCTATATTTAAATTAACAACTCTTTACAAAAGTTAATGATTATGTCAATTTAAATAGGATATTTTTCATATATGAAAATGCTACAAAACGTTAGAAGCAAATTTATATGTTGACACTAAAATTTCCTCTCTTTACCCTTTCACCTTCCGTACCGATAATACGTGGGAAACGGATTTAAGTTGGCCATCTCTTGCTCAAAATCAGCAAATAACCAAAACTGATAAACCTTTTTGATATATTTCAGAAGGCAGGTTCACAACTTCAAGTTGCTAAAATCAATTGTCCACTCACCATAAGACGATCGCAATTTTAAGAAAAAGAACCTCGGTAAAGCACTAGACGAATGAGCAGAAGAATAGATTAGGAAAAAGTGGTGAACATTGAACGCCAGTCAAACCTTTTACTGGTATTATTGGGAACTGTCTCACAATAGGCAAAACCACAAGAAGGCCAGCATCCGTTTTCAGTTTGACCAAAGTTCCTAGATTCACATTTTCCATTTAAATTGGGTTCCCTCAATGGACACTTCAACAAGCCAATTTCTCTCTATTACAGAGCGGTTTTAGAGATTGATTCCCACGAGTAATCAAAACTTTTGGTCAATTTTATTATAAACCTGGGGGTTTGAGAAATGGAGCAAAGCCAAAGATCCCGTCAACATCGACAGGAACTCTTAGGGCTTGTTTGACAATCTCTGGCGATCTTGTCTCGCCTATCCAAGCGTTGAACCACGGACCTCCTCCAACTTCTACCGCTGCCATGTCACTTGTAACATCCAGGATTACCTTCACATGTAAGGATATCATATGAAATTTATTTTGTTGAAAATTGAATCAACAGGATAAACTTCATTTTCTTAACAAAACAAAGGAAAAGTATCCATTTAGAAATTCAGATCATGAAAGGAGAAACATGGAAAAGTTATCCTTCCATTAGGTAGCAGCCATTTATTAAGCATATATGTTCGTCCACAGTTAGTGTCTTACAAGCTGAGATAAAAGAAAGCGGCAAATAATAATCAATAGATAACAGGAAGTTAAAAGCACAATTTTAAAATAAAACTGCAAAATGTTTATAGTACTTCTACAATAGAGACCCAGACTGGGATTTGCAATGGTATAAAAGAATAGGCAAGATTTCTCAAGGAGGAGACGGTAGGCAACCAGAGATGAAGATGGCATAAGCATCTCTTCCAAAAGGTTACTCTAAAAAGGTTACTCTAAGGTATTAAGACATAACATGAGAAAATTCTATACGGCAACGCCTTTAGATGCACCAATGTAATTACTCAGGGGATTAAGACATATAACGTGAGAAAATTCTATAAAAACATCCCCAACATCCAAGTCGGACTTCAAACCTATAAGCCTATTTTTCCAACCAAGTCAGTTTAGTTGTTGGCCTTCACCAAGTAAATTGTACTATCTTCATACAATCAATAAAAGGTGCCATGATGATATTGAAATTACAAATAAAATGCCTGTAGAATGTTGCTAGATTATGAAAACTTCGTGTCTCATGCAGATCCTTTGAAATAGGCCAATCAATGATAGGCTTAATTTTATCAGGATCCATCTCCACTCCATGTAAGGACAATCAAACTCAGAAATACAACACTTGATTGCATTAAAGAATACTTCTTTTAAGTTAATATAAAGTTTCTTTTGCCTCAAAACTCTCAATACTGTCGTAGATATAATAGGTCTTTTTTAGATATAATAGGTGGTCTTTTTTAGTTTTACTTATATTTATATATCACCCAAATATAACATAAAAAATCTGCCCATAAATGGTCGAAATACTTTATTCATCACACTCATAAAAATGCTAAAGTGCATTAGAGAGTTCAAATAACATCACCAACAATTCATAAAGTCCCTTTTTAGTCTTGAAAGTCATTTTCCATTCATCCCCAAGTCTAATTCTAACCTGATAGTACCCACTTCGCCTATCTTGATGAAGGTAGTAGAAGGCGAAGTATTGGAAATTTATACCTTATTGTCATCTTATTTATTGCCCGAGAACCAATAGGCTTCGCCAGCTTCCATCCTTTTTAGGAGTCAATAGTATTTGAACTATACACAGACTAAAACTTTCTTGAATAAATCCTTTTTTTTAGCAACTCGTCTACTTGTCTTTTCAGCTCCTCATTTTCAATAGGATTCAAACAATAGGCTGGAAGATTTGGTAGAGTAGATCCAAGTACCAAGTCAATAACATGTTGAATATATCATAAAGGAGGTAATTCACCTGGTAAATCATTCATGTAAGGTCTGAAAAATCAGCTAGCAACTCTTATTTCACTCACTAATATTGTAAACACAATTCTCTTCTCTTTGTTAACGGCGTCAAATTCTCTCTCCTCAAGGATATTAAGAGACTTCTTCTTGTTATTTCCTCTCTATTTTTCTAACTTAACTACCTCCATAGACATCAAAGAATATAAACTGATAGGTGTTAGCTCTTCCTTGCACATCTCACTCATAAAGTCACGGTCAACAAAGTAAAATATGAGATACTTTTATAAGAATGACATCACACCAAATAGAGTCTTCATATATTCCTTCCTTGAAAGACACTAAGCACCTTTGAGTGAACGATATACTCCTATCATCCATCTAAGCAACTTTATAGGGATGTAGATGTTTCACCCCAAATAAATTCTATTGCTTCACCATGCTTCCCGATTATTCATTCATACTACTTCCATCAATAATAAGCTTGCATATATAGGACAAATAGAAGTATTAACTAGTAGCTAAAAATCATCGTATTAGGATTTTGGAATATCAAGTTTTAAGGCTGAATTTTGACTATAAATGTTGAAATTTCAGATTTGATATAGTTAGATTTTTTAATGCTTGATTCCTGTAAATTTAGGCTTAGAATTTCAGGATTTAATATGGTTGGAATTTATGTTTAAAATGGATAAAATCTAGGTTAAATTTGCTAGAATTTAGTGAGGAACACAAACAAGGAAGGTAGAAAACTAAGAATTACTCATAGGGTCTAAAAATCACTCTTAGAAGAAAACATCACACCTAGTTAAAAACTCAAGTTTGTAGAAAAATTTCAGATTATTATTTTTAAAGGACTAAGTATAAACATTTATGGAGAAGTTATTAAAACCCTTATTCTAGTAGGAAAGGGTTCATAACAAATTTAAATCTTATTCTAATAAAAATTCTATATCTAAATAGAACAACATATTTAACTCACTACTACGTCTTATGTAATAAGAAATCCTAATATAATCTAAACTTCAACACTTATTCTTGTTATCAACTCAATTATCAATCCTCATCCCATCAAATTAAGGTTTATAGTTGACTAATTTTTTCTCTTTTATTTTTTCTATAGACTTTAAGCTCTTTTGCATCAATTCTCCCCAGCTTGACTGATGCCATCTGCCATGTAGAATGTGACAAATATTGATCATATAAATGTGGATTCAACTTCTCAAATTCATATTGTAAAATCCAAATACTGTCAGAAATTGCTCTTCCTTTCCACTTGATCAGAAACTGTTGACATCCTCCATCTTTGTTGGAATTCTCATAGCTATATAAGGAGATTGCATATTATGATATCCATGATAAATAATTAAGTCCGCAACATTAAAGATAGGACGAATTCCCATGTCACTTGGGAATTCCAAAACATGAGTTTAGCACTTATTTTCTTAAGGAGCTTATACGGTCGAACACTTCGTGAATGAATTTTCTTATATTTCTTGAAGAATCCTAACCATCATCATATCCCTTTCACTGAATTCCACCAATCGACGATGATGATTAGCATGTTCTTTATAAGATAAGTTGCTAGTTATTATCTTTTGTTGTACCTCACCAAAGATGTCCCTCATATGTTGTGCAAAACCTTTAGCTTCAAAACTAGCTCATGTTCAAATCAATAAGCTTCCTTAGTTGAAATCTCGATATTATCGTAAAAGGACTCTGACCAATTGACTTATTTATATAGCTATTGTATGCAAATTTTGCCATATAAAGAATTAGATCCCAATTATTTACATTATCTCCAACCAAACATCTTAAACAAGTCTAACAAGCTCCTATTCACCACCTTCATTTTTCCATTAATTTCAGGAAGGAAAGAACTTGAAAATTGAAGCTTTTTCAAGTATAGAGCTCAATATTTTCCATAGAGTTATCCAAAAATAAATAATAAACTTCACATTATGATCATAAACAATGGTTAAAGATAATCTATGAAGACGTACAACTTCTTTGAAGAAGAGTTTAGCAATGTGAATAGCATCATAAGTCCTGACCATTCCATTCCTTATGGCTTCTCTAGCACATACGCGTTAAGAAAATACATATTGTTGCTTTATGTTGTCAAATGCATGAACTTGTCATCATTGCTGAATTTTGACTTTACAAGTGCACTCACAGCTTCTTTATGCATATGTCATGTTGATTTCGAATTTTTGTTCAAATCTACTTCTCCTTCACCACCCACCATCATTTTCTCAATACTAGGATATCATCAAGTTTTGAACTAACATGGCCCAAAATCCCAAGTAATTGTTGGTTAATCTTTTCATCTCTCTATTCAATATATCGTTCTTGTAATTTAATTTGTAGTTCAAGAGTTTCTGGCTATCACTCAAGTGTTTCAATTTGTTGTTTAAGCGTTTCAACTTGTTCAGTTTTTTAATCTTTAAAATTTGCCAAAGAATCCACTTCATTTTGCTTTTACTTCATCTTTAACAAATTGATCATCTCCCACTGTTAAACTCTCCATGTCATAATACATGTAAGCTCAAAGATTCAAGTTGAGTAAACACATATTTATAGAGAAGTTATTAGAACCCTTATTATAGTAGAAAGGGACTCCTAACAAATTTAAATCTTATTCCAATAAAAATTTTATAGATTTAAGTCCTATATAATTAGAATAACATATCTAAAGTATAATAACATCTTTAACCCACTACTACTTCTTATCTAATAAGAAATCCTAAAATAATATTGTTGATTCTATTTGATATGAACGTAGATTTTCCATGTTATAATCCCTTAAATCTAAGGATTATAATTTCCTCAAATTGTATATAAATACTGTACAAATCCTCTTGATAATAGACAGAAAAACATATTTTCAAGACCTAAAATGATATTAGAGCCATTTAAGGTTCTTGTTACGGTAGTTTAGGGTTTCAGCCGCTGCTGTCAGCGCTGACCCATCTTGCTCCGATCGACCTGTCCAAAGCAACACCACCATTAGGTTCAGAGAGTGCCGATCGGCCAGTCAACAAAGGGACACCGTCAGACGCCTCCCCACGCGCTGCTATTTCGTCTTTGCATCTCCGACGCGTGAGAGCCACGCGCCACTTCCAGGTTGTTGCCGACAGTGCTGCTGTCACCGTTGTGTTCATCGGCGCCTCCTCTTTCTATCTTGACCCTCTTTGGTTCTAGGACTCACTGTTGTGACGTCGCTCCTTGAGTTATTTCTCAATTGACTACTATTCACGTGTTTTCTTCTAACTTCACTGCAGTTTTTCTTGTTACTCTGTCTTCTCCATGGCTGAATCTGCCAAAGGTAAGCTTCCAAAGAAGAATGTGGTCTCCTTTGTCTTTTCCAGGTCTCCTACCATTACCTCGAAGAAGTTGAATGCAAAAATTTATTTAGATTGGCGTAATGCTGTAGAAATTTGGTTTTTGGGCCAAGGATTATTCGATCAACTCTCTAAGAAGGTTTCTGACATTGTTGTATCAGAGAACGAAAAGTGGGAAATGGCTAGAGTGGGAAAGGGCTGACTATCAGCTCGTATCCTTGTTATGGAAATCCATTGAGACTAGATTGATGGTCCCCTTCTGCCCTTACAAAACATGTTATGATATTTGGAAGAAGGCAAAAACTATCTATGCTAATGATATACAAAGGCTTTATGAGATGGCTCGTAGTTTATCGTTACTTCAGATGACAGACATTGACCTGCCTGCTTATTTGAAGAAGACGCAATCTCTTTGTGATGAAATCAAACTAATGATGATGAGTGATGATGCACAAAAAATGTCAACAAAGCTAGATAATATGCTTATGGTGTTTATTCTCTACAGTCTTCATAAAGACTGTGAATCTGTTCGGAATCAAACCCTGACGAATCCTAATATTCCTACAGTGAAGGAACTCATTAATCGTTTAGTTCGAGTTCCCTCGCCAGAAACTGATTCTCAAGCTGCTTCTGAGTCTTTTGTTTTGGTCTCTAATTCATCTAGCCAAGGAAGTCGAGGTCGTGGTCGTAGAGGTGGTGGTCGTCGCAGAGGTGGTAAACGCAACTTCCATTGTTCCTATTGTGACCAAGATGGACACACTCAGGATCGTTGTTACTCCTTACATGGATCTCCAAACAAAATAGCCAATGTTGCTCAGTCTCCGGTAATTGTTGAACAAAAGATTGAGTTTGAGGAAGATCATCATCTTTTTGCCAATGAATATAAGGAATTCCTTCAATTTAAGGCAACTCAACAGGCCCCTTCTTTGGCCACTGTATCGCATACGGGTAATTCTACCATTTGCCTCTCCCATTCTGCTAGATTATGGATTTTAGACTTTGGTGCTTCTTATCACTTGACTGGTAATCCCTCTCTTTTCACTAAACTGTCACTACCTACAACACCCCATAGTGTTACTCTTGCTGATGGATCTAAGAAACAAGCCATTGGCATTGGACAAGCTTCACCTGTTCCAACTTTACCTTTAAATTATGTTTTATTTATACCTGGCTGTCCCTTTAATTTAATCTCTATCAGTCAACTTACTCGCACTCTAAATTGCTCCATAATCTTCAATTCTGAGTCCTTTCTTGTATAGGATTGGAGTATAGGACAAAGAATTGGAGTTAGATCTGAATCACGAGGTCTCTACTACCTACAACCTCATTCATCTACCATATGTGTTGTTTCACACTCTCTTGATCTTCTTCATCGTCGTTTAGGTCATCCAAGTCTAGAAAAATTAAAACAATAGTTTCAAAGCTTTCTTGTTTGAAGTCCTTGAAGTGTGAGTCATGTAAACTAGGAAAACATTTCAGGGTTTCCTTTCCAAGTAGTGTCAGTAGTCAAACTATGCCTCCTTTTAATTTCGTTCATTCTGATGTTTGGGGTCTAGTCGTGTTAGGTCTGTTTTAGAATATAGGTATTATGTCACCTTCATTGATGACTTTTCAAGATGTACTTGGTTATTTTTAATGCAAGATTGTTCTAAGTTATTTGATGCCTCCAAGACTTTTTGTTCAGAAATCAAGAACCAATTTGGAAAGACAATTCGGGTTTTGCGTAGTGATAATGCCAAAGAATATTTTTCTGCTTCATTCACGTCATTTCTGGCATCTCATGGCATCATACATCAGTCTAGTTGTCCTCATACACCCCAATAAAATGGAGTGGCTGAACGTAAACATCATCATCTTATTGATACAACTCGCACTCTATTAATAAAGGCTAAAGTGCCTTTAAAATTTTGGAGTGATGCGGTACTTACCGCATGTTACTGAATCAATCGCATGCCATCTACTATTTTCAGTAATAAGGTTCCTCACACTATCTTGTTTCCTAGGGATCCTCTTTAGGTTCTACCTGCTTTGATCATAATCTATCTCCTGGATGTAACAAGTTGTCTGCTCGTGCTATAAAGTGTATCATTCTTGGGTATTCTCGGGGTTCAGAAAGGTTATTGGTGTTATTCCCCCAATACAAACCGTTTCTATATGACTATAGATGTTACCTTCTTTGAGGATACACCAATCTTCGCTTCATCAACTACATCTGACACGACTTCACAGGTATTACCTGTGTCTCTTCTCAACTCAACTTCGGAACCAGTTACAGGCTGATCCTTTCTCACGTCGATTTGGTATTACTTATGAGTGACGACGACCAAATACATTAGAGCTTCCTCTTTCAATTGATACTCGTGATTCAGTTCCAGTCCCAATCTCTTCTCCTGTTGCGGTCCTGCCTGATATTTTTGATGACCAACCTATTTCACTTCATAAAAGATACACGCTCTACCCGTAATCCTCATCCCATTTATCACTTTCTGAGTTACCATCGATTATCTCCTTCACACTATGCCTTTGTTTGTACTTTATCATCTATTACCATTCCTAAGATTGTCCAGGAAGCACTATCCCATCCTAAATGGAGATAGGCTATGATTGATGAGATGACAGCCTTGGTGTCCAATCATACATGGACACTTGTTTCACTTCCACCTGGCAAATCTACAATCAAATGCTTTTACTGTTAAAGTTGGTCCTGATGGACAGGTCCACCAATTGAAAACCCACCTGGTCGCAAAAGGATATACTCAGATCTATGGTTTGGATTACAGTGATACCTTCTCTCCTGTTGCTAAGATGGCATCCGTTCGTTTGTTCTTATCTATGGTTGCCATCAAACATTGGCCCTTGTATCAACTTGATATTAAGAATGCCTTCTTACACGGTGATTTAGAGGAGATTTATATGGAGCAACCACCTGGGATTGTTGCTAAGGGGGAGTTAGGTCGGGTCTGCAACTTAAAGAAATCCTTATATGGTTTAAAACAGTCACCTCAAGCATGGTTTGGGAAGTTTAGCAAAGTCATCCAACAATTTGGCATGACTCGTTGTGAGGCAGATCATTCTGTATTTTTTAAACACTCATCATCGAGTACCTTTATTTATCTTATGGTGTATGTGGATGATATCGTCATTACAGGTAATGATCAACAAGGCTTTAAGGAATTGAAGCGATATTTGTTCAAGCATTTTCAAACTAAAGTCCTTGGTCAATTACGATACTTTAATGGGATTAAAGTGGCCCAATCAAAGACAGATATTGCTATCTCTCAAAGGAAGTATGCTCTTGATATTCTGGAAGAAACTAGAATGCTTGATTGTGAACCTGTTGACACACCTATGGACCCAAATGTGAAGCTGCTACCTAATCAAGGGGAGCCCTATTCTAATCCAAACAGGTATAGAAGGTTAGTGGGAGACCTGACATTGCTTTTCATGTTAATGTTGTGAGCCAATTTCTTAACTCACCACATGAGCATCATTGGAATGCAATCGTTCGGATCCTAAGGTACATCAAAAGATGACCTGGTAAGGGGCTTGTTTATGTGGATAGGGATCATACAAAAATCATTGGATATTGTTAGAGTTAAGAACGCAGTAGAGATTTGCCAAAGAAGAAGAAGGAAAAAGAAAAGAGTCTAGATGAGATCAGAGATTGGAACCATCATTCATTAAGATATCTGAAATACCAATAGGTCTTGATTGTTGAACCAGGAACATAATAACGGGAAAAGGAAATAAAACAAATGGTTCCAAGCAACCCCCAGGACCAGC
>JAOQML010000001.1:9784209-9818179 GCA_027568935.1 Erythroxylum urbanii
AACAAACTCTCGATACCCCCCTCATTCCAATCATTATCTATATATATAATTTCCCCCTAACAGAATCCGCTGATGTGTCCAACAGTGCTGCTAATTCCTTTGCTGCCCTCCTTGTTCTTTGTTTTTCTAGAGTAAACTCTGTGGGCCTTGGGCTTTTCTCAACAATCCTATCATTACCATCCCCTGGGAGACAAGCCTTGTCCTCAAGGCTGAAATGAGGAAACAGAGAAGTGGGCCTCATCTAGTTCGGTAGAGAAAAGTTTAGAGGAATCGGGTTCCATATCCACAAAGAAACCATCGTCTGTTAGAACATCATCTTCACCGCCGATCAAGGCTCTCAGTGACTTATTGGGGCACTCGTGCAAGGGAGAATAGGGCTGTTTGTAGCGGAAACACAGTACCTTGGCTCGAAGCTCTTGGTAGTCATTATGGGAGTAGTGGCGAATGCCACGAAATCTGTTGGTAGTGTTGGGTGGTTTTGGTGGAGGAGCAGGAAGTGGTCGATTTTGGTGAGTTAGGGTTTGTGTGTGGTCGTTTGATCATGGGGATGGGGTGGTAGTGATTTCTGGCCGGGTCGGGTAAGTAATTTGGTGTGGGGCACGGGTTGTAATTGGGAAAACGGGTTTTGGGCCAAAGCCAAAACGCTGCGTAGTATGTGAGTCGCTAGCGTTTTGACGGTACGTTTGTATAAAAGAGGCGGAGGTCGGATTAAGCACTGCGACTTCCATTTCAACTTCCCGAGCCGTGCGCAAAACCTTGTATAATTCGTCAGTATCAAACGAACGGATCTTTACCCGTATCCCTTCCTTGAGTCCATTGAGAAAATAACCGATCAATTGAGGATCAGAGAGATCTGGAGCTTGAGCAGCTCTGAAGATGAAATCATCAATATATTGGGTTATAGTACCTGTTTGTTTGACAGCAGCGAGAAGCTCATATGGGTTAGATGATACATCTCCATTATAAGCATTAATGAGCTTCGATTTGAATTGGGTCCAACTCAGCTAAGGATTTCGAAAACGCAGCAACCTAAGCCAATGAAGAGGTGCTCCTTCCATAGAACACATAGAAACGGAGACTTGGGAAGCTGGTGAAGAGTTATGGAGTTCAAAGTACTGTTCTGCCTTTGCTATCCAGCCGACAGGGTCTACGCCATTGAAGGTAGGCAATCCAGTTTTTTGGGTATGAAGGATGGGTTGTAATCTGTAAAAGGTCTGGTGGTGTGGTTTGTATGGGAAGATGTTTCTTCTTGGATGTTTGGGTGAGGATGGGTAGAGCTTGCAGAGATAATAGTAGGTGATTTTCCGGCGATTAATGTCTTGAGTAGGGATTTGTTTCATTATTATCAACTAGGAGGTTTTGTAAGTTGGAAAGGGTGTCTTCAATGGAGGATATTTGTGCTTGAATTGCTGATATGTTCTTCTCTAACGTCTCTACTCTAGATTCCATCTTTGTTTTTGGCATCCGGCAGGTCGGACCAATTTGTTAGAGTTAAGAACGCAGTAGAGATTTGCCAAAGAAGAAGAAGGAAAAAGAAAAGAGTCTAGATGAGATCAAAGATTGGAACCATCATTCATTAAGATATCTGAAATACCAACAGGCCTTGATTGTTGAACCAGGAACATAATAACGGGAAAAGGAAATAAAACAAATGGTTCCAAGCAACCCCCAGGACCAGCCCGATACAGAGAGAAACTCCCTGCCAACAAAAATAACAAACTCTCGATACCCCCCTCATTCCAATCATTATCTATATATATAATTTCCCCCTAACAGAATCCGCTGATGTGCCAACAGTGCTGCTAATTCCTTTGCTGCCCTCGTTCTTTGTTTCTTCTAGAGTAAACCCTGTAGGGCCTTGGGCTTTTCTCAATAATCCTATCAGATATGCTAATGCAGATTGGGCAAGTGATGTTAGTGACAGGAGGTCCACTTCTGGTTATCGTGTTCTTATTGGAGGAAACCTAATTTCGTGGAAGAGCAAGAAGCAAACTGTTGTTGCAAGGTCTAGTACAGAAGTAGAATATTGTGCCATGGCTAATGCTACTTGTGAACTTTTGTGGTTGAAGCACTTGCTCCAGGAGTTGCAGTTTTGAAAGATTGGTCCTACGGAACTTGCTTGTGATAATCCAATCTTTCATAAGAGGACCAAGCATATAGAAGTTAATTGCCACTTCATCAGAGAGAAAATCCTCTTAGGCATCATTAAGACTTCTTATGTGAACTCTAGGGATCTACTAGCAGACATGTTGACTAAGTCCTTACGGGGTCCTAGGATAATATATATATGTAACAAGCTGGATGCATCTGATAATTGAGGGGGAGTGTTGATTCTATTTGATATGAATGTAGATTTACCATATTATAATCCCTTAAATCTAGGGATTATAATTTCCTCAAAATGTATATAACTATTGTACAAATCCTCTTGATAATAGACAGAAAAACATTTTTTCAAGACTTAAAACATATAAATTTTAACCCTTATCTTTATTGTCAACTCTATTTCCAATCTTCATCCCCCCAAATTACGACTTGTGGTTGACTAATTTTTTTTCCTTTTATTTCTTCTATGGGCTTTAAGCTCTTTTGCATCACTTTATCTCAGCATCTAACTTGAGTAAAGAAAATAGCAATACGAAGCCATTCTCCTTGTTCTTGTACCCTAGGGGTCGTATGCGCCTCACTACGTTAAGATTTGTAAGACTCGCAAGTTCATCACTAGACTCTACTTCCAACTCCGCTCCAGCTTCGTGTTCACAGACATATTCGTCATATTCTTCCTCGTCATCTTCTTCTTCCATCATCTGCAAACCTCTATTTGTACATATATAAGCAAAGTGGCTCCTCCCATTGCATCGGAAGCACTTTTTATCACTACCGCATCCTTTTGTCCCAGCCCCAGCTATGGATTTGCCCTTAGGTTCAACTCCTTGAGAAGTTTTCTAGTTGTTTAATGATGCAAATTTTGACGTATTAAGTGTTAACCTAAAATTTTGCATTGTCGTAGTCCTCTTCATGCCAAACTCCCCAGTTTAACTTCAAAACATTTTAGTTACCCGTTGTCCTAAGTATTGTCCCGCTCTTAAAGCCAAATGATGTACCATCTTCAAGGCTATAAATCCTTTGCATTATCAACTTTTTGCGAATTTCTACCCTTAAGTCATTTTTGTGGTGAGATATAAGTTGTTATTATTGACTAGAGTTATTACCATAGTTATTAGAATTGATTGTATTTCCTTGTATACACTTAGGAATTGATATTTGTCGCAATTTCTCCCTGATTTCTTCCTGTAATTGAGATATTTGATAGCTAAAATAGTTTCCTAAATAGTCATAGGCCTTGTGTATATAAACCATAAGATTTCTCTGTACAAGATATCTCAATTAACTAATAGTAATACTTTTGGTTTCCCTCTAATTTATTTTCCTCATGATATCAAAGCCCTGTCTGATTAAAGGCCTATTCTTTCCTCTCTGTTCTAAACAATACTCTAGCTGAGTTTGTACTTACCCAAAAATAAGGGTTTTTTAATCTCATAGCCGACCCAGCTTGCTTTAGGACCAATAAGCAACCCTCTCTATGATAAAACCAGATATCGTCGTCGTCGTCATAGTCCGTCAGCCTCTACCACATGTGAGCTGGACGTGCCACCCTCTGTCCTTTTTTCGCCTTGATTCTTGGTCCACCAATTTCGCCAGCCCTTATCCATCTTCCCTATGGTCTGAGAACTCTGGTAGCCAATCGAGAAATACACCAAAAGCCTTTGTTTGTCTCTAAATTCTGTTTGTTACTATTGTTGGCATATTTCTTTGCTCGTCCTAAGTGATTCTAAAGAACATGGACCAAAAAAAAGTAATTCTTTCGAGTTCTGATAATCCTTCACTTCAAATTAACCTTGTGAAACTTGATGGAACTAATTATCTTGCTTGGTCAAGATCTTGTTTGTTGTTCATCAAAGCTAGAGAATTACAGGGTTACATTAATGGCGACAATAAGAGATCCGATGCCAATAATTCTGATTATAATCAATGGGAGTTCAAGAATTCCCTCGTGATGTCCTGGCTTATCAATTCAATGAAACCATAGACTGCTCAGACATATTTGTTACTTGACATAGCAACAAAGATATGGAAAGCTACTTCTCTTACTTACACTCAAATAGGTAATAAAGCCCAAATTTTTTATCTGCGTAATAAACCGCACAATACAAAGCAAGGAGATATGACTGTAAAACAGTACTTTGCGGAGCTGTGTGGATTGTGGCAGGAACTGGATTATCATCAGGACTTTCAAGCAAAATGCTCAAAAGATGTCACTAAATTCCAGAAAATGATAGAGGAGGATCGATTGTTTGACTTTTTAGTAGGTCTCAATTGAGAATGTGATCATATACGAGGTACTATACTTGGAAAAGATACTTTCCCTTCAGCACAACTTGCACATTCTCTCATTCAGCAAGAAGAGAGTAGAAGAAATGTTATGTTACATATAGCCATTGTTGAGAAAGTGAGGTTAGTGGTTAGTTCTACCAAGGAGCCAAAACGTGCAAATAACTCATCTAATAAGGATCACTTGCACTATGATTATTGTGGGAAACCAAGGCATACCAAAGAAGCCTGCTGGAAACTACATGGAAGGCCATATTAGAGTCGTGGAAAATGAGGTGATTTAGTGGTAAGGGGTTAGGCTCACTTAGCTGAAGGGAATGAAGCATTTGAAACATCGTTAGCTAGAGTTTCATCCAATTAGGAACTTCAAAAGTTAAGACATCTTCTCTTAAAATTGGACCCTCCTTCCACAGTTGGTACATCAAATATTGCAAAATCAAGTACTGTTACTCAAATTCTAAAGACAATCCTTGGATTATAAACTCTAGAGCTAAAAAACATATGACAGGCTCTCCAAAAGGGAAAAAAAGAGATAACATTAGACTAGCATATGGGTCTTTTACCTCCATATCTGGTACAAGTTTTGTTAACTGTACTCTCAATATCACCTTATCCTCAGTTCTTCATGTACCCTATTTTCCTATTAATCTTCTCTTTGTCAGGTCTATCACTAAAGATCTGAATTGCAAAGTTGAATTTTTTCCTGACTATTGTGTTTTTCAGGACCTCTACACAAGGCAGAGGATTGGAACTAGTAGATTGCAAGATGAAATATATCTTGGAAGAAAATCAGATGATAGTTGCACATCAAGCATCTCTTGGGAATCATGTGAATAATAAGGAAACTCTATAGTGACATAGGCAATTGGGACATTCCTTGCTTTTTGTTCAAGGAAAATTATAACCAAGCTTGTTGAAAAAACTTCTTTTAATTCTTTGTTTTATGAAGCATGTGAACATGCTAAACACACTAGAAGTTCTTATCATTTATCTAATAATAAGAGTTTTGTTCCTTTTATGACCCTCCCCTCCGGTTGTCTAAGAAATACATTACAAGTATGGACGTCAATTTTTTGGAATGTGAGCCCTATTTCACAAGACATCAAACTCCTCTTTAGGGGGAGAATAAGAGCGAAGAGGTGTTGCCTAACTCTAAAGTTATAGTCAAAGTGAAGGTTGGGGATGGGAAGGGAACTATTTTGGTTTAGGAGGATCGAAGTAGGCGCTTAGATAGAACAGATTTAAAGACATATAGAAAAATCCATCATGTAGTCTATGCCATCCTCTCCCTCGAAAACACTAGTGAGTTAGAATATGATTTACCTGATAATTTAGACAAGCCTATTCCCTTTAGAAAGCTGTTAAAACTTGCACCAAGCACCCAACTTCTAACTTTGTTTCCTGTGACTCACTATCTCCCTCCTGTAAAGCCTTAGTCTTGTCTGTGTCCTTTGTGTCTATTCTATAGGATTGGAGAGAAGCAATGGAAAATGTCAAATGGAAAGAAGCTATGACTGAGGAAATGAAAGCCTTGGCAAAAATTGAGACTTGGGAACTTGTCACTGCTCCAAAAGGAAAAAGGACAGTTGGTTGCAAATGGGTATTCACAGTGAAGCATAAGCCAGATAGACCATTGAGAGATACAAGGCGAGATAGGAGGCTATAGGCTATGGAGTGGACTATCAAGAAACCTTTGCTCCTATTGCTAAGATGAATTACAATCAGAATTCTACTCTATTGTGCAGCTAACTTGGATTAGGACTTACAGTAGTGTGATGTTAAAAATTCTTTCCTTCATGGGGATCTAGAGGAGGAGGTGTAAATGGAGATTCCTCCCAGGTTTGAAAAGACACAAGGGAAGGTTTGCAGGCTAAAAAGGGCCCTTTATGAGCTAAAGCAATCACCCAGAGCCTAGTTTGAAAAGTTTAGTCGGGTTATGATTTCCTTTGGTTATCAACAGAGTAACGTGGATCATTCCCTATTTATCAAGCATTCCCAAGGTAACATCACACTTCTCATTGTCAATGTTGATGACATTGTGGTAACTAGAAATGATACAGAAAGAGATGGTTACGCTAAAGAAACTCCTTGATCAAGAATTTTAAATTAAGGATCTAGGGAAGTTGTAATACTTCTTGGGAGTTGAAGTCACTAAATCAAGAAGAGGAATCTTTATCTCCCAGAAAAAATATGTCCTAGACTTTTTAGAAGAAACTAGCATAATGGGTTGTAAACCAGTTGAATCTCCTATTGAGAGCAACCACAAACTGCAAGCAGGAACAGGTACATCAGTAGACATGGGGTGATATCAGAGGTTAGTTAGGAGACACATCTATCTATCTCACACCAAACAAGACATAGCATATGCAATTAGTCTGGTGAGTCAGTACATTTATGACTTACAGACTGTATTCCGCATCCTACACTATCTGAAGTTTGCACCAGAAAAAGGCCTTCTGTTCACTAACAATGGTCATCTTAAGATAGAAGCATTTATAGATGCTTATTGTGCTGGATCTCCAGATGATAAGAAAAGGAGGTCAACCATAGGTTACTATACGCTCATAGGAGGAAATCTAGTCACTTGGACAAGCAAGAAACAGAATGTAGTTGCTAGATCCAGTGCAGAAGTTGAATATAAAGCTATATGGTACAAGGTGTGTTCGAACTCTTGTGGGTAAGAAAACTGATGAATGAATTACAACTGATGTATGGAGGAAGTTTATCCCTCTATTGTGATAACAAAGCTGCCATAGCATAGCTCACAATCTTGTTTAGCATGACAGAACAAAACAAATAGAAATTGACCGACACTTCGTAAAGACAAAACTTGTGAATGGCTATTTACACTTATACCATGTGGGGTCTAATGAACAACTAGAAGATGTCTTCACCAAAGGACTCTACAATAAACAATTTCATGATCTTACTTGCAAATTGGGCATGTGTGATATCTACGCATCAACTTGCGGGGAAGTGTTGACGAGAGTTATTACCATAGTTATTAGAATTGACTGTATTTCCATGTATACATTTAGGAATTGAAAGTTGTAGTAATTTCTCCAGGATTTCTTGTTGTAATTGAGAGATCTGATAGCTGGAATAGTTTCCTAAATAGTCCTAGGCCTTGTGTCTATAAACCATAGGATTTCTTTGTACAAGATATCTCAATTCACTAATAGAAACACTTTGGGTTTCTCTCTAAATTATTTTTTTAGTCATTTCGACTTCATTCCTACAAAAATCAGATTTTCATTTACTCAGTTACACACACAATCCCTTGTCTAAGGTAGTTGATCTTTGAGATCTTCTTGATAGTGAAATGGTAAGTATTTTTCTGATAACTTCAGCTTGATCTCTTCTCAATCAACAATTGGTGGCCGACCTTTTTCGAAGTCTATCCTCCTTTGATCTCTACCAGATCTTAGCGTGTCCAACTAATTTCATCTTTGCAAATTCAACTTTTTGATCTTTTGACATGTGGTACGGTCAAAGAAATCTTTCATTGTTGCTGTACAATCTAAGGACAGGAGTGGATCCATCTTTCCTAACAACTCATGGGCTTCAACACAAACTTTCTTAGTAATATCATCGAGTATGTCGTGTGTTTCAACTCTATCATGGCCTCTAAAAGTTCTGCATGCGCTCTCCATGTGCTACTGGTTAGTTTCTTTATCTTGGATTTCTCAGTAGGTGTTGATTTCCTAACCCTACTTGTCGTTGATTAGTTTCAGCCTCTTCATCGTAGATTTCACTCTCCACCCTCAACATCAAGTGTAGTTTATTGTCCGATGTTTTCTAAACTAGTTTTTGGAGCACCTCGTGATATTGAGGGTCATTAATGTCCAATCTTTCTATAATTCTTAAAAATATTTCATCTCGCTCTTGACCGTTGAATATTCTTCTATACACCTTTCCACTACGTGCTGCCACTGTAAAACTAAAGCTTTGATACCAAATTCATGTAGGACAAGTATTAACAACTAAGACTCACAAAATTAGTAATAAGTTGCTAGAATATCAAGTTTAGATTTGGAGTTTAGTTTGGAGTGCTAAAATTTAATATTTGACATAGCAGAGTTTTTAGAGTTTGATTGTTAGAAATTTAGGCTTAGGATTTCACGATTTTAGTTGCTAGAACTTAGTGAAGAACAGAAACAAGAGAGGGTAAGAAAGTAGGAATCACTACCAAAGTCTAAGAATCACTCTTAGAAAAAAGCATCATACTTCCTAGTTGAAAACTCAAGTTCGTAGAAAAAGAAAATTCAAGATTTATTATTAGTGAAGAGCTGAGTACACATATTTATAGAGAATTTCTTACATATTCTAGTAGAAAGAGGTTCTTAACAAGTTTATATCCTATTTAATAAAAAGTCTATAAATTTAAGTCCTAAATAACTAGGATAACACATCTAAAGTAGAATAAAATATTTAACACATTACTTCAAATACCATAATTATTTCCAGAACATTTAATATGGTGGATATTTATCTATTCCCTTCATGAGATGATTTTTTTCAAGTGAAGGGGATGACACGAAACATGTGGTAGAATAACCCCTAATATCAGATTATGTCTCAAAAGCCCAATTGAAAATCAGCATAGACTTTAAGTGTATTCTAAAGTTATATAAATTTTTTAATTTGTATTGCAATATTTTCCTCAATTAATTTGTAATCTTATTAAGATTTACTGTCACTACCCTAAAAATATGTAGCTTCTATTTGTTTGGAACAATCTGAATAATATCACATACCTTTTTATCTCAAGTAAAGGTTAAGTTTCAGCATTCTGAATTTTGGTTGTCCATTTCTAATATTTAGTGATATCCTTTGTTTTCACACTAATACGCTATGCTATTATGAGCAAATGCATTGGATCTAACTCACTATTTTGAATAGAAGTAATCAAAATACCAACAAAATATCATCAATCAGATCTACAGGGTTTAGGGTTTTATTCTTGTTTCGACACCACTTTATACAATATTATAGTTCAATGATTAGTAAGTTGGCATTACATATTAGACAAGGCACCAACATCCTAATTTTCTGAGGAAAAAGTGGATATTAAGGGCAGGACAAAATGTTACCTCTCCCTTCATGCCATCATATCTTCGTTCCCACAGTTTCAATTTCAGAGAAGCCGAACAATCATCTTTACAAGCTGGAGCAAGGCCAGCTTCTTCTGTCGGAGCACGTAATGTTGTTCCTTCATATTTTGTTGTTGCTTCCAATTCAATCTGCATAAAGAAATGCAAAAACATGTCCATATAACTGCACTGAGTTGAGCCTTGCCAATAAGATTAAGAGAGACTGCATGTTTAAGAGTTAGCATCTTGAAATGAACAAAATAGAACAAATTATAAGGATTTCACTGAATCGGTGGTAAAAGAGATTTTTCTCTATAAATTATATACACATACATGTAAAACAACGAAAAGATGTCACTTTATGAGATATATAGTTACCAGATGATTGTGATTCTCTGCGGACATTAACCAGGAGCCCCATGGACTGACTTCCCAATTCACAACGCCATTCCATGGAACAAATTCATAAAAGATTCCATTATAGTGTACACCAATCTGCAGCAGTAGGTATTACAGCATTATAGTCAGGAAACATAGTAGCTCAAACTAGTAAAATTTATGGTATATGTTTGGGTCCTTTAACATTTAAGAATTATAAAAGGAATTAGAAAATCACAAGCCATGCCAAAGTGAGCCTCCACGCAATCTTTTTAACTCATAAGAAAGAAGACACAGAGGCCATAATAATAGTCCCATAAAAGTAATTCAACATTTCTTTCTACTTTCTGTCAGCACTAGCCAAGAATAGGAATTAAAATCAATTGTGTCCCAAATTATTACTTTGTCAGAATCATCACAAAAATTAAGAAATTACCAGTGCAGCATTTTCAAATATCTTGGTTGGTCCAGGAAGTTCCCTCAGACCACCAGCTGCGGTTAATGCAACTTCTCCACTTGCACCATAGAAGACATTACATTGAACCTGCAGTAAAACATAGAAATTTAAACTACTTCCAAAATCCTAGTCCAGAAACACCCATTCAAACTTCTGTTATCTTGAGATTTTAGCTGTTTGGACAAGATGTATATAAGCAGTAACAGCTCTTGTATGCTTTGGCAGGATATGTTCACCATTTATCTTGTTGAAAGTTAGACCAGATGTCCAAAAACAGAATTGAGGAGTCACAAATAAACTGATATGAAGATTGTTTCCTTTTTAGATTAGCACACTCAGTAATAGCCATCTGATTGAGTCAACAGGTAAAGCAGGCTCCAACCAAAGATGATGAGATTGACAGTGAACAGATGATGAAACGTCACAATTTTCAATCATAACCTGAAACGTTAGTTGGAAAACCATAAAGGAGTTACTAATGGAAAGTCACCATTATACTTAGGTATCCCAATTACTACCAAAAAGGTAAAAACTCTCCTATAGGGACTGCATTCCAGTAGAGGCACTACAAAAAAAGTTGGGAAGCTTGTGCAATTGAGCTCTGTCTTTCTCTGGTAGACTCCAGCTCAATAATGCGGTGCTTAATCAAATGTAAGTTTATTGGATCTCCCACCTTCATCTCCCTACTCAATTATCAGAACACTAGAAAGATTCCTGAGGAATTTTTTATGGTTAGTAAAAGATCTCAACTGGTGCTAAAGTCCTAAAATCCAAGGAGGATTGACTTAAAGGAATGCCTATCTTCTACTTGGAGACAATTATGTGAGGCTGATATATAGCACCTTTGAAGCAACAGAATTGTCCTATGTGGACTTAAAACTTATGGCTTCTTGATTTGTGAAATGATTTTATGTTATATGTACATGGCTGAGAGTTAGCAAGGCTGTTAAGAGTTTTAAACTCTTAGTAAGTTTGGTTGTCCCTTTTGTATCAATGTTTCCACAGAAAACTTCTCTTGCATGTCAATCTTCTGTTGAACCTCCTTCGGAGTTGGTTATTAAACATATTTTCATTTTCAGAAAAGGAAAAAACCTATCTCATTCATCTTCTGCAATGCAACAAGCGTGGCAAATTTTCATTTTGATACAATTGAATATGCAAACATGGAACTAAAAGTTTTCAAGCACTATTCTAATTGAAATGATCAAAATGGAATTCAAGCACTATTCTAATTGAAATGATCAAAATGGAATAACAATTTACCCAAAACCATTTTCTTGGGAAGGCTCCACCCCAATTCTTTTCTGAATAAGAAGGAGCATCTTTGAACTCAAATCTTTCACCATCCCACTCTATCCACCCTGAAGCTAAGTCGAAGGCAAAAGTATTATTCCCAAAAACAAACCCTTAAATATAATTCCAAAACATAGACAATAGAAGAACAATATAATTATATACACTTTGTCTGTAATCTCATCATCCATACATAACAAATTAGTGTGGTATATTCATACCATAACATGTAACTAATAAAAACTAGCATTCTGATTCAGACTAGAACTCATAGGGAAGAAAATAGATTTATGGATGGAATCGAACATGCAATATTTACAGACAAAAGTATTCAGTTATTGGAAAAAAATCAATATACTTTTAATGTCGAATAAGGATCAACAAGATCAGAAATAAATCAATGGGTCAAACTCTTCTTTGGGCCAATCTAGGATATTTTCATTCAAGAGATCCCATACATAGGGAGGTTACATCCTAAAAATCAGAAAATTAAATCTCCGAATTTTAGATATATTTAGAGAAACATTCAAATTTTAAATAAAAGCAATCCAATCTTCCTAATAATTTGAAATTGAAAGTATCAAAAAAATTATTAAAAACAGAACTATTGGATCTTCTACAACAGGTTGAATCCAGATCTAGCAACTACTCTTTCTGATTTTTTGTCTTATTTGCCAAGAACTCCCTTCAAGCTAGTTGGTACAATCGCCTAACCCCAGTAAAGTCTAATAAGGACATCGAGTTACTTGTGTTGTAGGTACTTAAGTCATAAGAATAAGCACCTTTTCAATTTTTTCTTTTAGAAAATGCTTTTCAAACTCCACATGCTCTGTTTTATCATGATGGACTAGATTATGAGCGATACTAAGGCCTACTTTATTATCGAATATAACTTCATTTTTCCAAAAATAGGTACTTTTAGAGTAACTTTGTTGGTTCCAGCAGCCTTCTTATCCAAATTAATTCACACATGCCATTTGCTAAGGATCAAAACCATCCATATGCACTACTTATTGTTACATCTGGTTGCTTCCACCTCCCCCAAGTGACTAAGGAAAGAATCCTATAAAATAAAGGTTAATTAAGGATAATTGATAATTCTACATGAGTTATTTTAGAAAACTAAACCACTCTAATTTGGACATAATTGATTACCGTTTATATTATGGAAATAATCACCTAATTATCTCTAAAGATAATTAGTTGATTCACTATAGATAATTAGTTTTTTTTTTGAAAGTTAATAGCTTTCATTGATTAAAAGTAATTACATCTAGAATACAAAAGGTCAAGGATAATCCAAAAGGATCAAATTACAAAGAGTTGTGGTTCCTAGTAAACGTCCACTTCTTAATATCCAGGGTACTTATGAGACCACATAAACAAGTATTACTCTATAGATAATTAGTTGATTCACTATAGACAATTATTTGATTTTTTATTAACTAGTAGACATTTATTATTTAAAGAATAAATAGATTCTTCTTAATTTAAGGATGTAATTAAGGTTGTATTGTCCTATATATCCCTTGTACCATTCACAGAAAAATTAATAAGGAAGAATTACTTTGTCTTCTTTCTTCATGGTATTAGAGCCACGGCTCTTCCACATCATTTTTTTTATTTCTTTTATTCAAATAAGTCCTAAATGGACTATCATTTAGTGATGACTGGCCAATGAAGGAACTCCTCATCCTCCAACGGTGATTTCAGCAGTTCGAGTTTGAATAATCCTGATCTTATGACAAATAATGTACGACATAGTTGTGATCTTCTTGGCTCAATTAGCCTTTTCAATTGATGAACCACAGGTTCAATGGTCATAATTACCTAGAGTGGTCGCAAACAACAAAGTTGGCCATTGACGGCAGAGGAAAACTCAGGTATGTGACTGGAGAGACAACAACTTCGGCTTCGGATCCAAATAAGGCAATATGGAGGTTCAAATATTCCTTGATCGTAGCTTGATTGATTTATTCCATGGAACTTGCAATCGGAAAACCTAATATGTTTCTACCAACAGCTAAAGATGTATGGGATGTAGTTCAAGATATGTATTCTGATATTGAAAATTCTTCTCAAATTTTTGAACTAAAGACTAAGCCATGGAAAGCTAAGCAAGGACACCGTGACGTTACATTGTTTTATAATGAACTTATAACTTTGTGGCAGGAATTAGACCTATGTTATGAAGATGATTGGGACTGTCTGAATGACCGTGTCAGACATAAAAAAAGGGAGGAAAATGAAAAAATTTATGTTTCCCTTGCAGGAATGAATCAAAAATTGGATGAAGACAAAGGACGAATTTTGGGAAGAAAGCTTTAACCTCCATCTAAGAGGTTTTCTCCGAAGTAAAGAGAGAGGAGATAAGGTGGAAAGTGATGATTGGCAATATCAAATCAAAGGTTGAACGTTCTGCACTCATTTTGAAAGGAATAGAGGCTGAAGGAGAGAAAAAAAATAACTAAAAAACATGGTGTGATCATTGTAAATGTGATTCACACACCTGGAAAACATGCTGAAAAATTCATGGGAAGTCCAAAAAATTGGAAGAAAAAACAATTTAGACACAATCATACCTCCCAAGCCAACACTATTGAATCTGGACCCGAAACGTCTTCTAGCACGCAGCCATTCACAAAGGAACAGATAGATCAAATTTGCAAGATTCTTCAGTCTCCAAATTTCTATAGTCCAAATCATACCTGTAATTTAGTTCAAAAAGGAAATTATCTAGTTGCCTCTTGTTTCAACTCCAATTTAGATCATTCTTGGATAACTGATTTTGGGGCAATAGATCATATGATTGGGTCTTCTAAATTGTTTTCTTCCTATAGTCCTTTTCAGAAAATCAATGCGTAAAAATAGTAAATGGTTCCTAGTCAGCAGTAGCTAGGAACGAATCAATTGTTCCTTCCCCTTATTTTACACTCCATAATATTCTTCATGTTCCTAAATTATCTTCCAACTTGTTGTCAATCAGTAAAATAAATTAGAGGTCAATATTTTTTCAATAATGGATATAACTCAAATAGGCAATCCAGATAACTTGTCTTAACTCTATTTCAATACTTCATAAGAACAAAATTATAATATGGCATTTTAGATTTGGACATCCAAGTTTTCATTATAAAAGTTGTTTCTTAAGCTTTTTTCAAATAAAGATCTATCTTCATTTTAGTATGAAATTTGTCAAATTACTAAATATCATTGGACATCGTTCCTAGCACAATCTTACAAGGCTGCAAAACCCATTGCTATAATCCATAGTGATATTTGGGCACCTTCAAGAATAAAAGCAATAATTGGAAAAAGATGGTTCATAACTTTTATTGACGACCACACTAGAATCACTAGGTTATTTTTACTCAATGAGAATTCAAATGTTGAGGTGTTCCAAAATTTTTATAACAAGATCCAAACACCGTTACAAACTAGAATTCAAGTTTTAGAAGTGATAATGGAAAAGAATACTTCAGCAACGTTTTAAGGAATTGTTTTTGTTGAAAAAGGTATTATTCATCAAAGCTCATGTACTGACGCCACACAACAAAAAGGAATGGCAGAAAGAAAAACAAAATCTATTAGGAATTGCAAGATATCTAATGTTTTCAACTAGTACTCCAAAGTACTTATGAGGTGAGGCTATCCTAACAGCTACATATTTGATCAATAGGATGCCTTCAAAAGCTTTAAAATTTCAAACGCCTCTTAATTGTTTTAATAAATGTTTTCCTTCATCTCAATTATCACATGATCTCGCTCTTAAAGTGTTTTGGTGTACTACATTTGTTCATATTCGTGACAATATTCGAGGAAAACTTGATCCTAAAGTATGACAATGCGTTTTTACTATTTATCCTTCCATTCAAAAATGGTACAAGTGCTTTGATCCAATAACTAAAAGGTTTTTTATTTCCATGGATGTCACCTTTTTTGAAGATAAGCATTTTCTTCTCTCATCTCATCTTTAAGGGGAGACATGTAATGAAGATCCGTTTTTTGATATTTATCACAGTGATGTAGATATTTTCTATAACCTTGATTCAAACACATCAGTGTCTAAAAATAATAAAAATAAGTTCATCTTCAATTTCTTTACAAATTCAATTTCAAGAAAAGAATGAAATGTGTACAAGACAAGATGTAAATCTTTTTAAAGGGAAAGTCTTTTTGAGCAAATATCCAGAATGATAGAAAAGCACAGACAAGATGTAGCATGGTCAAGAGTCTAACCTAGAATAAATCCAAAAATTGGAGAAGAACCAGGTAAATCTTAGTTTGAGTCTATTTCTATTGAGTCAGTGTCACCCAAACCAATATATATTCCAAAGTCAAATGAAACCTTAGGTTTACACATTGCTCTTAGGAAAGGTTCTAGAACTTGTACCAAATATCGTTTGTATAACTTCTTATCATATCAAAGTCTATCTAAATCATTTCAAGCATTTACTTCTAAGTTATTCAATGTTTCCATTTCTATGAATATACAAGAAGCTCTAAATATTCCTCAGTAGAGGGATGCAATCCTAGAGGAGGTGAGAGCTTTGGAGAAAAATAGAACAGGGGAGAAAGTTGGAACATGGGAGAAAGTAGATCTTTCGAGAGGGAAAACACTGGTCGTATGTAAATGGGTGTTCACCGTAAAGTAAAATTCTAATGGATCACTTGAAAGATATAAGGCTCGCCTCATTGCTAAGGGGTTTATACAAACCCATGGCATAGATTATTCAAAAAATTTTTCACCTGTCACTAAGTTAAATACTATGAGAGTGTTGCTTTCTATTGCAGTTAATCTAGACTAGGCTCTACATCAGTTGGATATGAAAAATGCCTTCCTAAATGGAGATTTAGAAGAATAGGTGTACATGTAGCCTACTCCAGGATTTAGTGAAAGCTTTGGAAATAGGATATGTAAGCTAAAAAAAATCTTTATATGGGTTGACACAATCACCAAGGGCTTGCTTTGATAGATTCGCAAGATTTGTGAAGTCTTAAAGGTTTCTTACAGGAGCAGTCTGACCATACTCTATTCTTAAAAACTTCTGCAGAAGGGACCAGAATTATAATCGTGTATATAGAGGACATTAATGTCACTAGCGATAATTTTGAGGAAATTGAAAATCTTAGAAGGAATCCCTCAAAGGAGTTTGAAATCAAAGACTTAGGGTCCCTTAGGTACTTCCTAAGGATGAAAATTGTTGGATCTAGAAAAGGCATAGTAGTCACCCAACAGAAGTATATCATGGACCTTCTAAAAGAACTTGAGATGAGTGGATGTAAACTATCAAATACTCCTATGAAATTCAACTCAAATTTGGGTGAAGTTAAGGAAAGGGTTCCAATGGATAAAAGTCGATATCAACGACTGGTAAGAAAGCTAATCTATTTATCTCACACCAGATCAAATATTTCTTTTGTTGTCAGTATGGTAAGTTAGTTTATGCATACTCCTTATGAAGAACACTTGGACACAGTGTACAAAATCTTGATATACTTAAAGAGAACTCTAGGAAAAGGATTATTCTTCTAGAAAAGTAATCAAAGGAGAGTTGACGTCTACACTTATATTGACGAGGCAAGGTCTCTTATTGACAGACATGGAAATTAACAGTCATTTTATAAAAGAAAAACTTGAAAGTGGACTCATTTACATACCATTTGTACCAACAACACAACAAGTTGATGATGTCTTCACCAAAGGGCTCGTAAGACAACATTCTGAGTTATTTGTAAGCAAGTTGGGCATGATCAATGTCTATATACCAACTTAAGGGGGAGTGTTGATATTATGGAAATAATCAGCTAATTATCTCTAGAGATAATTAGCTGATTATCTAAGAGATAATTAGCTGATTCTCTATAGATAATTAGCTGATATTCTATTAATTAGTTGAGATTTTATTACTTAAGAGAATAAATAAATTCTTCTTAATTTAAGGAGTAATTAACGTTGTATTTTCCTATATATTCCTTGTCCTATTTACAAAAAAATTAAGGAAGAAATATTTTTTCTTCTTTCTTCAATTACAATTAAATCACATATTCAATACAATCTTAATGCTTTGTCTTATCAGTTAAGAGCTAATATATTCACATTATCTCACACACTAAATGAGACATAGCTCTATAATCAAATTTTGCAATTAACCTAGAAACATCATTTTCCTTCTTGCTTTTCCATCAGACAAAATTTCTTCCAACAAAAACACAATAACCAATAAAGGATTTTTGGTCATAACATAAACTTGCACAATATACATATGAGAAAAACTCAAAGTGAGTATGCCCATGGTAATCTAAAATATACCTTGTCTAGAAACTCCTTTTAAGTAAAATGGAATCTATTCCAAAGCAATGACAAAAAGGTCAAATTGGACACTAAGGTTTTAACTAAAATTCAATTTAGACCTTAATGTTTTAACACGAACAAAAAGAACCCTAATGTTTCAAAAACATTCAAAAAGAACTTTGACTTAACATTTTCGTTAACCCTCGTCAAAAAAATATAGGTAACATTTTTTTTTTAATTTTTATGGGTCCCACGTTGCATGTGCATGAAAAAATTAAAAAAAAATTGCAAATCTCAAAAATAATAAATTCAACTATTGTCTCTCTTTTCCTCTTTTTTCTACTTTTGATTTTGTTTGTTTTTATCATTTTCCATGGTTGAATCAGTAAAAGAATCCATGAAACCTACCATCTCAATTTCCTTTTGGAATAATTGTTTCTGTATATCTTTTTCCTTCACTTTCCTACCCAAAGCTTGCAACTATAGGTGAGAAAGAATGGTATTGACGATTGCAAAAGTCATATCTTTCTCGGCCTTTTAGCTAAGATCAAGTACAATATTTGTTCTTATCAAATTGGTGTCTGATACATGAATCATTGATCCAAGTTTTAATTTTTGATCTAGAGTTAACCTAGTTTAGATTGTAACAGATGAAAATGAACTACCCAACACAAGAAAGAAGTCTCTTATGGCATTATATACCATGGCTCACTTTATATATAACCTTTATAACTGCAACCATTTCACTTCTACAATATCTACTCATGCCTAATTGTTCAAGTTAGGCTTTTGGCGTCTAGTATTGTCACTACTAATCATCTCAATAATTGTTACAAAAGGCTCCATAGAATAGACTATTTGCACTTAAAGAAATGGCTAGACCAAATCTAGTCTCTTAGTCTGTGCTTATGGCTGGATATGCATGGGCCAACCTGAGTTCGCTGTTTGGCTCTATGCAAGAATGTGAGAGAGTTAGGTTATAACAAATGAATTCAAGTTGGAAATGGTGAGTAATGCATGTTTATTGCTTGCAGACCTTAAGACTAGCAAGAAACTCCATGCCCAGATTGCAACTTTTATGTTTCAATGTACCGTTGGCCAGTTTTTGCAACAGAGACCAAGAAAGTTATACAAACCTCACAAGCTTCATTGAAGAAAGTATCAAGGAAGATCGAGCAAGTTATGAAGAGGAGTTCAATGACATGCTTCACTGCCTGAGAACATACTAGATTGGTCGAAGATTTACAAAGAAGGGCATCAATGGGAAGAGAGAGATGGGATTCATGCTGACAACGACAACTTTGACAATGAAATTGATGACGATCAAGACAAAAAGGTTCTACCTCATGAATATTTAGCTAAAAAGATAGGAGCTTCGTTTTTGGTTTATGAAGGTATAGGTAAGATTCTAAAAGATATTTGTAACAAGTAAGGAATGTAATATGGAAGCAACTTATATTTGATGATTAATTCGTGAAGTACAATGACTAAGAACTTACAATCAAATCGCCAAAGTTTTTAAAATATGTAACAAATAGTTCATTAACTCTGGAGTTTAATTATATTAATATATAGATCGACAGACAAAGTTATATACATCTTTTATTTTCGTGATTTTGGAGTGGATTTAAGTTCTTTTATTACTCTTTTATGCCATATTATTTCACAAATCCCTTAAGTCAGTGCCCTATATTTTACCTCTGCACAACTTTTGGATACCACATTTTGTTTTTTACTCTTCCAGGTTACAAAATTTCTCCACAAATATATGCAATACCCAAAAGTTGATCTTCTGTTAGTAAGAGACCCTACCTAGTCTACATCAATGTAGACTTCAACTATCCGTTGATCACTTTTCTTGAAGAATAATCCTAGGTTAGAATTTTTTTTTCTCTTTATTAATTCCTTATTCTTACATAAGTCCGTTAATTCTAGGAAATAGTTTACGGGAGTTTATCCTCTAGGAGAAAAGTTTAACCTTCCTACTTTCTCCTTTTTCTATGCTAAATCTAACCTTCCTACATTTTCTCCCTTCTAAATCTGGTAGTTAGTAGCATTGAATTAGGACATAAGCTTGTATAAATTACCTTGAATTATTCGAATGAAGAAAGAGTTTTAATCCCTTTCTAAATTCCTCTTGGTTCATGGTATCAGAGCCACCGATTCTATTAGCCTAAAAATTTTTTCAACCACATCATGGCTGGAGTTCAACCAACCCTTGACGACTTTTCCACCACCCAAACCTCATCCCAAAAACCTAGCTCTGTAACCCCTTCAGCCCAAACCTCATCTCCTTCTATTGACCACTGTAACAAGCCCTACCACAACCATGAGACCTACTGGCAATTACATGGGACAATATTGGAAGCCTAAAAGCCAATGGGGTCAGCAAAAACATGGAGCGACACATGTAGCAGAATCTAATATCGACAAATCCACAGGGCTGAATTTGTCTTCCCAACAGATTGAACTGCTTCACCAACTCTTGAATCAGACAAAAATCACAACTAAATCAAATTCGCATGACCACCAAACTCCTACCACAGCACTAGTGTATAAAGTTAACCTGTGTCAATCATTATTATCAAAGTCTCTAGGTCACGATTACTGGATTGTGGATACGGGTGCATTAGACCACATGACTCAGTCTTGGACTATCTTTGAGAAACATAAGCCATATGAACAGAAAGTTAATGTCTAGGTCGCAGATGGAAAGTTGTCACCAGCTATTGGTCAAGGGAATAACTTATAATCTTTTATCGGTTAGTCAATTAACCAAGGACATTGATTGTATTGTGACTTTTTTCCCTTATTGTGAATTTCAGGACCAGTGTTTGGGGAAGATGATTAGCAGTGCTGAGGAGAAAGATGGACTTTACTACTACTCAGGAAAGAGTACTACTACTAAATTTATATCACAAAATAAGATTTCCCTTTCAGTTATGTCAAATTTCAATGTTATGTTATGGCATCAACGCCTTGGTCATCCAAATTTCCATATTTGGAAGTCTTATATCCATAACTTTTCATCAATAAAGACCAGATTTCTTTTTATTGTGAGCGATGTGTCCTCGCAAAGCAAAGCAAAAACAACACTAATACAAACCCTCAAAATCGTTCCAATTAATTCATAGTGATATATGGGGGGTCCTTCTAGAGCTACAAGTCTAACAGGTACTCGCTAGTTTATTAGTTTCATTGATGATCATATAAAGGTATGTTGCATATAGCTAATGAAGGACAAATCTGAAGCCATGTCTTTAAACAGTTTCACAAGCTCATTCAAAATGTATTCCAAACCTTTAATCAAGTAATACGTACTAACAATGGGAAAGAATATTTCTTAAATGATTTCATTCAATATCTCAATGCAAATGGCATAATCCACCAAATTTCTTGTGCTTATACTCTACAACAAAATGGGATAGCTAAAAGAAAGAATCATCATTTGTTAGATGTAGCCCGATCTATGATGTTTACCAATTCTGTTCCAAATTCCTATTGGGGAGAAGCTCTTCTAACTACATCATACTTGATAAATCGTCTTCCTTTGAAAACTCTTCAATTTCGAACTCCTTTTAAGTGTTTTTTTAGATCAATTATGGTTTCATTATGAAACCATTTGCAAATATATTGGTCAATATTTATGATGTTGTCCACACTACTAAATTATTCTTCAAAGAGGCCATATGTCTTATTACCTTTAATCATCATCTTTGATCGTGACGTGAAGTTTATGAGTTATTTTTGGAGAACTCTATAGAAAACATTGAACACTAAGCGTCAATTTTGAAGTTTTTTCCATTCCCAAATCAATGGACAAATAGAGGTGGTGATCGCAAGCTTGAGAGACTTCTTAAGATGTTTGGTTGGAGACAAAGTCAAAAATTAGGACCTAATTCTTCCTGTGGAAAAATTTGCACATAATTGTTCTATAAATAGGTTTACTGTTAAGAATCCTTTTGAGATAGTCTCGAAAGTTCAACTAGAGAAGTCTATGATCTGGTTCCTTCACCACAAACGACACGAGTTAGTATTAAACCTGAAGGTTTTGCACAACACATGAGGGACGTCTTTGATCAGATATTAGTATTGAAGCTGAAGGTTTTGCACAACACATGCAGGACGTCTTTGATGAGACAGGACGAAAGATAATAACCAACAATTTGTCTTATAAAGACCATGCTAATCAACATCATCGATTGTGGAATTCAATAACGGGGATATGGTGATGACTAGGATTCGTCCAAATTGCTTTCAGAAAGAGAAATATAAGAAACTTCATTCACAGAATGTTGGACCTTATAAGATTGTCAAGAAGATAAGTTCTAATGCTTATGTTTTGGAATGACCAAGTGACATGAGAATTATTCTTATCTTTAATGTTGCGTACTTTACTATTTATCATGGCTATGATGATACACAATCTCCTAATGCAATTGCGAGAATACCAATCATTCCCCATCTTAAAGAGGAGATAGAAGATAGTCTTGATAAACAAATTGTAGCCACCAAAAATAGAGGATACCAACAATTTCTTGTCAAGCGGAAAGGAAGACCAATTTCTGACAATACTTGGATTTTAGAATCTAAATTTCAAAAGTCGAATCTAGACTTATATGAAAAATATTTATTACATTTTACATTGAGGACAACGTCAAACAAGCCAGGAATAATTGATGCAAAAGAATTTAAAGTCTATAAAAGAAATAAAAGAAAAAAGATTAGTCAATTACAAGTTTTAATTTGGTGGGATGAGGATTGGAAATTGAGCTGGCATCAAAGATAAACGCTAAAATTTAGATAATGCTAGGATTTCGTTTTAGATAAGTAGTAGCAATAAGTTAAATATGTTATTCTACTCTATATACGTTATCCTGGTTATTTAAGATTAACAGAATTATTATTAGCATAAGATTTAAATTTATTAAGAACCTGTTCTTACTAGAATAAGGGTTCTAAAAATTTCTCTAATATATGTCTATTCAGCCCTTCAATAAGAAGTAATCTGAAATTCTTTTACAAACTTAAGTTTTCAACTAGAAGGTATAATGCTTTTTTTAATGAGGGATTCTTAGACCCTCAGAGTGATTCATAGTTTCCTACTTTACTCAACCTAAATTCTAGCCATCTTAAACCTAAATTTCAGCTATATTAAACCCTGAAATTCTACGCCTAAATTCCAGCAATCAAACTCTCAAACTCCAACTATACCAAACTGAAATTTCAGTATTTCTAGCCAAAATTCAGTCCTGAAATTTGATATTCAAGCAACCTAATATAAGCTATATGTCCTAATTTTGTGATTATTGGCAGCTAACCAATACTTCTATTTGTCCTACATTAAGTGATGTCTCAAAAGGAGTTAGAACACCTAAACAAGTAATGGGTCTTGGCACCTAAGGGTCTAAAACATAGAGTCCTGCTAATTCAAGTCCTTTACCAATAATCTCCTCCATTATAACATCCTGAAAAAGACAATGATTAAGAAGAAATAATTTAGAGCACGAGTGAATTTAATCACATATTAAATTAAAGAAAATCCTAGTAGATTCAAGAAAGAAGACAAAGAAAGTAATGGCATAGGATTAGCAATGACAAAACCAAGAATAGAGAAGTAGATCCATCAACTAAAGTAACATGGAAAAGCGATATGTGTTTTTGAAAAGTAGAGAAAATATTAGAATTACTTGTTATATAATTTAGGGTACTAGAACTAGTGACCCATTCTGAAGAAGGGGAAGGAAGGAATGTAGGTGTGTTATTTAAGTCAACACTGGTATTGATAAGGTGAAATGAATTTTTAAATGTTTACCGATACCGAATGAATTTAGCAAACTCATTTGCAAAAACTGTAATTTCTACTTGGTGAATGAGCTGGGTGTAGAAATAGTCGTTGCAACATGAGTTCAACGGAGCTTCTTAGATTTATTTTGTAGCTTTTGGCATGTGCATTTGGGATGGGCTAACTCATGGCAATAACAACAAATAACTCTTGCATCTTGACCCCTATTATCCCAATTGTCTGTCCCTCCTCCTCTATTATTATTCCTTTGATATGACTTCCCAACTTCAACTTCAAATCCATTATACTGATTAACGAGAGCACCAAGAGGCTGAATATTCATAGTAACAAATTCACTGACATCTATGCAAAGTATTTGAGTAAAGACCTCGTGTAGGGAGGAAAACAATACCAGAGAGAAATTGACAGTTAATAATCTCAAACTGAGTTAAGAATAGCCAAAAAATGCATTACTGTCATATGCTCCCGTTCTCATTGGACTTTGACATTAGAATTAAAGGTTAACAAAACATTCAATATTTTATAAGGCTCTTTGAAATTCATAAAGTATGTCTGAAGAGACTGATCCTATTGCTTGGCACTATAAAAATTCTTACACACTTCATAAATATGAGAAATGTTCCTTTTCTCGAATAGATAACCCATCAATGCTTTGACGTACTCATAGTGATTAATCATGCTTACAACCCCATTGAATTTTGAATTTGAAAGAATAATCAAAAATCATCTCATATCCAATCCTTGTGAGTATGGTCCAATGGTGGGTCATTAGTGAGGCGATAGTCATTAAAAGCACTTCTAAGGTAAATCTGAACAGTCTTCCACCAGTCTAGATAATTGAGACCACTCAACTTATGTTTTATAGGTTTGAACATCACATGAATGAAATCAATCAACCAAATTATTGTTTGTCAACCATAGAAACAAAATGACTAAAAAAATAAAGAACAAACAAAAAAGCTCAAATGCAAACAGAAAGATATGATCCTAAAAAGGTATCATGGGGAGTAAAGTATGAGTAAGCTTTCTTACTGAGGTGCTGAGGAAACTAGATGCACAAAAGTGATAGTAGGGGAGACGTAATGTTGGAGAAAAGATGACCCCAGAATAGAGCAATGATGTATTGGAGAACATGCAAAGCAGATGAGACTCACGAACGACGCTTCAGGTGACTAGTGCTCGAGTAGTAGTCAATTAGCAAGCAACGCTCCTTGTGGTGCTAGTGGTGAGAATAAAAAATTCCAAAGTTCTACTCATCAGGAAAAAACTGAAATAGAGAAAAGAAAAAAGAATTTTAAACAGCCAAATTTTGCTTTGATAACATGAAACAAAGAGAGAAAAGATGTTTCAATTCATGTATTTTTTATATAGAGAAAAGAAAAAAGAATTTTAAATAGCCAAATTTTGCTTTGATAACATGAAACAAAGAGAGAAAAGATGTTTCAATTGATGTATTTTTCATAGAGATAGAGATATATACAAATTACTCAACTACTAATTATGTAAGTAAATAAATAGAATCCACATAATTAAGCCTTAAAATTGTGTAAAAACTATACAATCTATAAAAATCAACATACATCAAAAATGCAGTCACTCTCCCTGCAGTTGTGTGCTTGATATCACTATGAATCAAATGAAAAGGATGAGGATATATTTTAGTAATAATAGGAAAGGATATACAAGTATGATTTGCTAATTCACAAATTTCACAATGCAAAGTTAAGATATCTAATCCCTTGAAGAAATGTGGAAATATAACTTTTGAAACTCTAAAAGATGGGTGACCAAGGAGGAAATGGTAAATTCAAATGATATCTTCATTTGAATTACTAAGAAATGACTCGGACAAATTAATTTAAGATTTTTTAGAAAATTCAAGATGATAAAGGTTGTTCCTTTCCTTAGCAAGTCCAATTCTCTTCCCTGAGTCCTAGTCCTAACAGACACAATAAGAAGAAGAAAAAACTGCATAACATTTAAGTTCATGTATAAGGTTTTGCATAAACACAAGGGTAGCTAATAGTTTTGGCATATGAAAAACATTTCTGAGAAGAAGAGGTGTAATATTATATACATCTCCTACTACTACAACAATAGCTAAGCAACCATTTACTACTAAAATATTCATAGTACTACGGATGGGGTGTAGGTATCAAATAAATGTGAGGAGTGAGTCATGGTATATGGCATCGGAGACAATTATTCGAGTATTGGCATAATACTTGTCTGAATCATTCATGCAAAAAGAAAATAAAGGTTCACTTGAGAGAGCCAAAGAACTAGCTCCATAGGGCTTCTCAAGAGATCCTGCGGACAAAACTAGATAGAAAACCAAAATGAGGATTTTTTAATTCCCTGCCTTTTATCACTTAACTAATACAACTTAAATAGGAAAAAATACAATCAAAAAACATAGAATCCCTGATAACCTACAGCACCCCAACTATTTTAAGAGCTGATTTATCTTATCTTGAACCTAGGATTAGATATTCCTATTTTATTGGGATCATCATCTACCAAATATCAACATCCCTAATTTATCAACACTCCCCCTCAAGTAGGAGCAAAAATGTATATCATGCCCAAATTGCTAACTTGAAAATGTTTGTCTTAACAATCCTTTAGTGAATACATCTGCAACTTGTTGCGTAGTAGGAATAAATGGATTACAGATTATTCTTGCTTCAAACCCTTTATAAAGTGCTCATTAATTTCAACGTGTTTTGCCTTATCATGAAGAACAAAATTTTGGGTAACACTAATGGCTGCTTTATTATCACAATACAATTTCATACGAAAACTCACTAGACTTTGAAGATCTTCCAAACACTCTTGTAGCCATAAAACTTCACATACACCTTGAATCATTGATCTAAATTATACTTCAGCACTGGCCCTAGCAACTACACCTTGTTTTTACCTCTCCATGTAACTAAGTTGCCCCAAAAGAATGTACAATACCGAAAAGTTAATCTCCTATCAGTAGTTGATCCTACGTGGTCTGCATTAGTATAAACCTCCATTTCTCTATTTTCATTTTTTTAAAGCCCTTTTCTAGGAGTGCTCTCTAAATATCAAAGGATCCTATATACAGGTTCACGATACTCCCCGTATGGGGAATGCATAAACTGAATAACCATACTTACAGCAAAGGCAATATCAAGCTGTATATGAGACAAGCAAATCAGTCGCTCCATCTGGTACCTCCTTGTATCTATTGGAATCCCATCTTTAACATCTAGGAGTATATGAAGGCTTGCATCCACTCATTCCAGTCTCCTTTAAGAGATTTAAAATATACTTCCATTATAAGACCACAATTCTCTTTTTTTATCTTGCTACTTCCATTCTAAGAAAATATCTTAGTTGGCCTAAATCCTTAATTTCGAACTCCTTGGCTAGATATTCCCCCTTCAAATATGTTAAATACATAGTCTTTAGGAACTAAAATATAATAGGAATCTGCTAACTTATTATCCTACTAAAAGTAGACTTCCTAAATAAGATAACTACTGTAGAACATACAAAAACTTCCTAATCAACTACTATCATGAACTCCTAACTACTCTCTGTATATATAGAATGCATCTTGCATATCAAATTCCCAAGAAAAAAACCATAAGGTCATGACAAGAAACAAAAGGAAAAAAGAATTATCTTCTTACAATTGATAAAGGATTACATGGTTATATAGATCTCAGTGTAGGAGGAAAAATAGGAAACAGTCTCCTAGAAAAAGAATCAATCTCCTGGGACTTCATATTCTCCTAGCATAGTAAATCAATATCCTAGGATTACATACTCTGCTACAACAGGAAAACAATATCCAAGGATTCCACACTCTCCTAAGGAAGGAAGACAATCTCATAGGATCCCACAATCTTTAGGATATCAAGAAATCAACTTTTCTAAAATGGTATACAGCTAATATACAACTCAACACAAAGTATCAAGAATCTTGCAAGAATTAAAGTTATGCATAAAGCAAAGTGTTTCTAATGCCTAATGAAAAGTAAAACCAAAAAGAGGAAAGAATGAAGGGTGAAAAATCTTCATTAAGGGTAACTTTTTACCACCTTGACTTTTTCTTTTCATAAAAAAATACTGTTTGAACCGAAAGTCAAAAAAATGAATATTTAAACATGATTATAACCACAAAGTATAGGTATTTACTAAATAATTCAAAAAGATTCCTAAAAGATATAAAAAGGAGAATAGTTGATGCCTGTTGAAAGTCCGCCTGCCATGCATATTTGCCAATGGGGTTCAAATACAGGAAAAGCTGCAAGCCATCCAGCTGTAGATTTTTGTCTAGACTCAGTATCTCCCCATCCATAAATGGGTCGAGTGTTATACTCCCAACGTGCAGATTTCACAGTATCCACATAATTTGACCTATTAATAAAAGCCAACAAACATCAAATAAAATAAGGTCTAGTTTTTATCCACAACCCATAGCTTAGGTACTTTAATCACTAAAATAGCTTCATACTAATGCAAAACCTAAAGATTTAATCTAGAATATATAAGTCAAGAGTAGTTCTGATGTTTACCATATTCTAAAGTCTTCCAACATAATATAATACATCGTATAAATAAACAAAAAAGCAAGCCACAAATTTTTCCTTAGTTCAATTTGAAGTTTGAGTCATAACCAAGGACCATGTCGAAGTTCATGAAAAGAATCAAAATTGAAGACATACAAAGTTTTGCAATATGTGAAGGTCATTGAATAAATTTATAGATTATCCATCATACGTATAATATACATAACTTTCAAGAATATATTATCGAGGTTATATTTGTAATTGTAAATTTAACAAACTCTTACATATAATAACAATGGTGAACAATAAGATAACTGATTCAACTATTTTCATCACATGGTCAAAACCAAAACCCTACATGTAAACTCAAAAGATTGACAAAGTATTAGCTCATTCATCCTCCTAGCTGTGCAACCTAGCAAGCTGGTTAATAAGAACAACATCAAACTAGGCAACTATTTATATCTTATTTCTTTCCTTTTCGTGACTAAAATAGTATGAGTTTTTGTGACTGAAATAGTATGAGTAATCTCATAGGATCATAGCTTATTACAAGAGACACTTGCTACACATCAATACCACAGGCCAAGGGATTCGTGGTGATAAGGAAACAATTTCGACACAGTAAGTCCTGCTGTACATCACCAAAACTTCAAGTTCTTTGAAATTGGGCACCAAAGTGTACTTCCTATCAAGAGAAGAATCGAAGCAAATGGTTGGATAAAGAGATTCTCACTATCCTGGTCAAAGTTACAATAAACTCAACAGCGCTATTGTTGGAGATAGTGCAATAAGCACTAGAAAAGAGTTTTTGAAGCTAAAGGTGGCAACTAAGACGAAGGCAACTTTCAATGACACATTAGGTCAATGACAAGGACAACTAGAAAAAGTGTAGAGTTGATTAGATGCTTTACAAGTGACGTATTATGTTAATGACAAGGCCAACAAAAAGAAGTACATAGCTAATGAGATGCTTTAGAGATGCATGAGAACACTCTTGATAAGGGCGATGATGAACTTACCAAGAAAAGAGAAGAGGACTTAATAGAGAACAAAAGTTGTGTTGATAGTACAATTTATTGATGAATATTACGAGCCTAGACACTTTGATACAATTGTGACTCCAGTCAAGCTCGATGGGACACGATAAAGCAAACATAGGGCAAGTCTTTTGAGCAAAATAAGGGCTAGCATTGCAGGTGGCGGTCAACAACAAAGGTGAAACCAAGAGTGATTCTAACAATGGTGGGTCGGAAATAAGTTAGGGATTTATGCTATAATATCATGTTAGAGTGTGTGAAAAGGTTGTTAACATAGTCACCATGATCATATGTATATACAAGAGGACAGAATACATAGTAAATAAAAATAGCTTCCTATAGTATACAAATATAATATATTACCAATACAATTAACAAAACTACTAGTTTTTTCTTTTAAATTAAGCCAATTCAACCGCCTTTGATCATAATTATCTTTTTTCAAAAACCCAAACATTCCCAGATTAACACAACTAATGTTAATGGAGAAACTATGTCTAGCAACAACTCTATGAATGGAAATCTGGATGGTAATCTCAACATCAAAACTATGGTTATAACAAATAAGATCGAAGTTACCTGCCATCATCACAAATAAAACCTTGATGCCAAAATGGGCTGACTTGGAAGCCTTCTTGAACTCTTTTATTAAATTCCTAGACAAACAAAGAACCAGTAACTTACCATTTGGTTCGTTATAGATAATTAATACACTTATAATGGATCGAGAAAAGAGCCATAAGGAGTCAGCTAATAGATATAGATAGAGACAAAATAAAATAAGAAAACGATAGCATCATAGTCAATTATATAAGAACAATAAAAATGAAATTTGCCACAATTGTTTCCACTGTACAAAGATGATCATGGAAGTGTAAGAAAATTCTATTAATATCCCAATTAGATTAGTATAATGTATAGACTTAAACAATCATAAGGTGATCAAGGCCAACGTACTTTATAGATCCCAGAAAAAATATGTTAATTTGGAATAGCAAAAATATGCAATAATTCTTGGATTAAAATGGGTTAAAACAAAGCACGACTAAATTGTCCAAGTCAACTTTCTTTCTCAACAATCAACATGTTATGTAACGTTGCCATAATTGTCCAAGTCAACTTTCTTTCTCAACAATCAACATGTTATGTAACGTTGCCATAGAGACCAGTAATGCCTATAATTCCAATTTTACAACTATGTGAAGTGGACCTCTGTGAAAAAAACCAATATAGTGTAGCCAACTTCCTATTTGAGATCATCTCATTGGCTGCATATAAGAAGGTTTAGTACAAGAAAACCAATAGAATATGCAATTTTATGTTGTTGAGAACTTATGAGAAAAATAAACTAGACAAAATTAAGAAGCCATAATGAAGCGTGATTTTGATATTGTTTACTTATATGTGAACATCTTGGTGTATGTAGTCTTTTTATATGTGAATAGCACGATACTCTTTATTACTAAAATTCAGTGTTAGTTATGGAACTCTTTTTTCCCAACAAGGACTGCAAAAAATGGATCTTATTTCTAGAATCAAACATTTCCCCTTAGAAGCATGTTTTCTTTTCTTTTTTTTTTTTTTTTTGAGTGTGGATTAGTTGTACCTTATCATTTTCATCTTAGAAATATTGGATCTAATAGATGAAATAAAAGAGATAGCAAAGTACGTAAACAAATTTCTATAATGACCTTAGTGGTGTTGTTGAGTTATACAGACTAAGAATCCAGAATTCTAAAGAATGATGAACACACAAAAAAAATGCGATTTTAAACAAAAGAGGAACAAAAACATGAATTCAACATGCACATTCAAATAATGCATATGAACCTTGGGAGTGACCTCCTTGTTTGGAGGCTGCATGCCTTTCTGAGCCACAAAAGTATTTCCCAAAATCAATTCATGCCTGCCTGTGCATGAACGAATCAGTCGGAGATTGAAGACAAACTAAATTCATACAAATGATTTGAATAACTCCATACCAAAGTGAATTGAGATATTCGATTGAAAAACTTACTTCCCCAAAAGTTATGAGACTGTTGAGAGTATTGACATATGTACTTGTCATAAGCACCAAGAATTTGAGCTCCAACACCCATTGATCGAGGTCCATACTGTGCCAACTCAAATGGGGTCAAGTCCTTTTGAAAAGCCGGGTTCTCCACAGAGTACATGAAGCAGAAACTCTGCTTGCTCTCAGGAATAGAAACCTTGAAGTACCAACCCTCAAAAAATTTCCTTGAACTTCCGTCAAAATGGTACCTGATTTGAGAAAAAACAATGATTTCTTTTAAACAGACAGGAAATTGAGAAAGAAAAGAGTAAAAGTGAAATTACCCGCTGTGAGGAGTTCGAAGGTGGCGAGTAAGAGGAGTAGGCACATAAAGAGGAGTGGCGGAGGAAGAGCCAACACTTTGGCTTTGGCTTGAAGAAGCAGCAACGCAATTGGAAGGCCCGCTGACGCTTGTCGTAGGAGAAGAAAACGGGTATAGTTTGAGATTGGCTCCAAATCCAAGGACATGGTGCAGATAGTTTACCATGGAGGAGAATCCTTCTAATGACTCGATGAATGAACGAGTGAAGAAATGAATAAACGAATTTTATGTATCCATTACATAAACAAGATGTTTGGTGGATGGTGCTGGAAGCAGCTACCGGTTTTCCAAATGAAACACGTGGCGGAGGCCTGTCCGAGAAACTACAAACTTCTTTTCTTCGCTGATTTTTATTTTGATTTTACCTATTTAAACTAATATTTTTATAATTTAAAATTATTTTAAAAAAATTTATGATCTCAAGGTACAATTGAGAAATTAAAATAATTCATTAAAGACAGAATTATAAAGAGAGTACACATGAAAAGCTATTAGCAAGAATAAGTTCACATAGCTTCATGTTTAAGCTATAATGGAACATTAGGCTTCCATTTCCTCTATAAAACCCAACGCTTCCATTTGTCCAGCACCATGAGTAGAAGTCTTCATTTTGAGAGAGTTAAGAATTCAGTGTAAGTTGTTGCTCCCTTATTCGTGCAAGTAATTCCAAAAGAACGTAGCACATATGCCTTTATTTTCCCTAGAATATCAAAAGGTTTCTTTCTTTCTAAATCTCATATACCAATATGCTAAAAAAAGAGTTTAAAGTTGGTGTAGTATTCCCCTTCTTTGAGTAATCCAGATCAATATTTCAAATGAGGATGTATGTAAAGCATGTAAAGTGAAATCTCCCGAGGATTTCACTCCACAAAGGGTCACTACATTGATAAAATAAATGGTCAAAAGATTTGGGCCATGAGGAGCAAAGAATGCAATTGTTTTAGATAGAATTATTCCCCCAAATTCTATTGAAATAGAGAGCCTTTCATTGATAGCTAGCTAGAGGATGAATGATAGCTTGGGGATTGCTTGATAAAACCAAACTAACTTGTGCCAATACACTTTAAGAGCTCTGTTCCTCGGTAGATCCTTGCAAGAGGAATCGGACAAAATGTTATGGGATGATTTGTCCATATTATACAGTCCTTGCTAGTAGATGCATAAGAGTAGTTTTTAGCAATAGTCAATAACTCGTCTTTGGTAATTTGACTAAGATTAAATTTATTATCTTTAAGCACTTCACAAATAGTGGCAACGGAAGGAATCAATTCCTTAACTTGAAAAAAAATATTGGTCTCACTCATGAGCCCAACCAACAAGCTCCAATTATCTAACCAAAAGTTGGTGAGGGATTCGTCTCCAAGCTTATGTTGAAATATCATTCTTGTTTAGAGTTTGAACTTAAAGATATGTACATGGTCCAAAAAGCATCATATTTGGGAGTGTAGGACCAAAAGTTCTTATGCCAAATAATTTGAGTAAATCCAATTAAACCAGAGGGATTCTTTATTCAACATAATCCTCCATATTCTTTTAATCATTAGTGTTCTGTTACTCAACTTCAAGGTAGATTTCTCTCTCTCGAGTTATAATCCTTAACACTAATTAATGATCCCTAAATTAAATTATAAAATTGTGATCTCTCGACTCACAATTTACCCACAACCTAAATTAATTCTAAAATTGTCTATTAACCTACCGAAAACCTATGTTCAATCTCTCGTTACACGATTCTACCGGTTTGATCCAATTCTTATCTATCAATTTACCTAACTCTCATTATCCCAAATTAATTATTTTCACTCAGCTCACCCTCTCAGTTATTACCGAATTATTACGAACAGAAATTGAATCACAATTAAATCAACAATAACACAATCAATTAAAGTTTATTAATCTCAAGAATTAAAAACCCAAAGGTGAGTATAGACAAAACTCAACATTCAACACAACTGATTCTCAAGGAATATTACAATTTCATACATCAATAAAATTGAATAAATGGAAAATATTGTCAGGAACGGAATTTACGGAGGCAGCGACAGTGGGAAACCACCTGTTCCGGGAAGTCCGCCGTGTCTAGCTTCGTCTCTGTGTCTCTCTTCCTTTCATCTCCTTTCTTAATCTCTTGATTTCTCTATAGGTTTTGTCTCAGAATTGACTAATGTGATGGCTCTCTTGCATGACTCTCTAGGCTCCGGCATCTGTCTCATAATGTTCTATTTATACTTTGGGCGCTCTAGGTCAAAGTCGGGGTCGAAACGGTCCAAAAAATCTTGCAAAATTTGAGT
>JAOQML010000001.1:9840200-9858768 GCA_027568935.1 Erythroxylum urbanii
TTGGGCTAGGTTACATCTTTTCTTAGTCTTAAAGAGAGAGTTTGAGGTTGCTCAAGAAGGGAAAAAGAAAGAGGAAGCGAACAGCTTTCTTTAGAGCCAATAATCTCATAAATTGGTAAAGATTCAAGGTAAGTTGATGTTTAATCTTTTGGATTTTTGGAATAGTTTTAGTTCAAAGAGATTAGGAAATGCATGGGTATAAGTATTTTAGGATCAATTTCATGCATAGGTTTCTTTGGGTTTCCCAATTGGAATGCATTTTGAATGGAATTTTTGTCAATGTTGAAAGGAGGCAAGAGAGGCAAGAGGAGCTAGAGGAGGGACATCCTTGACCAAGTTTTCAAGCAAAGAAATTAAGGTGGGTGACATTTTTATAGTTAAGTTAATAAGCTATTAAAGTTTCTTTCAAATAAATGGAATTAAATGATTTCCAGCTACCATGAAAATGTGCATTTATTGTTCTATAAAATAGTTTCAGAATGTGCCATATGTTTTTGTAGATGAATTTTGTGAATGAATTTTTGAGTGATATGGAAATGATTTCAAATTGCTCTATAATTGTTGTATTTGTGGCTTTTGGATGATTTGAGAAATGGTTATATGATTGGTATGAGATTTTAGTTGATAAAGTGTGAAATAATGATGGAATTGCAGATGAAATAGTTTATGCTCATAAAAAACAAGTTTTTCAAAATGTGCCTTTTGGGCAACATGTTTTCAATTCATGAATTACATGTTATGTGGGTTTGTAGTAGTCCCTCAAGAACTGTCATGTGCACGTTGACCCAAGAATAGGCTTCTCCTGCCTGCCCGCTAGTGGCACGGAGCTCCTCCAAGTACTCCCTCAAGTTTACGACTACACAGGACCATTATATGGAAATGTGTAGTGCGTCATGAATTTGGACTTACCCAAACCATAATGATGTGCTTAAGTGTTTACATGTGTTACAAGTTTGATGAATGCTTGACTTACATGAGTTGTGAATTGGTTTGACCAGTTGAGAATTTGAGAAATATGCGTTTTATGGATTTTAATGAGAATTGCTATAATCATGAGAGTTTTCAATGGTTTTTGCTTGTTACCGATTATAAGACTATTACCCATGAGCTTTTAAGCTCACCCCTCCCCTCCTTCCCATCTTCATTCGATGAATAAGATATCGAGTGATCGAGTCAAGAGTCAAGGCATCACTCCAATTTGCATGTTTTATTCTTAAAGTTAGATTATGTAAAGCAATTCTTTAGTCGCATTTTGAGCGATTAGTGTTTTTGTAACCTTTATATTTTGGATTATGATGTAAGGGGGCTCGAAATTTCCACTAAAGCGTTGTAAAACTCTTATTTGTTTTCATGTTAATGAAATATACATATATATACTATTTTGCTCATGATTTCCAAAGTCATTATATTGCATTTTCAAGCTTTTCATAGAGGTAGAAATTATATACTGGATTCAGCGAGAAAACTGTACTAATCTAGTTAGAATTAGGCAAAGTCATCTTCTAAAAAGTTGTAGCTTATCTTCTTAGCTTTTTAACGCTATAAATTATGTAAATATTGGGTATCGAAGTTGAGAGTTATGAGCATTTTAAGTGGTGATGTTGTAGAGGAGGTATTGTACATGACAGCTATAATGAATGATGATGTTTTGTTGGTCATGATCAATGGTCTTGTATTATGTGTTTTGTGGATGTTTTGAATTGAAATGGAAGTGAAAATGATGAGGAAAATGAGTTAGGAATGTTAGATATCCATAAGATGGGTCCTAGGTAGCTTAAGGAGTTGGAAATGTAGAATTTGACCCGTAACTGTCCGTTAAACGGACTTGAATGTCCGCTAAGCGAACCTTCTCGAATCTGAAAATGTCCCAGCTCAGTCTATGTCCGTTAAACTGACACTCTCGAGACAGCTACAGTAAATTACGATTTTGACCCATTTTTGAAGCATAATCTCACTTTGTGGTATTCATGAAAGTTGTAGATATAGAAGTCTTCTTTGAAATGGTCTATGAATGGCATCATTCCAAGATTTGTAGAGAAAGTTATGCCAATTCTCCCAAGATAGGTACAATATGATTGAGGATATAAACATTGTTTAAATGTTTTGGCCATAACTTTATTGTCTGACTACCAAATGAAGTGATTCTTGAAGCAATTGTTTCTTAACACATTCTTCTATCCCTACAACATAACTAGAATTTTGTAGATACAATCATGTTGAAGAAGTCAATTATGATTTTGGTGATTGACTATTGTGGGCACACCACTCTTGTGGGAAATGGCTAATACGGATTCATAGAAATAACCCTCAACATAATATGCACGCTCACGTCTTATGATGACTACAAACGTTGGGCTTTAGAAACGGGGCCCAACATATTAAATCTGTAAGACTCTATGCTTCCTTTGCATTTCATTCTGTTTTCTTTTTTACCTTTGTTTTTTTTACTTTTTTTCATAAGTTAAGTGAAATATCATTTCTAAGACCATGTTATGGTTAAATTGTTCTCACGGTGGTAAATAACTGGTAATCAGAATCCATACATCTCATTGAGAAAAAAGGTAACATTGGTCTATCATATACTATTTTTAACAACTGTAATTTTTGAATCACAATGTCTTCTCTAGAACTGAACCAAAGAAAACTACTTACTCATGATTCTAAAAATTTAAAAGAGAACTAATTAAAAATCAATGGTAAATAAATAAAATCAATCAAACGGATAAATCAAATTGTGTTGTAAAATGAGAAGAGAATTAAAAACTCCACCAATAAAAAGCTGCCTTGTCTCCATACAAAGCCTCTGTCGACCTCCTCCTCTTCTTTGCATGCGTGTATAAGTATATATTGCAGGTAGGCTAGGGATTGTCTTTTTCTTTTTCTTTTATTCGAACCTAAGCTCACATGGCCATATGTACCAATTTTTTATTCAATTGATGCCAATAGCAACTAAGCCTCAAACCATCCTTTTGCCATTTTAGTGCCTACTCTTAATCTGTGCCAATTCAAGCTGCAACTCTAGCTTTTTATCTATATTTTCATATCAGCAACCGATCCATATCTTCACTTCATGGTTATGCAATTGGCTGATTTGACAAAGCATGTAAAAATGCTAACTACGAGGCTACCCTTAAATGTTCCAAATTAAGAGGTATGTGGTATATGTGAAACTTATGGTCATGGAGCTAATGGTTATTCGTATTCTTTTTAATTTTTTGTAGGTGCGGAAGAACAAGCAAACTTACACCTAAAACGCTAGTTGGAGAAAGCACCCCAATTTTTTACGGAAAACCAATAATCCACCAGTATAACCCCAACCACAATATCAGGATTTTCAAAGGAAAAATCAATTTCAGGGGCAATCCTCAAATTAGAATCTACCAAACAAGCCTTCTTTAGAGGACAGTCTGAATGTGTTTATTCAGGTAATAACTCAGAATCAAGAAATGAATAATAAGAGATATGACTCCTTAGAAGCATTTCTAAGGAGGATTGAGACTCAAGTAGGACAACTCACTGCTCAAATGCAAAAAAATCAAAAAAGAAAGTTGTCCAATTATGCCGAGCAAGCCCAAGTAGTTATTATTCTATGAAGTGGTAAGATGATTGATAATCATGTTGAGATTCCTTTTAATTTGTCTAGTGCAAGTAATCAAGAGGAGAAGAGCCTTACCAAAGAAACAGATAAGAAGACTGAAGAAGGCAATAGGCATGACAACTTTTTAAGTCACATTCAGAAAGATGAAAAACTGGGGCATGTAACTGGCTACAATGAAGGACCAAGACTACATAAGGAGACTAATCCTTATAGACCATCGATCCCATATCTGAGCCTCCATAAGGACTTGAAATAAGATAAGCAATTTTTTGATCTATACAACATGTTTTCCAAAGTTAATATTAATTTACCTTTGTTAGGTATGGTCAGGAACATTCTAGCTTATGTGAAGTTCTTCAAGGAGCTAAGCACCAAGAAATGGTAGTTTGAGTCAAAAGAGAAGGTGATAGTTTCAGAAGTGACAAGTGCAGTGCTTTAGTAGTCATTACCCCTCAAATTGAAAGACCCATGGAGTTTCTTGTGTAAGTATTAATAGGTAATCATGATGAGGTTAAGGGTATGCTTGGCTTTGGAGCAAGTATAAGCCTTATGCCTAACTCTATTTATGAGAAATTGGATCTAGGATAGTTAAGACTACCAATATGTGCTTTTAAGCAGTTAATAGGTTAATCCATTATCTGAAAGGAATAATGAAAGTTGTGTTAGTAAAGGTTGGCGAATTTATTATCACTGTAAACTTTGTGATCTTAGATATAGGGGAGGTTAAAAAGCCAAGAAAGGAGCGCACCATACTTCTAGGGAGGCCTTTTATGGCTACTACCAATACCTTGATTGATGTGAAGAACGAGGAATTGAGCATGACTGTTTTGGGAGAAATAGAAGAATTTTCAATCTTTAATGTTAAACACATTCGTACTACTATTGTTTGTGAAGAACACACTGTTGTGGATCAATTTAATTTTGCAGACTTGATTTAACATTGCAAGAAGAATAAGAAAAGAAGCTGGGCTTGGTGAAAGAAATTGATAAGTGCTGTTAATTGTTAGACAATGTAACTAAAGGAGAGGTTGGTAAATTCTTAGAAAAAAATCTCAATGAAGAGAAGAAAATAGTGGAATCAGTCATTTTGAGTGATCCACCTTGAGCACGAGGATTGAGGTGTGTAGTAAAAGAAATCAAAGAAGCAGTAAATGGGAGCGAACCTATATAGTTTCTTTTTTGTTTTTCAATTATATGTTTGTTATTCCTTTTTAGTGAAACTCGACTTAATCTGTTTGCCTTGTATGCATAGACCTACTTTTCAACCTATTCTATTTTTCTTCCTCACATCTATTTTCCACTCCTCTATGTAGGATGCCAAGCTCCGCACTGCATCAACCCAACCACCACCCACTCTTTTGTATTGTATTTCTATCATTGTTCTTTTTATTATTTTTACTACTTGTCAGTTAAATGTCTTTTAGTTTTAATGCTTGTCCTTATTTGTGTTATTTTATGTCTTAGGCCCCTTTTTTACTTTTTTTTATCACATTAGGAATAGTGTGATGTTTAAATGTGTGGGGGATTATTAGTTATAAAAATAATATTTATTATTTGTGTGTTGTGTGCTTATTTTCCCATTTAATAGCTAGAAGCATAGTAATGACATAAACTCGATCGGGATTAAAAATGCATAATTTGAGTGAATGAGTATATTTGCATGCTTAAAATGATTAACTTGGATTTTGATTAAAAGGACATTAGCTTCTTTTGATAGAAGAATGTCACTTTTCTTTTGTAAGAATTTGAGCCCTTTTGAAATATTAAACACCAAATTCAAGTATTCTTTGTTGAGAGTGTTATTTTATAATTAAGGAACGCTAGAACTTGCTTGCAAATATTAGTTAAGATCACATAATCTTATGCACACATTGAGATGATGAAGGCAATTAGGATTTACCCTTTTTATGTAAAAAGCCACCATAATGTTACCTTTAGTGAACCCACTTTGAGCTTAACATAAAACCTTTTCTTTCTTTAAACCCAAAATTTAAGCCTTTACGTTAATTATCCTCTTTGTTGTACCTACCATAATGCAAGTTGAGCTTTTCAATGGGCAATTTGTACCTACCATAATAATTGTTTCAATAAATGTGGGAAATCATCAGATATAATTGGCTTTTGAGTTAGAAATGGGTATGGTTGTAATAATTTGTATCTCTCCTCTACATTTTACCTCTTCTAAAATTGATCTCATTATTAAAAAATAAGAAAAAAGAAAAAAATAAAGTAGGAAGAAAAAAGAGAAAGAAGAATAAGAAATAGTAGAGAAAAGGAAGGAAGAGAAGATAAGCAGAAAATGAAAAGAAGAGGAGGGACATAAAAAGGGGAATGCTAATCTTGTTAATTTGAAAGGAAAAAATTGAGTGTTTTAAGCTTCATTGTTTATATTACTTTAAATTCTCAATTTTTTATGGTTTTAAACTATGATTTTTCTTTTCCTACCCTTAGCCTGGCCCTATTATAACCATAATAAAGACCTTCGGATTGATGTTTGTGTTTGATATAAGTGGTGGATATTGGATTAGTATGCAAGCTTATGGTAAATGCTTTACATGAAATGAATTTATGGTTCTTTGAATTGAAATACTTGTTGATTTTGGCTAAATATGCAAAGAATAGTCTATTCACAGAGTATTATGAGTTTCAAGTTCTTAGGTTTTGTTTATTAAAATGATCGTTGATATCTTTGACCATTATTTAGGAGCATTGTTGTTTTTATTGTTTATTCTTGTATAGTCTAGTATACTTTATTTTGCTTGAGGATAACCATAATGTAAATGTGGGGGAATTGTTGTTTGTAATTTCTATTGATTTTTTTGCCTTTATATCTTAATTTTGGTTACAAAATATGGTATTTTTAATTAAATTTGAATTAATTGAGTGAAAATGGTGGTGAATGTTGCATGAAAGTTGAAGGGAATGTTTTGTAAATTTTATATGAAAAATGAAAGTTCACGTAAATTTTGCATGAAAAGAAAGAAAAAAAAGTGGTGATTAAGGTGTCACCACCATGACTAAGCTTGTTATGGTGGTGACATCTCAGTCACCTAAGCTTGTCACCACCATGACAAGCTTAGTCACGGTGACCAGCCCTCATGCTACTCCTTTGCACTCACTTTGAGTTTGACACATGCAGGTTTTGATGGCGTAACAATCCTATAACCCTAAACCTAGACCAGTGCAATAAATAGAAACATTTTTGAAGAAAAAAGGGGGGATGAACTCAAGAGCTGGAGACTTAGCTAAAATAAAAAGAATAAAGAAGGAGGTGTAAAAGAAGAAGAAGAAGAACAGTAGAGAGGTGGAAGTAGCGTGAGCAGTCAAGCATCATGGTAAGAATCAAGTAGAAGTATAAGGAGAGAGTCAATGCAGAAAGCTTGAGAATGGCAACAAATCATTACAACTCCCTCATTCAAATACTTGTTTGCTTATCCTGTTTATTATTTCTCTGTTATTTTATTAAACTTACTCCTCTATTAGTTGATAAACTCATACTCTCTTAGCTTTTGATAGTTCATTTCAGTTATTCACTTGGTTTATTTCTTTAATACTTCTCTTATATTAATAAAGATGTGATTGAAGTATATGAAGATGACTAATCTTGTTATTTCCGAAATGGGCTAATTCTTTTTCTTAAGGATTAATGTGGCTAGTTTAGTTTAATATGCATGATTAAGAGAGCATGATTAAGGGAATATGTTATTGTTTTATGTTTGCTATAGTCTATTAAAATGACATGATTAAAAATTCATATGATTTATACCAAGTAATGCATGTTTTCATTGCTCATCACCCTCACCTATCCGCACTTACCAATGCCTTATAGTTATGATTTGCATGATGTTTTAGGGTTCAATTTGTTAGGTAAGTACTGTTAATTTGAGTGTTTAGTGTGTATTTAGGTTTTAATTGTGTTAATTTAGGTGTTTAATTGTTTTTATGGGTTAGTATGAGTGTTTCACCTTAAATATTATATTTTTAAGGTACCTTGATGGTTTTGTTAGTGTTTCAGGGTAAAGGGCGAAGAACGAAGAAGTTTTGAAGAGTTTCGAGCCAAAAACACGACCCATCATGACAGAAAGAGGCTAGCTGAAAGGACCTCAACCACGATCATGCACTTTGGGCCACGATTGTGATAGAGAGCTTTATGCCAGGCCACGATAATGATAGAAACGTTTAGGTGTTGGCCATGATCATGGCAGGCAGGGCCACCATCGTGGCCTGCGTCAGGCTGATTCAGAAACTCAAGTTTTGCATGATTTTTCAGATAATTATTGAGCCTTTCACTTTAGCAAATTTAGAACCCTAGAAAGCTATTGAGTGATTTGAGTAAGGTGACGAAAGAAGAAAGACAAGCAGACGAAGCTTGACGTGAAGTACTTCCCAGAACAGGTGGTTTCCCGTAATCGCTGCCTCCATGAGTCTGTTCTGACAGTATTTTTGATTTTTATTTCAATTTTATTGATGTATAAAATTGGGATAGTTATTGAGAATAGTGTTGTTGAATGTTGATTGTTGTCTAAACTCACTTTTGGGATTTTTTATTCTTGAGATTTATTAAATTTGATTCATTGTGTTTTGATTGAGTTATTTTATGATTCAATATCTATTCTTAATAATTCGGCGACAAACTGAGAGGGTGAGCTAAGTGAATATCCTTTATTTGGGCTAACGAGAGTTAGGTAAATTGTTAGATAAGAATTGAAACAAACCAGTGAAATTGTGTAACAAGAGATCGAGCATAGGTTCTCGATAGGTTAATAGACAATTTTAGAACTAATTTAGGTTTTAGTTCAACTGTGAATCGAGACATCGTAATTCCATAATTTAAATTAGGAATTATTAATTAAGGTTTAAAGATAATAACTCGAGAGAGAGTAATCCACCCTAGGACCGTCTAGACCCAGTAACTCAATAATTGCATAATTGATTAGAATTTCATTAATTTCATATTAAAACCCCCTTTCTCTCAATCGGTAGTTCCTAGGTTGATTTTAGATTGGGTTGTGTGAATTGCTATTGGTTTATTATTTTTGAAATTTAATTCTCATAATTGATTGTTTGATGGATTAATTTTCTACATTGTTTGTTTATTTTAGATTATTGCACTTTCGTTCTGCCTTAAAGTTTAGAATTAGATTACTACTACTTGTGAGATCGATACCTTAGATACTTCACGAACGACCCATGTGCTTACAGTATTATCAAGGTTAAAATAGTAAAACTTACCATACGTAAACCTACGATTAAATTTTTGGTGCCGTTACCGGGGAGGCAATAGTTTAGTTCTATAGTTTAAAGCGTTAGATTAGTTGAATTTTTTGTTTTGTTTTCTTTCGTTCATTTTGTAATTCGTGTCACATGATTAGAATGAATCCTTAGGAACGCTCAGTGAGAAGAAGAAGAAGAGATAGGAAAATCTTTAATAGTTGAGGAGTTCCAAAGAAATATGGATCAGGAAGAGAACCAAAAATGGTAGCAGAGGATCTTGATGGACTTTATAAGGCTAGGATTTAACCCATCAAACCAAGGACTGGCTAGGCCGTCAATTCAAGTAGCCTCATTTGAGCTTAAGCCTGCCCTACTCAATATGCTTCAGTAGAATGTGCAATTTTAAGGAATGGCGAATGAGGATCCTAACGAGCATATAGTGAACTTCCTCGAGATTTGTTTTCGGTATCATCAGATGTCAGAGGATGTGGCTAGAATTAGGCTGTTTCCCTTTACACTTAGAGATAGAGTGAAGGCTTGGTATCATTCACTGAACCTAGCTAACATCACAACATAGGACCAACTTGTGAGTGCTTTCTTGGACAAGTATTTCCCATTGACGAAGACAATGAAGATTATAAAGGAAATCACCAATTTCCATCAAAGTAACAGGGAGTCCATCAATGAAGCGTGGGAAAGATATGAGGACCTATAAAGGAAGTGCCCACACTATAACCTACCCAAGGAATTCCTTTTATAGACCTTCTACAATGGAGTGAACCCACCAATAAAAGGCACAATCGATGCAGCATCAGGAGGATCCTTGATGCGAAAGACTATTGATGAAGCAGAGGAGCTAATTGAGGAAATGGCAAGTAACACTTGTTTGTGGAAAAATGAGATTGGAAGGCAACTTGCTACTTTTAGATAGCAAAAGGGGATTGTTGCGGTCGACCAGATAATGAAGATGTAGACAAAGATCAACAACTTGACGTTACAATTTAATAGCATGAAGGCATCATCCTCAGCTCAGGTTAAGGCTGCATAGTTGAAGTGTGAGCTTTGTGGATAGTTAGACCATGACACTGTAGACTGCTACCTAATGAAAGAAGACATCTACAACCCTGGATGGACGAATCACCCAAACTTTTCTTAGTTAAGCAACACTAGCAGACAATTCAAGCCTTAGCTACAATCGGGCTTCCACCAAGATAAAGCAAGCTTGATGGAAATGAAGTTGCATAGGATTTTGGATAATATTGGAGGCATGGAAGAAGCATATAGGAGGTTCGATGGCAAATTCAAGCAAGTTATGAAGAATCATGCCTCATCTATACACAATCTAGAAGTCTAAATGGGGCAATTAGTAGAGGCAATGTCTATCGAAATGCTAGAACTCTTCCAAGCAACACCGAGTCCAATCCAAAGGAACATATCATGGTCATCAGTTAGAGCCAGGATAAGAACCTGAGAAGGTAAAGGTAGGAGAATATGAAGGAGAAGTCGGGCAAATAAAGAAGACTTTCCATGTGAGCCTGTGGTTGAGTTACTTAAGACAACTCGACGTGTATTTTCATTCCCTATTGTCAAGTGGCAGGAGTTATATGTAAAGAGGGAAGCAGAAAAATTATAGGAGATTAAGCAAAACAAGATTAAGGAAGTGATGGAGCAAGTAGAGATGAAGCTCAAATTATAGGAATCTGTCAAAAAGAAGATCAAGGAGTGATAATTGGAAGACAACCCTAACATCATAGAAAAGAAGGAGGACCTAGGGGACTTTTTTATCCCTCGCAGCATCAATAGAATCATTACAAAGGGCATTTGTGGATTTGGGCGCAAGTACAAACACGATGCCTTACACCTTTAGCCTAAAATTGGAGTTAAGAGAGTTAGTACCCACTAAGTTTCTGATAAAGATGGCTATTAGAACTGAGCATAAAATGATGGGAATTATAAAGGATGTGCTGGTAAAGGTTGATAAATATACCTTTCCCACAGACTTTTACATATTGGAAATTAGCGAAGACATGGAAACCCCAATAATTCTTGGACGACAGTTCTTAGCCACTGTGCATTCAATCATTGATGTCGGTGGGGGTGAATTAACTCTACAAATAGGAAAGGAGAAATTGTCCTTTAAGGTAGCCAGAAGAGAGTACAGTTTTCCTTCACCTCTAGTGAATATCAAAGAACTTGAACCTTGATGAGAATGGGAAGATATATAAAGTCTTGGGAATGCTTTCAGGAAGAAACGTTTGCGAAGGAGAAGGCGAGGAAAAGAGAATTACAAGGAAGGTGGGGATGGTAGTAGGGTAGCTCAAGTTCAAACTTTGAGATTAATGACAGTGCTACCATCGCACCATTCGTTCTAACCACCATTAGCTTAAAAGAGCTTCAAGCCACCGACATTAAAAAAAATGTTGCCTGGGAGGCAACCCATGGAAAAGTAGTTATTTGATTTCTTTGTTAGAATGTTTGAAATCTTATAGTTAGGATTACTTTTGTTTTTGAATAAAATCGAAAAAGGAATTGAATTTCAGAATTACGTAGATGATGTTCAAACATGAAAAGAGAGGCGAAAAAAGGACACAAAGGATTGGGAAGTGCAAATTGAAACAACATAGTGAAAAGAACAAAGAAGGAAATTGGTGTTAGTGGACAGCCGCACGACTGTGAGCTAGTAAGTCACGATCGTGACGTGCAATTAAATGTCCTTTTGGGGAAAAGCTGCAGGCCACAAAATGCAGAAAGGGGGAGGATGTATTTCTTAGAAAGAATTTTACCATTTTATCCTCTTTACCACCTATATATTCAGTTCTACCTTCACTTTCACTTTCACTTTCATTTCCATTTTATATCTCTAGAATTTAAGCATCCATACACTCTTACATCTCTCTAGAATATGTCAACCTTTAATTTCTTCCAAATTTCTACCTAATTATGTCAAGCATTAAATAATCAACCCGAAAGGAACCATATGGACAACAGCAAGTTGTTGGACGTGGGAGACAAAATCGCGCAGTAGACTTTGGCGCGTCCTTCCCAATCTACAAAGAGGAGGAAGGTACTCATTTTCGATCCCTTCATGCTAGACAAATTGTAGTTCCAAAATACTTTGATTTTGACACAGTTTATAGGCTAGAGTTGCTTGAACGAGTAGAAAACCTAGCTGAGAGGATCCAATGGGCTCAATTCATACGATTTCAATTTTTTGTTTATGAGGAGCTTGCGCTGGAATTTTTCACTTTCCTAACCCACGACCCTAAGAATCTAAAAGAAGTTTGGTTCAGATTTGGAGGACGAGCATATGAATTAAATGTTGAAATTTTATGCGAGATGTGCGGATTCCCCGTCCTCCATCATCGACAATCATGAAGACTTTCTTCTTTCCCAATAGTGGAATGAGCTTACTAGAATTGAGCAATTTCATGCAAAGAATGCTCACGATAACATTATATGGTCCTATGAACACTTGTTGCTGTACAAACTTATGAGTCAGCTGGTTTTCAATAAAACTGAAACTAACAAGTGTTCCATCAAGGAACTTTCTATATTGTGGTGTACGGACCACAGTATTCTAGTCTGCACATCCACACGTCTTGAATGCCATTGTTGCAACTCTGCGTAAGAGGAGCAATAATTTAGGAATGGGGTATATAGTGTCAGCCATTGCAAAACATTTTGGTGTGGAACGGAGGAGATTAACTTTTCACCTTCTAGAATTCTTAAACCACCATCACTTATGGTGGGCTTAGATCCTTAAGTCCTATAATATAGAACTTAAGCATATTAGCCAGAAGAAACATGTTAAAATCAGGGCAAGTCAGGCAAGGACGAGCTCAGCTCCACATAAGCAGGCAAGAGAGGAATCCACTAGCGAAGAATCTGAGGAAGAAGAAGATGAAAAACTAGGTGGGAAGAAGGTTTTGGATGTAATCTCTGAAACCAACAAGACACTTGAGGAAATGGCGCAAACACATCGACACCAGAGTTGGGATATCCAAAGGATTCGTCAGTATTTCAAGTCTCAAGGTGTTTAATTGCCGCCTCCGACACCATCGCCACCTCCATCTCTTTAGGATTTATGTCTAACCCAATTCTCCTTTCCATTTAGTTATTTTGTTTTTCAAATTAGCCTTCAGTTATAATTTTTATGTTATTCTATTTTATTTTCTGCCTACTTCAATTATGTTGTTTCTTATCTTTTATGTGTTGTGTGCTCTCTTCTCATATTGAGGACAACGTGTTATTCAAGTATGGAGAGGGATTGTGTTATTCAAGTGTGGAGAGGGATTGTGTTTTTTACTTTTGATTGTGATCTTTGCATATTGTATGATAGTTATTAGGTTGCATTTTATGAATTATATGAATGTGTCAATGGCTGAGATGGAGTGAAACTTATTTAATTTTGAACATAGTTTATTAGGTTGTAAATAATCATTAGCTTGCAAAATTACTGACTTAGGAGTCTTTGGATAAATATAAAACTTAATAAGGATTTAGTGTAAATTTAGCACCCTATAGGTTGTCACATTCATGCATAATTTGAGGCCTTTCAACTTAAGTAGCTTAACTAGTATTTTTTCATGGAAATGAGTAGCTTAAACAATAAGGTAGGTAAAAAAAATTTGTTATTACACAAATCACTATTCCACTGGCCTCCAAGTTATGAAGAGAGCTAGTAGCTAGTTGAAAACGTGATATAGCTGAGTAACCAAATCAACACGTATCACAAATGTGTGCCTTCGCGTCAAAAGGCTATAATGACGTTTCAACCAAGCTGTTTAATTAAAAAAACATGACTTAGTTGAGTAACCAGATCAACATTCATTACCAATGTTTGCCTCTACGTAAAAAGACTAAGTCTATAAAAAAATAAAAGTATGTGTGTTATTGCTTAATAACACTTATCGAACTTGTGGTAAGCTCGAATTTTCATGAAAATATACTTAGGAACAGTTACGTGGTCGAAAACACCAAAGAATAATTAATATGTGAGTACAATTTAAAATGGCAAATAAATTAACACTTAGATCTCGATTTAATTGTATATTTAGTTCAAAGCCCCTAAACAAAGATTTTGTTTATTAATAATTAGATATAACTTATGGTATTATGTTTAATAATTAGATATAACTTATGGGATTATGTTTAAAATTAAATTTATTTCATAAAGTCAAAGCCATTGCCTCATTATTGCATTGTATGTTGTGTGTTTGTTGTTTTGTTTGCTTAAGGACAAGAAAACATTTAAGTTTGGGGATGTTGATAGTTGTAATTTGCATGATGTTTTAGGGTTCAATTTGTTAGGTATTTAGTATTAATGTGAGAGTTTAGTGTGTATTTAGGTTTCAATTGTGTTAATTTATGTGTTTAATTATTTTTATGGGTTAGTATGAGTCTTTGAGCTTAAATGTTATATTTTTAAGGTACCTTTATGCTTTTGTTAGTGTTTCAGGGTAAACGACAAAGAACAGAGGAGTTTTGAAGTGTTTCGAACCAAAAACACGGCCTACGATCGTGGCACAACAGGCCACGATCATGACAGAAAGAGGCGAGCTGAAAGGACCCTAGCCACGATCGTGCACTTTGGGCCACAATCGTGATAGAGAGCTACATGCCAGGCCATGATCATGCACCTCGGGACAAGATCATGACAGAAAGGTTTAGGCATTGGTCATGATCGTGGTTGCGTCAAGCTGGTACAGAAAGTCAAGTTTTACATGATTTTTCAGACCATTTTGACCCCGGATTAAACCTAGGGCTTCTAAAATATAAAAGGAACTTTACAAAACAGAAGGAGCAGTTTGGGAGAGAGCCTTTCACTTCAGCAAATTCAGAACCCTACAGAGCTATTGAGTGATTTGAGGAAGGAGATGAAAGAAGAGACACAAGGAGACAAAGCTTAACGCGAAGTACTTCCTAGAATATGTCGTTTCCCACAGTCAGTACCTCCATGAGTCCGTTCCGATAGTATTTTTTATTTTTATTTTAATTTTATTGATGTATGAAATTGGGATAGTTATTGAGAATATTGTTGTTGAATGTTGATTTTTTTCTAAACTCACTTTCGGATTTTTGATTCTTGAGATTTATGAAATTTGATTCATTGTGTTTTAATTGAGTTATTTTGTGGTTCAATATCTATTCTTAATAATTCAGCAACAAACTAAGAGGGTGAGTTGAGTGAATATCCTCAATTTATGTTAACGAGAGTTAGGTAAATTGTTAAATAAAAATTGAATCAAACTGGTGAAATCGTGTAACCAGAGATCGAGCATAGGTTTCCGGTAGGTTAATAGAAAATTTTATAAATAATTTAGGTTTTGAGTCAATTGTGAATCGAGAGATCATAATTCTATAATTTAAATTAAGGATTATTAATTAGGGTTTAAAGATTATAACTCAAGAGAGAGTAATCCACCTTAGGACCGTCTAGATTTGGTTACTCGATAATTGCATAATTGATTAGATTTTGATTAATTTCGGATTAAAACCCCCTTTCTCTCAATCGGTAGTTTCTAGGTTGATTTTGGATTGAGTTGTGTAAATTGCTATTTGTTTATTAATTTTGAAATTTAATTCTCGTAATTGATTGTTTGATTGACTAATTTTCTGCATTGTTTGTTTATTTTAGATTATTACACTTTCGTTCTGCCTTAGAATTTAGAATTAGATTACCCCTCCTCGTGGGATCGATATCTTAGGTACTACACGAATGACCCGTGCACTTGTGGTATTATCAAGGTTAAAATATTAAAACTTAGCGTACATAAACCTGCGATCAATGCCCACTCTGATGATTAAGCTCTGTGAAAACTACAACCTTAAATAATTTGTCCATCAAATCTTGAACTACAAGAATAAGATACTTGTTATTTACTGTTAATTTGTTCAAGGCTTGTAGTCGACAAACATCTGAAGTGTTTCGTCTTACTTTTTTTGGAACAACACTAGAGCGCTATATGGGCCTTTAAAAGTTTGAACGAACCTTGGCTCTATAATTCACCAAGTTATTTTCGAAGCTCTCTCAACTCCAATACGTACAATCTATATAAGGCGCGCACCCGTGGGATGGATTCAAGAACCAACTCGATCCTATGATCATTATCTTGACGAGGGGGAAGAGTCCTAGGCAACTCTTTTGGCATCATATCCTGAAACTCCATTAATAAACTTGTAACCACTTCAGGGATTTCCATCATGTGTTCTTCATCAATCTCCTATATAGCAGCAAGATAGGCCTCTATACCTGCCTTCAGCCCTTTCTCGATGCTCATAGTTGACATATATGCTACCATTGTTATATCATATATCATTCCACCACCAGATCTACAATAGTTAATATAGAAGGAATTTTGTTTATAAAAGATCATCATACCTTTCAAACTTGGATACAACATTGTCTTTTCTATCTTCAAGAAACTAATCCCTAGTATCAACTCAAAATCTTCAAGTGCTATGCCCATATAGTTGAACTTTTCACGCCAACTCCTTACGCTCACGGAGACATTGTAAGTAGCTTCTAACATCACTTACGCCTTAACTGTATGGTTCTTCACCTTGTCACGGCCTTTGACACCTTAAGTCCCAACTTGGGCATCATACTTTCTACCATGAAAGAGTATATCATACTTGATTCTAGCATTATGGTTATCTCCTTCCTATTGACTTGTATTTCCCCGTACATCATCTTATCAAAAGGAATGGATTTGCTTTTAATCGCATTCAACAAAGTGATCGAATTCATTGCCACTTTTGAATCTTCTTCCTCATATTTGATAGTCACAATGTTTAGCTTCTCCTTTTTTAGACATTTTTTCATAAAATGTGGACTGTTGCATAGGTAATAAGTAAGTTTACTCATTTTGGAGAATGTCTCCTTACGTTTGAAGCCACTGATCTACTTGCCTTTCCTCCTGAAATCTCCCTTATTAGAGTCTTTCTTCTTTTTTCCCTCACTCTTACCCTATTAGGCTAGGTATTTACCCTTGGAAGAAGTAGTGAAGACCACCTTAGTTTCCTCTGTCACTCAAAAATCTACTAAGGAATTAGCATCCATAATTGCACCGACCACGTCCTTCAAATTTTGCCTCGGCAACTCCATTTGCACTCATAGTTATAACTTGGGCAAAAAGTTGAAGATTTTGTTCTTATTTGACATATTATCAATATCCAACATTATAGAGTTGAACTTTTTATCATACTCTCTTATCGATTCATCTTGTTTTAGCTTCTTTAAGGCATCCATCATGATCCAAAAAGTGTTCATTAGAAGGAGTTGATCATTTAACTCCTTCTTCATTTTCTCCCAGGTAGTGATGGCAACTTTACCTATACTAATTTTAGTAGAGGTCCTCCTTCACAAAGCTTGGCATCTTTATACAAGTACATGGCTGTCACATTGACCTTTTCAGCATCAAGTATCTTAGCAACCATAAAGTACTATTCTATATCCTATAAAAAGTTTTTGAGCTCCTTCACATAATATACACCCTCGAAAACTTTGGGTTCACACACCTTTATCCTGGTGCTCTTAACAAGTCCAACATCCTGTGTTGTAACAACATGCTTTAAGATTGTCATCTCAAACCTATTCTCCACTTATACTTTCATCAAATTTGCTATTTGATGTTACAATAGTTGGATATGTTGCTTTAACATCTCAAACTAAGTATTTTAGGACATGACATCTTCTTCTTCTTCTTGAGGAATTAGCCTAATAAGTGTCTCAACGCTATTGACACACTTCGTCAAATTGCTGCCTCCTTTCATATTTAAGTGTATCTGTGATACCAGTTGTTATAAAGGTCTTCTACATACTAAACTTAATCTTCCTTCTTGATTGTCGGCCAATTGACTTATTTTTTATTTTCGAACTTTTCAAAACTAAACTATCAAAGGGGACAATAGAGCACAAAAGATATATAACAAATGTTATCCTTTATTATTTCTGACAAAGCATACAAAGGAATGTTGTCTTGTAATAAGGAGCAAGGCTAAAATGAGTTATTTATAAGCAACACTAGTTTGATGGCCAAGTGACAATTTAGAATCTAAACTAAACTGAGCTAACTAGATCACATCTTTTCCTTATTATATTAAATCACACTATCCCATATGATGACATCCCTATCCAATTAGGACTTTATCTGATAGAGTTTAGCTACAACCTAACTAATAAGATAAGAGATTCATCTATCTAGGACTGACACATCCATATTCATGAAGATCTTCATTATCTTCGTATAATCCTTACACGTGGTCTTTATCTTTTAAGGATGATGTTTATTCTCTATGATCTTATCTGATACTTCAGCCAAGATCTCTTTATAATCTCTATCCATAGATGATGAGTCATCTAAGCCTAAAGCTTATCATAAAACATTGATCTAGTCCAAAGCTCCTCCTATGTCAACTCCATTAGTTATGGTCCATGCATTTAAGCATGCACTAAGTCCTTAATCCATTAAAAACTTAACCTTATCCAAGTCAATCCTTACAGGGTTTGAAACTCTAACCAAATTGACAATATGATTGATCTAACTTACTAAGTTAGTCTGGAGCTATCGTATGCTGCTAACCTCAACCTAAGGCCCATTTCTATCTAGCTATGAAGTACCTTTATAGGGTTAACAACTATCCAAGTGATCTCTTTCAGTTTCAATTTCAATCAAAACCATTACATGTCTCACCTATGCTTAACATCTTTAAAAAAATCCTTACAATTTAATATTATAGAAAAATACTTTAAAG
>JAOQML010000001.1:9858868-9874917 GCA_027568935.1 Erythroxylum urbanii
ATTTGATTAAATCTAGTCGTTTTAATTCATACCTTGCATTTTTCAGATTTCCTTGATTTGCTTACTTTAATTTATTTATTTTTAAATCAATCAATTCTTGATCGTTTGCGTAATTTTTCATCGTTTAATTTAATTGTCTTTCGAGTTGGATTTTTCCTTAGGAACGATATCCGGTTCTTACTAATTTATATTAGTTGGCGACGGGGTGCGCTTGCCTCTAATTGGTCTTGATAGAATTTAATTTATATTGTTTTGTTTAGACCGCAACACCAGTTACAGAGGTGGGCAGTTCTGGAGCTGCAAAGAAAGCTATTCCTCTAGGAAGGCCAAGGGGTCAGGCCCAGGCTCAGGCAAGGGTGTTTGCCATGACCAGAGAGGAAGCTGTAGTCGCTCCTGAAGTTATCACGGGTATGACTCAGTTATTCAATTTTGTAGTATATTTTTTGATTGATTCTGGCTCTACACATTCATTTTTTTCTATAAGCATGATCTTTCATGATGTTAATTTGATGCCAATTGATAGTCCCTTGATTGTTAGTACTCCCTTAGGGAGGAAGGTGATAATAAGTCAAGTGTATAGGGATTGAAAGCTTTTCATTGAAGGTGCTTAACTAGTAGTGGATTTGCTACCGTTGGAGTTAAAGGGTCTAAATGTGATATTGGGAATGGATGCCTTGGAGAAGTATCATGTGAAGATGGATTGCAGCCTCAAAGTGGTAGAATTTGATTTGGGAAGTGGAGAGAAGGTGACTTTCCAAGGAGACAGGAGAATATCATTGTCAGGACATATTACGGCTTTGATAGCTGACAGAATGATGGAAAAAGGGTGTGAAGCCTTCTTGGCACACATCGTGGACACTGAGGGGAAGGAAGGGAGGTTAGAGGATTTTCTGTTTGTAAGGGAATTTCCTGATGTATTCCCAGATGACTTACTTAGTTTGCCACCGATAAGGAAATTTGAGTTTGTCATTAACTTGATTCCTAGGACCACACCTATTTCCATACAGTCGTATAGGATGGCTCCAGCTGAGCTGAGGGAGCTTAAGGAACAGTTAGAGGAACTATTAGAGAAGGAGTATATAAGGCCAAGTTCGTCACCATAGGGAGTGCTAGTTCTTTTTTTTAGGAAGAAGGATGGGACATGGTGTACGTGCATCGATTACCGAAGACTCAATAAAGTGACTGTTAAGAACAAGTATCCCCTGCCCGGGATTAACTATCTGTTTGACTAGCTGTAGGGAGCAAGGGTCTTTTCCAAGATTGATCTCAGGTCGGGCTATTATCAGCTCAGAATTAAGGAGTATGATGTAAACAAGATAGCCTTTAGGACTTGTTATGGGCATTACGAGTTCCTAGTTATGCCATTTGGTTTAACCAATGCTTCATTTGCTTTAATGGATCGTATGAATAAGGTCTTCAAGGAGTATGTGGATTAGTTTGTCATAGTGTTTATAGATGACATTCTGGTGTACTCCAAGAGTGAAAGGGAACATAAGGAACATCTCAGGATAGTACTGCAGACACTGAGGGAGAAGGAGCTTTATGCCAAATTCAGAAAATGTGAATTTTGGCTCCATGAGGTGGTATTTTTTAGACATGTAATTTCTGAGAATGGGGTTGATGTTGATCCAAGGAAAAATGAAGCAGTGGTGAATTGGCATGCACCGATGACAGTGACAGAAGTAAATTTTTTTATAGGTTTGGCAGGGTATTATAGGAGATTTGTTGAGGGATTCTTGATGATAGCTATTCCAATGACCAAGTTATTAAGGAAGAATCAAAAGTTTATCTGGAGTGATGAATGTCAGACGAGCTTTGAGGAGCTTAAGCATAGATTGACAAGTGCTCCAATTCTAAATTTGTCCATAGGAGAGGAGGGTTATACAGTTTATAGTGATGCTTCCAGAAAGGGTTTAGGTTGTGTATTAATGCAAGGAGACAAGGTAATCGCTTATGCCTCGCGGCAGCTAAAGCCTTATAAACTGAATTACCCGACCCATGATCTGGAATTGGCAGCAGTAATTTTTGTCCTAAAGATTTGGAGACATTATCTGAATGGGGTTCAGACGAGGATCTTTATTGACCATAAAAGTCTCAAGCACTTACTGAGTTAGAAAGAGCTGAATTTGAGACAGAGAAGGTGGATTAAATTGCTTAAGGATTATGATTTGTTAATTGAGTATCATCCAGGAAAGACAAATGTCGTGGTGGATGCTTTGAGTAGGAAATCATCAATAGCCCATGTTCAAATAGTTTATCTGCCGTTATTGGAAGAGACGGCTAAACTTAGGATAAATTTGAAGTATGAGGAACCTGATTGTATTGTTACTACTTTTAGAGTGAGACCAATACTCAGAGAGAATGTAAGGGAGTTACAAGCACATGATGAAGAATTGAGGAAGCTCTAAGAAGAAATTAAAAATGGCAAGAAATCTGAGGTGGTAGTGAAGGATGATGGACTCATGGTTATAGGAAATAGACTTTGTATCCCAAATGTCAAGGAAGTAAAGAATGAAATACTGGATGAGGCACATAACGCGCCTTATGCCATACACCCAGGTAGCACTAGGATGTACAGAGATCTGAAAGAACATTTTGGTGGAAAGACATAAAGAGAGAGGTAGCAGAATATGTAAGCAAGTGTTTAGTGTGTCAGTAAGTTAAGGCTGAACACCAGGCACCTTCAGGCAAGTTAAAGCCATTGCCCTAGTGGAAGTGGCAAAGGGTGACTATGGATTTTTTGATGGGTTTGCCCAAGACCAGTAGGAAGCATGATGCCATATGGGTTATTGTAGATCGTTTAATGAAGTCAACCTATTTTCTGGCAATTAAACAGACCGATTCTTTGCATGAGCTAGCAAAGAAGTATTTTGATGAGATAGTGAGATTACATGGAATTCCTAACTTTATAGTTTCTGACAGAGATCCTCGGTTTACTTCAAGATTCTGGGGAACCTTACAAGAGGCTCCAAGAACCAAGTTAAGTTTTGGTACTGCTTTTTACCCTCAGACAGATGGCCAATCTGAGAGGACCATTCGGACCCTTGAGGGAATGCTCAGGGCATGTGTGATGGATTTCAAAGGAGCTTGGGATGAGCATTTGGCATTGGTCAAATTTGCTTACAATAATTCCTACCATTCAAGCATTCAAATGGCTCCTTATGAAGCACTGTATGGAAGGAGATGTAGGACTCTGATATTTTGGGATGAAGAAGGAGAGAGGAAACTGATAGGGCCAGAGTTGCTTCAGAATCGACAAGGTTAATTTGGCTAGGCAAAGGCTTAATGCGGCTCAAGATTGAATGAAAAGCTATATTGATGCACACCAAAAGGAAATGGAGTATAAAGTCGGTGAGAAGGTCTTCCTTAAGACATCTCCTTGGAAAGGAGTCATGAGTTTTGGAAAGAAGGGCAAGTTAAGCCCAAAATATTGGGTCCTTATAAAATTCTTGAGAGGCTTGAACCATTAGCCTATAGATTGGCATTGCCACCAAAATTACCACAGATTCATGATGTCTTTCATGTTTCCATGTTGAGGAGATGTAGATCAGATCCCTCTCACATCATTCAGACCACTGATGTTCAGTTAAGAGATGATCTGAGTTGTGAGGAGCTTCCAGTGGAGATCTTGGACACTAAGGAAAAGGTCCTCAGGAACAAAACAGTTCAACTAGTAAAAGTCCTGTGGAGAAATCATTTTATAAAAGAAGCCACGTGGGAGCTCTTGGAAGCTATGAAGGAGAGGTATCCACACCTCTTCAATGACTTAGGTAAGAATTTCGAGGATGAAATTCTTTTAATAACGGGAGAAATGCTGGGCACTGAATTATTTTGTTAAATTAAGCATGATAGTTTATGGAATAAGCATGAAATTTTAATTTTTGCCTTAGAATGAATTATGAGGTCATGATAGAATTATTATTGGAGTTCAATTATTTATTCCAATATTAGTAGGATTTTATTACATTGGTTAATTAAATTAAAGAAGTAAGAGTGTATGAGGGCAATTTTGGCATGTTACTACGTTTAATAGTCATGAAGCGTTAAAGGAAGGGTAAAGAGGACTTTTACCACTCATTAAGGGCAAAATTGGAAAAAGAAAAGTGTTGTCTTGCTTTTAAGAAGGAGAAGAATGCGAATAAGGAGAGAACGAAGATAATAACGAAAATAGAATAGAGGAGAGGAGAGTTTCGGTGGTTTGAGAGAAAAGAAGAGAGTTGAGCTAAGGTTTCTTCATTTCTTAGCTTTTGAGAGAGATTTTGAGGTAGTTCAAGAAGAGAAAAAGGTAGAGGAAGAGAGAGCTTCCATTCGAGCTAAGAAAATCATTGTTTGGTGAAGATTTAAGGTAAGTTAATGTTTAATCTTTTAGATTTTTGGAAGAGTTTTGGTTCCAAGAGCTTAGGAAATGCATGGGTATAAGTATTCTAGGATCAATTTCATACATAGGTTTCTTTGGGTTTTCCAATCAGAATGCATTTTGAATGGAATTTTGTCAATGTTGAAGGGAGGCAAGAGAGACAAGAGGAGCTAGAGGAGGAACATCCTTGACCAAGTTTTCAAGCAAGGAAATTAATATGGGTGACATTTTTATAGTTGAGTAATAAGCTATTAAAGTTTCTTTCAAATAAATGGAATTAAATGATTTCCAACTACCTTAAAAATGTGCTTTTATTGTTCTTTAAAAATGGCTTGAGAATGTGCCATATGTTTTTGTATTTGAATTTTGAGAATGAATTTTGAGTGATATGAGAATGATTTCAAATTGCTTCATAATTGTTGTATTTGTGGCTTTTGGATGATTTGAGAAATGGTTATATGATTGGTATGAGATTGTGGTTGATAAAGTGTGAAATAATTATGGAATTGCATATGAAATAGTTCACGCTCATGAAAAACAAGTTTTTCAAAATGTGCAATTTGGGCAATTAGTTTACAATTCATGAATTACATGTTATGTGGGTTTGGTGTAATCCATTCAAAAAGGTAACGTGCACATTGACCAAGTTAAAAGCTTCTCCCGCTTGCCCGTTAGTAGCACGGAGCTCCTTCATAGACTCCTCAAGTTTACGACTACACAGGACCATTATATGGAATTGTGTAGTTCATCATGTTCATGGACTTACCTAAACCATGATGATGTGCTTATGCGTTTACATATGTTGACAAGTTTGATGAATGCTTGACTTACATGAGTAGTGAATTGGTCTAATAAGTTGAGAATTTGAGAAATATACGTTTTATAGATTTTCATGAGAAATTGCTATGATTATGAGAGTTTTCAATGGTTTTGGCTTGTTATCGATTATAAGACGGTTACCCACTAGCTTTAAGCTCACACCTTCCTTCCCATCTTCAGGCGATGAATAAGATATCGAGTGATCGAGTCAAGAGGCAAGGCATCACTCCAGTTTGCATGTTTTGTTTTTGAAGTTAGATTATGTAAAACAATGCTTTAGTCGCATTTAGAGCAATTTTAGTTTTTGTAAACTTTGTATTTTGGATTATGATGTAAAGGGTTCGAAATGCCCACTAAAGCATTGTAAAACTCATTTTTTTTTATGTCAATGAAATATATATATACTATGTTTTGTTCATGATTTCCAATGTGTTTATATTGCATTTTCAAGCTTTTCATAGGGATATAATTTGTGTACTGAATTCAGGGAGAAAACTATACTAATCTAGATAGAAGCAGACAAAGTCATCCATTGGAAACTTGTAGCTTATCCTCTTAGCTTTCCAATGCTATTAAGTATGTAAATTTTAGGTATCGGAGTTGAGAGATATGAACATTTTAAGTAGTGATGTTGTATAGGAGGTATGTACACGATAACTATGGTGAATGATGAGAGTTTATGTATGTGATGAGTCATTTGAGTTGAGTTTTGGGAGTTTAATACGCCCAAGTTGGTAATTGAATGTTTAAGGAGTGTTATTGCTTTAGAAGAAATGAACATGGGAAGGTTATGAGCGAATGTGATCTTAGAATGGATGTAGGAAGCATTGGGGAGGCTTTGCAGGAGTTTGGGTAACCCCTATGTCCGTTAGACGGACTTTAAGTCCATTAAATTGACCTTCTCAGGTTTATGAGGACCCCCAGCATTGACAATGTCCACTTAGCAGACATTATGTCCGTTAAACGGACCTTCTTGGGTGAAAAATGGCTCTCAAGCCCGTCTATGTCTGTTAGGAGGACATGTATGTTCGTTAAACGAACATTCACAGGACAGCTACAGTAAATTACGATTTTGACCCCTTTTTGAAGCATAATCTCGCTTTGTGGTCTTCATGAAAGTTGTAGATATAAAATCTTCTTTGAATTAGTCTAAGAATGGCCTCATTCCAAGATATCTAGAGAAATTTATGCCAATTCTCCCGGGATAGGTACAATATAATTTAGGATATAAACATTGTTTAAATCTTTTGGACATAACTTTATTATCCGACCACAAAATGAAGTGATTCTTGAAGCAATGGTTTTCTAACACATTCTTCTATCCCTAAAAAAAAAATGGTATCTTTTGATTCTGATATGAAAAATATTGATGGAAAGACAACGAGGGGTTGGTTTAGAGGGCACGACTGGGGTATGAACATACTTTAGCTTTTTAAGCATAACTTCTTCTATAGAGTTCCATTTGAGATAGTTCTTGCTTCAAATTTAACTAGAGTTTTGGAGCTACAATTGTGTTGAAGAATTCAATTATGATTTTGGTGATTGAATGGCGTGGGAACACCACACGTGTGGGATATGGCTAATACGGGTTCATAGAAATAACACTCAAGGTAATACTCTCGCACACAACTTATGATCATAGGCAAAGCCAAAGGGGAAAGGAAGGAAAGGAAATAAAAGACCTACTTTGTGTTTTATGATACAAAAATTATATCTAGAGAGGTGACTTTTGATGTTGATGATACAAAAATTACAACGTTAACTTTTCTTGTATAAGAGAGGTGACTTAGTTACTAAAACATTCTAGAAGAAGCTTAGTACTACTTTTGGATAAAAGAAATGGCTCAAAGGTCGATCTTCAGATAAGACTGAAGGATCTAGATAGAATTTTTGTATCATTCCACTATATACAACATCAAAAGCTATAAGAGTCTACTGCTCTTCTACACATTCTATATGAAAGAGGAATGATACAAAAATTCTATCTAGATCCTTCAGTCTTAGTTGACGATCGACCTTTGATCCATTTCTTCTATCCAAAAGTAGTACTAAGCTTCTTCTAGAATTTCTTAATAACTAAGTCACCTCTCTTGTACTAGAAAAGTCAACATTGCAATTTTGATGAGTTTTGCGAACTCAGTGAGCAAGCCATCATCGATTTGCTCACTTATATCTTATAACACAATTATATTCAATTCATATAACCACATAATTCACATCACTTCATTAATCATTATATTCAATCAAAGACAATTTTGTTCATTTAATTCACATTTCACATTGAGAACAATTCATACAACTCAATTCAGTCATTATATAATGCTCATCGAATTGTATGCGCAATGCTCATGAGACTCACTTTCAATTATTACATTGTTGAGATTAAATGCCTTTTTCACTGTCCCATATCCATTGTGGATACTGGGCTCATTAATAACTATCCCGTATCTGTTGAAGATACCAGGCTTATTATACACAGTGAGCCAGAGGCTTTTACCATATTCTGAGATTTATACTCTTTTTCGTTGGCAGCTCTGGTCATAACAACCTTTATCTTGTCATGCATTCATGCAATGAAATACATTATATATATTCAGTTAATCACTTGTGATAGACCATTCACATTCACATTTTTCTTCAGACCTAAGTCTGGCATTCAATAATAATATTGAGTACATTTATTTCTGTCAAATTCACATATAATAAGCACTTCTAATATAATTTTTATGTATCAAAACACCTCGTACACTTAATGCCCAGAATCAACATATTCACATCACAAAATAATTCAATACTAAAATTTAAACAAAACAATTAATCAGCGTGAGACCATTAGGTTACTCATAATATGCTCCAGATAGCTATTGCCTCGATGTACCAGTAATGTCTAGATACGGTCACTCTATTTGCGCTTTTATATCATGCAACACATACACATTTACTCATTACTAATTGCAGAATCACATTAATACTCATCATACATATATATATATGTGTGTGTGTGTGTGTTATGTATAATGCATACTCAATGATAGTCCCAAGTATATTTCTTTAATTCACATTTCATAATCATTCAACATCATCTTTCAATCAATTTTCAATACCTAATATACTTTACTCACTTTAATCACCTAATCCATCATCAACTAGGTTCATTCAAGATCTCATTCAAGCCTAAATACATCATAAGGAAGTACCTTATCATTAGTTGGTTCAAACATCACCCAAAAGACAAATTTTGACTCTAAGTCTCTGCTAGAACCTCATGGAACTGACCACAATTATGGTGATCCTACCACAATCATGATAGAACCATATTTTTGTCAGGCCACGATCGTAGGGTGTGGGCCAAAATCGTGCCTTGCATTTTCTCCCACCATTCCCACAAATTCAAGATATATATACTAACATCAATTTCACACCAAATGTTCTAGTATTCACATCCATTTATGTAACTTCATTACATGCTAATTTAAATACCATATTAGTTGCATTAAAACTCACAAAACTTTACTCATTGATTCATCGTTATTCACTTAACCTCATTTATTCTTAAAATCCTATCATGCATGCATTTCTAACTTTCTATTTTCTATATTCAAGACATCTCATGCAAAGTCAATCATTTCTACTTCATTCCCCATTTTATTCTCTCCTCATTTCTATCTCAATATGAGGCATAAAGCAACCTGTAACTTAAGGTTGATCAATCATATATAAAACAAAACATATCATCTTCGTAATCTAGTTTACTAAATCCTTACTCCTTCCTATTCCAAGAGCATTATTAACACCTTTCTTAAATATAAATCTTCCCTTTCATTATACCCTTAATTTGCAACCTAATTCATCCATAATTTAGCTTATACTCATGATTTTCATAATCTTAAAATAAGAACACAACAAATATATTCATTTATCAATTCCCTGCCTTCATTGTCACACAAAAATAAAACATAATCATATCTCTACATTATTTTGAACTTTCAACACACATTCAAACATCATTTTTCTTTATTAATCACCCTAAAACTCACCTCTAGCATAACTCATAATTTATGACTCTCCATAACACAAATACAGGATATAACCTTACTTACTTCATCCATGCATCATCGTATTTCAACTTCTGTTTCATAATCATTCATCCCTTAATCTATCATCATAAATGCTTTTTATTAAGCAACTCATGAACAACATTATCACACATAAAGATAAAACATAAATGTCTTTATTTTTACACCTACGTTAAAGAGATTCACGACTTATTTGATTCATTTACAACTACCCATGTTATAATCAAATCTCAAATCATTCATTATATTTAATTCATTTACAACTACCCATGAAGATCAAAGTATAACTTATTTGATAAAACTTCAAACTCTTTAAAATCACGTGAACCCTAGCTTTCCATATATCACACGATCATCAATATAGAGGTAGGGTAGGTTAGGTTTTTAGTGGCAAGATGATAAAGACAATAAAAGTGGAAGTAGCAATTGATGGATAAAAACAAGGTTCATCGTTAAGAGGTGAGAAGAGGGTGTCGTATATAAAGGAAAATGAAGAAGATGAAAAAGAGAGATTAATGATGAGATGATAGCATTTAGCAAGTGAAAGACAAGTAAAATGTTAGCCTTTCACTTAAAAGAATCATGTGGCATGAGTGGTGAGTGGTAGTGACACTTGTCACCTCCCTATGGTTCCATTTGACCCCTTTTTCTAAAACAAGTCTATTTGTCTCCAAATTCTAATCCAATTGTCTCCCAATTTTTTATGACATTTGTCATTAAATCCTAATACCAATAATCAATAATTTGTACTGCCATTTGACACTTATTTCTATTATCATTAGTCAATTTTCTTGCCACTTGGCATTTTCCTAGTCCAAAAATACTCAAATCTTAGAAATTTCTCAAAATTCACTAAAAATCCTAAAACAGTAATTATATTCACCAAATCAATTTTCAAGACATATAATTCACAATTCACATCATAATCACATTAAAAATCAATTATACCTGGAAAATGCTAAAAGAGTGTATAAACAATCATTGTAATGTGTGTAAGAAACAAGTTCACGTGTAAGTATGCTATATTATGCACGAGCATGAAATGCAATTTTCTCAATTTCTCATAATATCCTTCATGTATAGTATTTTAGGGTTCTACCCTTAGCATTAGAAAACAGGATTTTACACTCTCACTCTATTTAAGCACTATCAAGATATGACAATAATCTTAGAGGTTCAATGGATTTGTTCTCACCTTCGACACCATCCCCGCCTCCATCACCACGAGGCTTTGTTTCTAACCCTTTTCTTTTAAATTTATTCTTTTTTTGTTTTTATTTTAATTTATGTTTATTCTTTCCATGCATGTTTGTTTGCCTTCTTCTCACATTAAGGACAATGTGTTATTTAAGTGTGGGGAGGGCTGTGTGTTTTGCTTTGAGTGTGAATGTTGCATATTGTATGATAGTTTGTTTAGGTTGCATATTGTGAATTGTATAAATGTGTCAATGGATTAGATGGATTGAAATTGATTTAATTTTGAGCATAATCTGTTAGGTTGTGAAGAGTCATTAGCTCACGAAATTAGTAATTTGAGTTCTTTGGTTAAATATACAGGCTAATTAAGATTTAATGTTAGTTTTTCACCCTTTAAATTGTCACATCCATTCATAATTTTAGGTATTTCAACTAAAGTCGCTTTGCTAGTATTTTTTCGCGAAAATGAGTAGCTAAAGCAATAAGGTAGGCATTTAATAATAATATATAAAAGACGGTTTCTATAAAATCTACCAAACTTGTAGATAGCATGACTTTCCATGAAAACGTACTTAGAAGTAGTTACAAAGATTGAAGGACAAAATAATTATTAATGTATGTGCATAATTAAAAAGGGTGAGTTAACTTGACATTTAGGTTTTGATTAACATGTATATTTAGTCCAGAGTGCCTAGACGCGAATTTTGGATGTTAATGATTTAGAGCAGCTTGAAAGATTGTGTTTAAAGTTAAATTTATTTTATGAAGTTGAAGTCATTGTCTCATTACTGCATTGCGTGTTTTGTGATTTCATGTGTTTGTTGTTTTGTTTGCTTGAGGACAAGCAGACATTTAAGTGTGAGGATGTTGATAAGCGTAATTTGCATTATGTTTTAGGGGATAGTTTGATATGTGTTTAGCTATTAATTCATTCATTTAGTATGTGCTTATGTTAGAATTGTGTTAGTTTGTCAATTATTTGTGTTTTAATTGTTTTATAGGTTAGTACAAGTCATTGAGCTTAAATATTATGTTTTTGAGGTACCTTGATGTGTTTGTTAGTGTTTCAGGATCAACATCAAAGAACGGAGAAGTTTCGGATACATTAGGGCCTAAACAATGGCCCATAATCATGGCACACGTGACAGAAGCACCAGAGTTAGCCCACGATCATGGCTTATATGCCACGATCGTGATAGAAGCCCAGAACATGGCCCATAATTGTGGCTTACATGCCACGATCGTGACAGGAGCCTAGGAAATGGCCAACGATCGTGGCTTACATCTGGTGGACACGCAGACACTCAAGAACATCAAGTTTTGAGGGATTTTTTGGACCTTTTAGACCCCAAAAAAACCTAGGACTTCTCAGAACATAAGGGGATATTTAAAACATGAGAAAAGAGGCAAAAAGAGCTTTTGCATCAGCCACCTTGAGAAACCCTAGAGAAAATTCATTCGGAGATAGAGGAAGAGAAGAAGGTAGAGAGAAGAGGAGTCCTTCCTTATATTGAGGATGTTTTAAACTCACATTCAGAATTTTATTCTTGAATTAATGAAAATTTGATTGTTTATATTTTTATTGGATTTGTGTGGTTTAATTATTTAATTGCATAATTCTGTAACATACTAAGAGGGTGAACCAAATGAAAAATGATTAAATTGGACTAATGGGAGTTAGGTGATTTAGTATAACAAGAATTGAATTAGATCGAGAAATTGTGCGAAGGGAGATCTTGCATAAGTTTCTGATAGTTTATTAGAGAACTTCAAAACTAATTAAGGTTTTGGATAAGTTGTAAATTGAGAGATTGCAACCCCTATAATTTGATTAGGGTTTATGATTTAGAGTTAATGGTTATAACTTAAGAGAGAGTAATCAACCACAAGGATAGTCTATAACTAACAATTAGATAATTCATAATCAGTTAGGTTGGCATTAAAAATAGGTAAAAATTTTCCTTTCTCTCAATTGGTAATTTCTTTCAGTTGATTCTTAGGTGTGCTCCAAATGTTTAATAATTAGTGTATTTATATTTGATTTTTAACTTGACTCATTGAATTCAATTCTCATTTTTTAGTTTCATCGCATCATGAATTTTTGTTATAATTTTTGGCCTTAGATTTTAGGATTAAATTAACTCCCTCGTTATGGGATCGACAACTTTGGTACTACGATAATGAATCATGCGCTTGCAAATTATCAAGGGTTTAAAACATACACACAACAAACACTAGATCACGCTTATTTAGAAACATAGTTAATTGCAAGTAATATATAAGCAAATTCAAAATACGAAGGGAAAGGTCTCATACAGTCAATGTCCCAAACGTAAAAAACTTCATAGAAAAGCAAAGGAGTTTGTGGCAATTCATCCTTACGAGATAGGTTGCCTGACCGTTGGCATCTATCATAAGATTTGTAGAAGGTATGTGCATCTTTGAACAATGTTGGCCAGTAGAAGTTGCTCTCCAAAACTTTACGAGTTTTTCTTTTCACTCTAAAATCTCATCCGCATGTATACGAATGGCAGAAGGCTAAGATTGATGATGTTTCATTTTTTGATACACATTGTTATGCCCAAAAAGTTTTAGAAAGACCTAGGCTATCTTACTCGCAAGTATACAAGAAATTTGTAGTTGATAACCCAGGGTTGTCTTCCTTGTAAGTGAAATTGGTCAACTTAAATTAAGTTTAAATTAAAAATAAAAATAAAAACAATGCATTCCAAAACATTCTATCCTGACTGTTGAGTGAAACTTTTAAGGAAAATTACAAAATTAAATTGAAAAGTATATAGAGTCAATTGGGAGCAAAGACAAATAGATCAATAAAAGTGGAAAAACTCTTGAGAATTAATTTCACTAATTTAATCTCATATGCATGGCAAAATGATTGGATTACTATCTTAATAAAATTAATAGTTAGGTTCTAAATCAATTCGAATAATGAACTAGTCTAACTTTCATATTTAATAAGTTATTATCTGAATTGATAATGAAAACTTGATAATCAATTACCGCTTAAGTTAATATATTTTTAGTTCTTAACCTAACTGTCTATGGTTTCTTGATCTGTATTAAAGTTCATCTCTTGAATCTTCATTTAACACTAAAATGATACAAAGTTTGGCCATTTTATTACATCCATTCAGTTCAGAAACCACAACAATAAATAAGATAACCTATCTGTACCCAATCATGCATATTTAACTAAATAGCTACATTAATTCTTAAGAAAAGAGATTAACCCATCATATCATACACATGGTTCATCATACTCAAATACATCAATCCTATAATATTGTTGACAGAAGTTTGAAAATAACAACCCAGTAACTACTTAAATGAACGATGATAAGATAATAAGCAACAATCATTAAGCTAACAGGAGTATGAATCATTTAATACCAATAGAACAATAAACTCAAAGAAACAAACAACATATGAGGAATGAGATAAGCAAACAGAGGGTCAGATAATGAGATATTGGAGGTCTTCTGCACTCTCAACTTTGGACTTTGGCACTTGGCTTTTACTTCATTTGCTCTCCTCCAATAAAATGTTTGCTCAAGATTAACTCTAGCTCTTGTTTTCGGCCTCGCTTCCCAAATTTCACTTCTTTGTTGTTGCTCTCTTCTTCTCCTTCTCAGACCATCTCTGTTTCTCATCTCTATTTTTCTTCTTTTTTTCTATCTCTCTTCACCTTCCATGTCTATGTCTCTGTATATGTGAACGAATGAAAACAGTGAATGAAAGATGATTTTTCTCTTCAGCCACCACCCCTTCTTTTATCCTTCCTCTCTTGTTATAACTTGACTCTAGGTTTAGGTTCGTAGGGTTGTTACTGTAAATCCCTTTTTCCCATACTAAAGGCTAGAACCTTAGATTACTGTAAATGGGAAATAGCTTTGAGAAATTAGGAAATGCATTTAATGCTCATGTATGCATTAGCATACACACACGTGTTAATTTGATTTTTTGTATGCATATTACAATGATTGTCCATGAACTCAATTGACATTTTTTAGGTATAAATGATTTTTAAAGTGATTATGATGTGAATAGTTAGTTTACATCTTAATTTTTGATTTGGTGAATTATATTGTTGATTTAGAATTTTTTGTAAAATTTTGAGAGATTTATAAAATTTTGGGTATTTTTGGACTAGGAAAAATGCTAAGTAGCAAGATAATTGATTTATGGTAGTAGTAATAAATGACTTATGGCAGTAGAAATTATTGATAAGTGACATTAGGATTAATTAAAGTGTCATAGAAAATTGGGAGACAAGTGGATTAAAAATTGGAGGAAAAATGCACTACTTATTAAAAAGGCCGAAGTAGAGCCATAAAAATAAGAAATGTGGCAAGCGATAAGTGTCATGCCACTTGGCACACACCTTGCAAGAACATTTCATTGCCTTTCACTTGGTTCTTAGTTTCATCTTCTTTGTTACTTTCTTCTCTCCTTCTTCACTCACAATTATCTCTCTTTATACCCCCTTCACGATGAACGTTGCTATCATCCTTCACTTTGTTACTTCAAAATCTCTGTTTTCTTTATTTTGTTACTAAAACCTAACCTAATCCACCCTAGATAGTTGATGATTGCATATGCTTAGAGAGCTATGGTTTTCATGTGACTTGAAGAAGCTTGGAGTTTAATCAAGTAAGTGTATTCTTACTCTTGATGGGTTGCTTCATAGAAATATTGTGATGATAGTTTAAAAGGTGAAGTGGTCATGATAATAGTGTTGAGTATATGTGTAACGTGGATGAAGAATGGGAATATTCATGGGTTGTTTGAATACGAACATAAGTGATGATAGTTTAAAGGTGTAAATGGAGTTAATTTTATGCTAAATCGTGAATGAATAAATGGACATATATTTTTTAAATGTTTACGATGAGTAATAATCTATGAATTGTTATAAGGATGTTTTTGTGATAGATTGATAGTTAAAATAGTGTTTAAATGAGAGTTAAAAGTTGATGAAGAAGAGATATGTTAATGTCCTATTATTGTGTTATTAATGAATGCAAAAAATTTAATGGATAAATGTTTATGTTGTATTCTGTTTTGAAAGTATGAAAATCATGAATCTTAGGCTATTATGTAGAGAAAATAGAATGGGAGTTAAAGTTTAATAAAGGTGATGGAAAAGACCAGTAAACTGTTTCTAAAATGAGAAGAACTTGAAGTAAATCACACGTTAGTATAGACTTTACGTACAAGAAACTTGATACATAAGAAGGGGGGTTAAATGGTGTATCCTTTTTGTGAATATAAAATCTTGCTAAGAACTTCTCTTTCTTATTAAAAAGATATCACAAAATTTATATGAAAATTATTACGTAGTTAAGTCGCAAATAACTTTTATATAATTGTTTAACAACAAAATAAACTGAAGTAAAAGATAGAGGACAGAAGCTGCGATTTTTATATTGGTTCAACCCAAACCGTGGGCTACATCCAGTTCTCAGAGTTCTTCTGAGTGTTTCACTATACTCCAAACGATTACATGTAACACCCCAACTCCCGCCGGACCCGAACCCGATATCGACAGTGATACCCGAATTCGTGCCCCGCGAGGGTGG
>JAOQML010000001.1:9875017-9886250 GCA_027568935.1 Erythroxylum urbanii
TCGATAGTAATTACACGTAACGCTCCGTTATCTTAGGTTATGTGTCGGAATGACCTACGGGCGTCCCGATGCGTATCTTAGGGTAATGGGGTGGTACAGCCTACATCAGGCGGACATGCAAACAAGTGAAAACGTCAAATTTTAAGGATTTTTAGGCCTTTTTGACCTTAAAAAAACCCTAGGGTTGCTCAGAACACAAAAGGTATTTAAAGAATAAGAAGAACACAGAGAGGGGAGCTTTTGCATTAGCCATAATTCAGAAAACCTAGAGAGTTCATCGAGAGATTGAGAAACAGAAGAAGGAAGAGAGACATGGAGAAGAAGCCTACGTGAAGTACTTCCTAGAATAGGAGGTTTCCCGTCGTTGCTGCCTCTATCATCCATTCTGATTCTATTTCTGGTTTAGTTTTAATTTTATGATTGTATAGAATTTGGGATAGCCATTGATGATAGGATTGTTTGAATGTTAAGGATTGTCTAAACTCACCTCCAGGTTATTTTATTTTTGATGTTAATAAAATTTGATTGTTGTGTTTTTATCAGATTTCTTGTGATTTAATTTCTGTGATTGCATAATTCGGTAATAAACTGAGAGGGTGAACTGAGTAAAAAATCATTAAATTAGGCTAATGAGAGTTAGGTAATTTAATAGAACAAGAATTAAATGAAATCGATAAATTTGTGCGAAGAGAGATCTTGCATAGGATTTCAATAGTTTTAGACAACTTCAGATCTAATTTAGGTTTTGAATATATTGTTAATAGAGAGATCGCAATTACCATAATTTGATTAGGGTTTATAAATTAAAGTTAACGGTTATAACTTGAGAGACAGTAATTAACTCTAGGACCGTCTAGAACCGATAATCCAGTAATTTATAATCAGTTAGGTTTTCATTAAAGTCAGATAAAATTTCCCTTTCTCTCAATTGGTAGTTCTTAGGTTAATTCTTGAATGAGTGTTGGAAATGCTATTTTGTTTATATTTTCGAATTTGATTCTTAGAATTGATTTCGTGATTGAAATAAATTCTTGCTTTAGTTTTATTTATTTGAATTATTATAAATTATTTTAACCTCATATTTTAGGATTAGATTAACCCTCCTCGTGGCATCGACACTTTAGGTACTACGCGAATGACCCATACGCTTGTGAAATGTCGAGGTTAAATTATTAAAACTTATTCATATCGAAAACTTACAAAAAAGTTTTTGGAGTCGTTGTTAGAGAGGCGATTAGTTTAGTTATATAGTTTAAGGTGTTAAGTTAGTTTTTAATTTTAGTTTTTGTTCTTTCTTTTCTATTTCAGAAATCGTGCTCTTGTATGAACACAAGAGCCATGAGAGGTTTAAGTCATGCAGCTGAAATGTTAGACTTAGACATTACTTGACTAAAACGAACCATTAGGAAAGCTCGATGTAAAGAAGAAGAAGAAATCGTGAAATCAACAATGACTGAGAAATTTCAGCAGAATATGGGCCACGGAGTAAACCAAGGATATCAACAATGGACCCTTATGGACTTCATGAAACCAGGGTTCAATGCGGCTAACCAAAAAGTAGCTAGGTTGTTTGTTCAAGCAGCTTCATTTGAAATAAAACCAACCCTCCTAAATATGCTTTAACAAAATGTGCAGTTTTATGGACTAACAAACGAAGATCCCAATGCACATATAGTAAACTTTCTTTAAATCAGTGATACCTTTCCATACTATCAAATGTCAGAAGATGCAGTCCGAATTAGTCCTTTCCCCTTTACCCTTAAAGATAGAGCAAAAGCTTGGTACTATTCCCTTAACCTAGGCAATATGACATGGGATCAGCTAGTTTGTGCTTTCGTAGATAAATATTTCCTTTTGACTATGACTACTAAGATCATCAAGGAAATTACCAATTTCCAACAAGAAGATGGGGAATTGATCTACGAAGCGTAGAAAAGATACAAAGATTTGTAACAAAAGTGCTCACACCACAACTTACCCAAAGAATTCCTATTCTAAACATTTTATTGTAACATCCCGTTTCCATATAACGGGTCGGACCAGGGAAACGGGTATACGAGAAGACCAATCAGAGAAATTAGGACAACACATCTCATGCTCATGCATTTGTGAAAATGTGATTTTTGCACATGACACGCCACCCTCGCGGGACACGGATTCGGATATCACCATCGATATCGGGTTCGGGTCCAGCAGGAGTAGGGTGTTACATTTATAATGGATTAACCCCACCGACAAGAGGCACGATTGACGCAGCTTTAAGAGGATCACTAATGAGGAAGACAGTTGATGAAGCGCAAGAGTTGATAGAGGAGATGGCAAGTAATAGCTGCTTGCGGACGAACTAGCAAAGTAGACAAACTACTACCTTCCGAGAGCAAAATGGAATTATGGCTGTTGATCAAATGACGAAAATGCAAGCGAAAATTGATAACTTGACGTGACAACTCAATAGCATGAAGGCTTCGTTCTCAGCCCTGGTGAAAGTTGTACAATTAAAGTGTGAACTCTATAGACAAATGGACTATGATACCGTAGACTGTTACTTGATGAAGGAAAGCAATCCAGAGTAAGTAAATTATAGGGTAGCGCAATATGGACAAGGAGGGGGCAACAATCCCGACTCCAATACATATAGTCCTGGGTGGAAGAATCACCCTAACTTCTCTTGGACAAATAATGCTAGAGGACAGTTCAGGCCACAAAGATAATCAGGCTTCCAATAAGATAAATCAAGCTCGATGGAATCTAAGTTGGATAAGATTTTGGATAAAATTGGAGGCATGGAAGATGCACATAGGACGCTCGAAAGCAAATTTGAACAAGTAACAAAGAATCATGCCTCATCAATATACAATACAGAAGTCCAAGTAGGTCAACTAGCGAAGGCAATATCTACTCAAAATGCAGGAACCCCTTCTAAGTTATACCGAGTCTAACCCGAAAGAACAAATCATGGCTATCATTTAGACTCAGGAGAAGGAACTTGAACATGTGAAGACAGAGATAAAGGAGAAGGACAGATAATTATGGAATTCCTTTAAAGTGAGCTCAAAATTGAGCCAATTAAAGAACCTTAATCTAAATTCCCATACCCTATTCTAGCTCAATGGAAGTCAATTTCAAGTAGGGCGAGGAGGTTAAATTAAACAAGGTTGAGAACATAACGAAACAACTATAAACGAGGCTCACCATAAAGGAATCAATCCAGAAGAAGGTTAAGGAGCACATAGAAGAAGAAAACCTTACATAGCACAGAAGAAAGAGGACTCAGGGGATTTTTACATTCCTTGCAGTATAAATGGAGTCAATATAGATAGGGCGTTCGCGGATTTAGGAGCAATTATTAATATGATGTACCTTTAGTCAGAAATTGGGTTTAAGAGAGTTAGTACTAACAAAAATGTTAGTGAAGATGGCCAACAGAACAGTTCATCAACCGAAGGGGATTATTGAGGATGTGCATATACAGATTGATAAATATACCTTTCCCACAAACTTCTATACATTGGACATTAGAGAGGATGTGGAAACTCTTATAGTTCTTGGACAACCGTTCCTGAACATTGCTCGTTCAATCATTGACGTTGATGGGGTGAACTAACTCTGAAGGTAGGAAAGGAGCAAATAACCTTCAAGGTGTCAAAGAAAGACTACTGTTCTCCTTTACCTCTAATGAATATCAAGGAACCCGAACCTCGAGGAGAATGAGAAGATATTAAGGATCTTGGGAATGCGTTCAGAAAGAAATGATCACGTAGAAGAAGGCAAAGGAAGGAAAATCATAAGGAAGGTGGAAACCATAGCATGGTATCTCATGTGCAAATTGTAAGATTAGTGACTACACTACTAGTGCACCATTCATTCGAACCACCGTGAGCTAAAAAGAGCATCGAGCTATTGACCTTAAAAGAAGTGTTGCATGGGAGGCAACCTATGGAATTTATTTCCTTTGATTGTTTTTGTTAGAAAATTTAAATTCCTCAGTTAGGATTATTTTCTCTCTAAATAAAATCGAGAAGGAATAGCACTTTGAGATAAATTGGATGATCGATCAAGTAAGTAAAAGAGAGGTGAAAGGGTCATAAAAGAATTTAGAAGTGATTTCAAAAGAAAATGTGAAAGAATAAAAGAAGAAAAATGAAAATTTGTTGGGAAATTCGTGGCCTGCGACTCTGCAAAAAAGAAACACGCAAATTTTAAGTAAAATTTAACCATTTTATTTCTAACTTCACTTTTTCATTCACTTTCATTTTTACTTTATCTCTCTAGATTTGAAACTTCCAAACACTCACATCTCTCTACAAAAATTTCAAACTTTCAAATTTCTTCCAACTCTACCTATTCACAAGCCAACATGTCGCGTATTAAGCAATCAACCAGATAGGAGCAATCATTGAGACGAAACCAAGTTTTGAGATGAGGGAGAAGGAATAGAGTAGTGGACTTCAGAGCATCCTTCCTGATCTACACAGAGAAAAAAGTTATTTGTTTTCAATCCCTCAATGCTAAACAAATTGTAGTCTCTATATATTTTGATTTTGATACACTTAATAGGTTAGAATTGCACGATAGGGTAAAGAATTTAGCTGAAAGAATTTAGCGGGCTAAATTCATACATTTCTAATTTCTTGTCTACTAGGAGCTCACTTCGAAATTCTTTACTTCCCTTCCCTATGAACCTAGGAATCCCAACAAAATGTGGTTTAGGTTTTGGGGGCGAGCTTATGAACTGAACATAGAAATTATGTGTGATATGTGTGGATTCCCCGAGTCGTCCTCTATCGATCAGCATGATGATTTTTGTGCTTCTCGCTATTGGAATGAGCTCATTGGGTTAGAGCAATTTGATGCCAAAATGCCCACAACAACATAATAAGGACCCACGAGCATTTGTTGCTGCAAAAATTCATGTGTCAACTAGTTTATGATAAATCAGAAACCAACAAGTGTTCAACAAAGGAACTTTTTATGTTGTGGTGCATGGACCATAACATTCCAATGTGCACCTCCTCACATGTGTTAAATGCTATTATTGGGACTCCGCACAAGAGAAGCAACAATTTAGGTATGAGGTACCTAGTTTCTGCCATTGCTGAATATTATGGCATAGATTGTAGTGGGTTAACTGTCCATCTCCCAGACCTCCTAAATCATCACCATTTATGGCGAGCTAAAATCCTTAAGTCCCATAACATGGAACTTCGGGATATTAGTCAAACGATGCATGTAAAAATCAGGGCTAGTCAGGCGAGTTCGAGTACAGTGCCACCTCAGCAAGCAAAAGAGGACTCGACTAGTGAAGAGCCTGAAGAGGAAGAGAGACAGAAGAACCTAGATGGAAGAAAGTTCTGGATACAATCTCCGCAAACAACAAGGTGATTATAGATACGCTTACAGAGAACTCTAGAATGATGAGGGAGATGGCCCGAATTCAATGATGTTAGGGTCGGGATATATGTCGTATCCATTAATATTTTAACGCTTAGGGCGTTCAATTGCACCTCCAACACCATCCCCACCTCCATCTTCATAAGACTTTGTCAAACCCCCTTTCTTTTTCAAATTAGTCTTTATTTTTAGTTTTTATTATTTTTTATTTTGTTTTAATTTATTTTTCTTCTTTTCTTATGTGCTTGTTTATTCTCTTCTCACATTGAGGATAATGTGTTGTTCAAATGTGGGGAGAGTTATGTGTTTTACTTTGTATGTAATTTTGCATATAGTATGATAATCGTTAGGTTGCATTTTGTGAATTGTGTGAATATGTCAATGGTGTAGACAGATTGGAATTGATTTAATTTTTAACATAGTCTACTAGGTTATGAAGAATCTTTAGCTCACAAAACTAGTGAATTAGGGTCTTTAGATAAATATATAGCTTAATTAGAATTTAGTGTAAGTTTGTCACCATGTAAATTGTCACATTCATTTATAATTTGAGGCCTTTTGACTTAAGTAGCTTTACTAGTATTTTTTTATGGAAACGAGTAGCTAAAACAACAAGGTAGGTAAATAATAATAAATAATAAATATGTATATGTTGTTAAATAAATAACTATTATGCTGGCCTTCGAGTTACGAATAGAGCTAGTAGCCAATTGAGAATGTGATATAGCTAAATAACTGGATCAAAATGCATTACAAATGTGTGTGCCTCCACGTACGTCAAAAAGCTATAATGACATTTTAACTAAGCAGTTTAATAAAAATGACTTAGTCGAGTAACCGGATTGACATTCATCACCAATGTTTGCCTTCGAGTAAAAGACTAGGTCCTTATTTAAATAAATTAAAAAAAGAAAAATTGTCTTTATAAAAACCTACCGAACTTGTAATAGCTTGACTTTTCATGAAAACGTACTTAGAGTAGTTACAGAGTCCGAATGACCAAAGAATTATTAATGTGTGTGTGCAATTTAAAAGGGTAAATAAATTAACACTTGGATCTCGATTAATTTGTATATTTAGTTTAAAGTCCCTAGACGCAAATTTTTCATGTTAATGATTTTATATAATTTGAATGATTATGTTTAAAGTTAAATTTATTTCATGAAGTTGAAGTCAATGTCTCATTACTGCATTGTGTGTTGTGTATTTGTTCTTTTGTTTGCTTGAGGACAAGCAAACGTTTAAGTGTGAGGATGTTGATAGGTGAGACTTGCATCATATTTTAGGGTTTATTTTATTATCTATTAAGTGTTAATTTGAGTGTTTAGTATATGTTTAGGTTATAATTGTGTTAGTTTGTTAAATTAATTGTGTTTAAGTGTTTTTATGGGTTAGTATAAGTCTTTGAGCTTAAATATTATGTTTTTGAGGTACCTTAATGTGTTTGTTAGTGTTTTAGGGTCAACATCAAAGAATGAAGAAGTTTTGGAGACATTCGGGCCGAAATGACAGCCCACGATCGTGGCACAATAGGTCACGATCATGACAAAAGCATTGGAGCTAGCCCACGATTGTGGCAATTGTGGCCCATATGCCACGATCGTGACAGAAGATTATGACACAGCCCATGATCGTGACCTGATTACTACAATCGTGACAGAAGCCCATAATCGTGGCATGCAGGGCCATTATCATGGCCTGTGTTGGACAGACGCACAAACAAGTGAAAACATCAAGTTTTGAGGGATTTTTTGGACCTTTTTGGCCCTGAAAAAATCCTAAGGTTGCTCAGAACACAAAAGGTATTTAATGAACAAGAAGAACACAAAGAGGAGAGCTTTTGCATCAGCTACAATTTAGAAACCCTAGAGAGTTCATCGAGAGATTGAGAAAGAGAAGAAGGAAGAGAGACATGGTGAAGAAGCCTACATGAAGTACTTCCTGGAACAGGAGGGTTTCTGGTCGTTGCTGCCTCAGTCATCCATTCCGATTCTATTTTCGGTTTAGTTTTAATTTTATGATTGTATAGAATTTGGGATAGCCGTTGATGATAGGATTGTTTGAATATTGAGGATTGTCTAAACTCACCTTCAGGTTATTTTATCTTTGAGGTTAATGAAATTTGATTGTTGTGTTTTTATTGGATTTCTTGTGATTTAATTTCTACAATTTCATAATTCGGTGATAAACTGAAATGGTGAACTGAGTGAAAAAATCATTAAATTGGGCTGAGAGTTAGGTAATTTAATAAAACAAGAATTAAATCAAATTGGTCAATTTGTGGAGAGAGATCTTGCATATGTTTTCGATAGTTTTAGACAACTTCAGATCTAATTTAGGTTTTGGATAGATTGTTAATCGAGAGATTGCAATTCCCATAATCTGATTAGGGTTTATAAATTAGGGTTAATGGTTATAACTCGAGAGAGAGTAATCAACCTTAGGACCGTCTAGAACCGATAATCTAGTAATTCGTAATTAGTTAGTTTTTCATTAAAGCCAGATAAAATTCCCCTTTCTCTCAATTGGTAGTTCTTAGGTTGATTATTGGGTGTTGCTTCTGCTATTTTTTTATATTTTCGAATTTGATTCTTGGAATTGATTTCGTGATTGAAATAAATTCTTGCTTTAGTTTTGTTCATTTGAATTATTGCGAATTATTTTTGCCTTAGATTTTAGGATTAGATTAACCATCCTCATGGAATCGATAACTTAGGTACTACATAAATAACATGTGCGATTGCAAAATATCGAGATTAAATTATTAAAACTTATTCATATCAAAAACCTGTGATCATTTGGTAATCAGTTAATTGAGTTGGTGGATTAAACCCAATCCACTATTTTTAAAAACGCTCCTCATAGGAGCGTTTTGCTCTAGCGGTTGAGAAATTAAGGAACGAAAAGACAATTATGTCTAAAAGTTATTACAAATTACTCAAGCTATTGAGAAATAGAGATAGAGATAATTTTCGTTTATAACTCTCTTTATTAATAAATAAATATATAAGTAAATAAAAGTATTATTATTGTAAGAAGAAAACTGACAATTTACACAACCAACTTACTGCACATGCAGAATCGAAGAATAATGAATGACAAATCCCAGTTAGAGAATAACAAATTGTTAGATAAGTGAGCTTACCAAAAATGGAAATTTTAAATAAGTGACCAAATGCCTACTTGGTTTATTGAACAGGCTAGACGACTATATATAGACTATTAAAATTTCATATGATCTATTATGAAAGTTATAAATAAAAAAATTTAATAGTCATGTTAATTACGTAAATGATCAGGTTATCTTGTTCAAAATAACTATTTTCTTACGGTCCGGTTTATAGGTGGAGCCATATTAGCTCCAGTAGGACAAATTAGGAAAAAATAAATTAAAATTAAATTTTATTATAAAATAATAAAGATTAATTGCAAGAATTAATACATTTAGTAACAATTTTTTTGACATTTAAATATTTTGTTACAAATATGGTAGTTATCGGGACAAAATATTTGGAAGTCACTATTACTTTCATTATTTGTGATAAATTATTACGTAATCACTAATACTTATGTCCTTATAAATCTTTTTTAAATTCATGCCCTCATAAGTCATTCTATACATAAATAGCTAATACTAAACAGGTAATTTTATGAAGCATCTTTAAATAAACAACTGACATTATTCGCTGGTTAAATTAACTATATTAATCCGTTATCAACTAACCGCTAATAGAACCAGTTAACAGTTAATGTAATCCGCTGATTGTCAAACAGGGTCATTACAAATTACTTCATCTTGAGGATAGAGATAAAGATAGAGATAGAGACAAAGATAAAGACAGAAATAGAGATAGAGATATTTTTTATTTTCATAACTCTCTTTATTAATAAATAAATAAATAAAATATTATTATTGTAAGAAGATAATAGACAATTTACAAAACCAATTTACTACACAAGGCAGAACCAAAGAATAGACAGTGAATGACAAATCCTAGTTGGAGAATAACAAATTGTTAGATAAGTGAGCTTACCAAAACGGAAATTTTAAATAAGTGACCAAATGACTACTTGGTTTATTAAACAGGCTAGACAATTATATATAGACTATTAAATTTTCATATGATCTATCATGAAAGTTATAAATCAAAAAAATTATTTATTAGTCTTATCAATTACATAATTACAGTCCACTTTATAAGTCAAGCCACATTAGCTCTAGTAGGACAAATTAAGAAAAAATAAATTAAAATTAAAATTTATTATAAACTAATAAAGATTTTTACTTGTTGGACCCCGATCCTTTTCTTACTAGTAAACATGTGTTTAGTTTATGTTGAGGTTTAATTTGATTAAATTGTTGTGGTTAGGTATTAATTATAATGTCTTTGGGGGTAGAAATTTTTTTTTTAGATTGATGGATTAAAAGGAGAAATTGAGATTAAATTTGAAAGTATATGGTGTTAGTTAAAATTGGAAGAACATGTTCTTGTGGGGTTATTTTAGGAAGATCACTTAAGTTATTAATAGTTAAGTCTTATAAGGAGGGACATTTTGGTCTTTTTGACCTCTTGTAAATGAAAGAAAGGAAGAAGGCTAGGGTGGTTGTCGTGAATGAAGGAAAGAAGAACAAGTTTTTACATAACAAAGAAAAGTGAGTTTCGGTTAAGAGTAAGAAGAAGAAGGGAAGAAGAAGAAAAGTTAGGGTTCACCTTTCTTTGCTCTAGAAAGGTGTTTTTGGAGTGTTTATCAAGAAGGAAAGTGAAAGAGGAGGATTTACTCTTCCATTAAGAGCAAGAAACAAATTCGTGGGAGAAGTTTAAGGTGAGTAAATTTTCGGATTTCTTGAGGGTTTAGGTTCAAATGGCTTAGGGAAAAGCATGGGTATGCTTGTTCTAAGATAAATTTCATGCTTTTATTTCCTTAGGTTTTTCAATTTCGAAATTTCTTGTAATTTTGGGGTTTTTGTGTTCTTGAAGATGAACAAGGGAGGCAAGAGGAGCAAGTGGAAGGGGCACTTAATCAAGCATAAGACGAAGGATTTAAGGTGGGTGACATTTTAATAATTGAGTATTAAGCAAATAAAAGGTGTCTTCATTAAATGCATTAAATGCTTTCCTATGATTTTGAAATTTTGTATTTATTTCTTTTATGATGGGTTGAACTTGTTTTCATGTTTCTTTTGTGTATAAATGAATGTTGGAAAGGTTTGCATACTTTGTTGCCAAGTGAAAAAGAATGCATGTTAAAATCATGTTTTTCGGAAAAAGGGCCATTTTGGCCGATTATGTGAAATAAATGAAATGCATGCTTATATGGGTTTGTGGTGGTCCCATAAGTTAATTCAAGTGCACTTGTCTACCTATAGGCTTCTCCCGCCTGCCAGCTAGTGGCATGGAGCTCCTCACGGACTCCCATAAGTTCACGGCTACACATGACCGCTTTGCGGGAATGTGTAGTACGTTCTGTTTTGGATCCACCCGAACCACTTTTGATATGATTCATGTGTTTATGAATGGTGATTCTTTGAATGTGCTCTTTATGTCAATTTGTGCATTACTTGATGGGTTAAAAACTTTTGGAAATGAATTGTGCATAATTTGAAAATTTGTATTGGAATGATAAATGAAAGGATTTTTGCTTATTCTTAGTTATTAATATGTTACCCACGAGCCGTCGAGCTCACCCCCGTTTTCCCTTCCTGTCCACAGGCGAAGAAAAAGAACATGAGTGACCGTACCGGGACGAGGCATAACTCCCATTTTCTTTTGTTTTTGAAATTGTATTTTTGATAACAAGGCTTTAGTTGCATTTTTGTTTAGCAAAGCTACTTTCATGTAGT
>JAOQML010000001.1:9886350-9896699 GCA_027568935.1 Erythroxylum urbanii
AATACACAATTCAACCCCCCTTCTTGTGTATTTTGTCTATTATAAGTAATTTCTATATTAACGTGTGATTTACTTCATATTTTTCTAAGTGCGGGGGTTATTTAGAGATTGCTCTAATTATATAAATTTTTAAAAATTTTCAAGATTTTTTTTTGTTTAGAGTGTTTTTAGGTTGTTTTTTAGATTCTCATTAGTAGCTTTAGGTTGATGACATGAGTTTAGTCTTGACTCTAGTTGATATTAATTGGAAAAAATTAGATACATAATTTTAATAAGTAGATTGGTATGCAAACTTTAACTTTGTGAATGCTAAGAAACTTAATTTGTTAAGTAATAGTGTTTGGTTTTGATTTGAGTGATCCTATAAGGAATTTTTAAAAAAATTAAAGAATATTAAAATTTCAAAAGTGGAAAAGTACAAGTACAAGGTTTAATAATGTATAACTACTAAGATGTTTACACTTAACCACCAGAATGACCAAAAAAGATTAACTAGCTAAAACATGAGATGTCCCACTAAACATGCTTAGTTTGGTATATTAAATTCTCTAGATTGCTCCCTAATTAACATTAGCTTAAAGACCTCCTAACTCTTATAGACATGCAAGCTTTTAAAGGTTAAAGTAGTGGATGAGATGTGAGGAGAGTTTAAGGTCCATGCCTTTGGACATAATCAATTCTTTAACCTAAGCAAAGTTTCTATGCTTCAAGTTCATATTTCATTTGGTATTTTCAAACTAGTTATGCATTCCTCTCCTTCTAGATAGAATACACTGCACAACCAAAACTCCCATGAGTAAGGAATGATCACCCCCTTATTAAGAATAAAGAAATAATGATCCAAGCAATTATTTTCTCCCATTCTGTTTCACATCATAAATGATCACATAATTGCTAAATACTTAACCAAAGTTCTTTTGAGTAAGAGTAGTTGAGGAATAAATGGTTTGTGGACTTTAAGGATCCTGTAAGGAATTTGAGCATTCATGTCATTTTTTTTCTTATATGGATAACTTCTTTGATTTTGGACTTCTAGAACTTGAATTTCATTTATTTTAGAATACATGTAAAGTTGTGCAAACATAAAGATGATAAAGGCACTTAGGATTCACGTTTGATCCAAATTACCTAACTTTTATACATTAATAAATTAATGAGTCTTTTGAGCCTTATATGAATTCTAGTTTTTTCTTGAAAACCATTTTTAAAGATCTTTGAGCCTAAAAGAAAAATAAGTAATTACTCCCTAATTTATGACTAGTAGAGCAGTTGTTTATGATTTAATGTGATTTTTGGGAATGAGATATGATAGGTGTAGATTATAGTATGTGTTGTTTAAGTTTGTTTTTAAGTGTTTTCCTAGATGATTATCATATATATAGGCTTAGAATTCTATTCTTGTTAATGTTTATATATAGTCTAAGTGTTTGATTAGTTTAGAGCAAGAATTTGATCTTAATTTTATATTTCAAGAGGTATTTGATGTTTTTGTGAGGGTAAGAAAACAGGAATGTAAAGAGAAGAGAAGATCTTGGGCACCATACACCCATGTCATGTGACAGGCGTGACAGACAACAAATTCCGTCAATTTTAATTTTTTCAACTTACGAGTTTTTTTGTACTTTTGACATTTTGGGACAATTTCTGAAACCTAATTAAGTGGGAAAATCTTAGAAAGAACCCTAGAAACCTTAAGAAGTATATAAGAACAAGAAAAACAATAAAAAAGGCAACAACACCAGATTAAAAGAAGACCAAAAGGAGACATCAAGAAGAGATTTAAAAATTCTAGATTTCCAAATCAAGACTCTAACTAGTTTTTCTTTCTTTTCTCTTCAATTATTTCATTTTCGTATGCATTTAGCATGATTATAGGTTTCTAAATCCATATTAGGGATTGTTTTTGAATTGTTTTGTTGAACTTTATTCTTGTTGAATTTAATACGTCTCTCAATGCTTTATGATAATTGTTATGCATATACTCGGTAATAAATCGAGAGAGTAAATCAAGTTATTTTTGTTAAGGTATGCAATGAGAGCTGATAACTTAATAGACTTGCAATTATCATATTAATAAAAAATTGAAGAGAGATCATAATTGTGAATTAATTATCCTTAGAATTACTTCAAATCCAATTAAATAGTTAAAAGTAGTTTTATCAATAGAGAGGTTACAATTCTATTATTATCGATTTCAATTGGGATGACTTGATTAGATCTCAAGAGAGGGTAATTAAAACTTTAGGGTATCTAGGATGAAGTATAATTGGATAAACAAGAATAAGGGGAGACAAAACAAGATAGAATAATTATGAAGTTTCTAACATTGATCATAGTCTTTCTTATTGGCAGCTCAATCATTCAATTGTTTTGTTTTATTAGTTATTTCAATAATTTATTTTAATTAAATCAATCTTTAATACCTTAGAAAAAGTTTTATTCAAGTTGTTAGGTGTCCATGGGTCCTCGTGGGAACGATACCTTTTGTACTACAAGTTACGATTTGTATACTTGTAGTATTAAAAGTTTTCATTATAAAACTTATTAATAAGATGCAAGGAAATAAGTATGGAGAAGATGGTTAAGTGTATTAAATTGATAATAAAAAAGGGGAATATCATGCCAATTAATTTAAAAAAAAGAAAATAAAGTGTTGAAAATTGAATGTAATGGTTTCTTATGATTAGAAAAGTATGAACAAAAAGGTGCAAGGGCAAGAATATGAAGATTTAATGGATTAATTTATTATATATATTTATTTGTTTACTACATTATTAGTTGTGAAGATTTTTGTTCTCCTTTATTCCTTTTCCTTTATTAGCCTATTTAACTTGTTGGCCCCATTACAACCTTATTCAAAATCCTTTTTGATTTTACTTGTATATATCTTTTTTAGTAGTGGTGATTACATGATTTTCAATCATGTTATAAGTTCACTTTTAATACAAGCTGATGAAAGTACCTCACCTAATTTCAAAAACTTATGTGAATGAGTAATATCTTACGAGGACTTATCAATTCATGGTACATGAACTTAATAATAGAGGTGAAATGGTGTTTAATTTCTATTATTTATATTGTGATTTGCTTATGAAATATTATGCGTTGAATGTTTATAATTCTTTATAAAACCTAAATTTTTATATCTTGTTTTGTTTATTTTTAAGTTTATTATTGAGTCTAGGTCAATATTTGTTAGGAACATTTAAGTAAACCCTCAAAAGATTATAACTCCTCTACTAGGAACACTTAAGGATTTAGATACTCATGATATATGCTAAATGTCATCATATACCTACATAAAGTGAAATTCATTCTTATTTTAGTCGTTAGGGTTTATTTGTTATAACTACTTAAGGATAAACAATGGGTCTACTGATGATTGAATAAATTAAACTCCCCACCATCATTTTATGGTTAAGAGGGTCCGTTAGCTCCATCCTATCATCTTTTCTTCAAATTTTGCTCCATTGTAGTGTACTTTGGCTTAGAATTTTTCACAGTAAACTTCTCTAAATTTTTCTTGGCGTACAGCTTTTGTGAGACAGAAATATCAACCTTGCATTTGGAGATCTCCAATCCAAGAAAATATGAAAGTGCTCCAAGATTCTTCATTTCAAATTGAAAAACAAAAGTTCAACGGACATATATTTGCCACCATTATCAATTCACAAACAACTAATTTTCTTTCCAAATTCAGCTTCAACCATTTTCTTAAAATACTTAAAATAGAAGATCACTTTAGATTTTTCTTTCATGAAATACACCCATGGGTGAGGGGCGAGGTCGTCCACAAAGACAAGCATATAACGATGCTGAGTCCTACAAGGACCCATGAAATTAGAGTGCATCAATTCTAAGGGCCCCTTGCTTTTAATGAAAGATTTTCAAACAGTAAGTGATGTGCCTTACCAAGTTGACATCTTTCAAAATAACATCACACCAAAAATCACCCAAATCTGGAGGACCACCAACTTACTTTCGAGTCGACCTCTTTCTAAGTCTATCACAGCTGACATAAGCCAACTGAGCATGCCAAGTTTTCTGAACATAACCATCATTTGCCGTTAAGACATGCAAAGCCTTGACCTTTTCCCATTTCAAAACAAAATTAGCGTCAAGGCATCTAATATTTTTGTAAAACTTTTAACATCTTTTGGTCCAAATAATACAATTGGCCAGACTTAGATATTTGAGAAACAGAATTGAGATTTTTTATGTCATACCCGAAACATTTTAGACATCATCAAATTTAATATCAAATGACTTTGTTCTCTCTTCAATCACAGTGACACTGCCTTCTTTTTTACTAGAGACATTGAGTTATTGGTAGTCACAATCACCTCATTTCCTCTCCTTTATGCTCTTTAATATGAGAAAATAAAGAGCTATCTCTGGTAATTGCATTTCAAAAATTCAAATTTGTTTTTTATAAAAGCACTAATTTATTAAATGATTCATTTCCCTTTTGAGAGGTCCAATCCATGATGGAAAGAAGCAATGTTTTAAGCAATTTGCTCTTCAATATGAGAAAATAAAGAGCTATCTCCAATTGACTGATGACCACAACCAGAATCAACAATCTAGTCCTTTTTGAAGTTGACAATAGCCATAGCTTCAACTTGCTTTTTAACAAGTGCAAGGACCCTCTCTTCTTTACTTAGTGTTGTTTTCTGAGTTGGCAAAACACGTGTCCCATTCATGAAAAAGGTTCTGAGTCTTCTCTACCAGGGACTCCATTAGTAGCTTAATGAATCTTGGATCGGCAATATTTCATGATGTGTTCAAGCTTGCTACTTTTGGGTATTCAATCTTCTTAAGGTTTTAACCCTTCTTTTCATGAGCTTGTTTATCACCTCGCTTTTGATTTTCAGAACTTTGTTGATCAGTTTTCATCTTATGAAGTCTTTTATTCTGACTTTTCTTTTGGGATTTTGAAAATAGCACTTCACTACTACTACCGTGAGAAGTACTATTAGATATTGGTGACAGCCATTTGAGAGGCTATAGACTCTTAATTAGCAAGTAGATTATCCAACTCTTCAATAGAAGGTTGCATAGTCCATCCTTGGATAGAAATCAAGAACGACAGCTACTCATTATTAATGCCACTAACCAATGTGCTCTATGTTCTATCGTTGCTAAACTTCTCCTTTGCAGCTAATTGACCAATCTCTGGACACAAATTCTTGAAATCGTCATAGTTCCTTGACTGCAATTTGCCAACTCAATCTCCAAATATTGAAGTCTACGAAAGTGTGTGCCTAGAGTGCCTTCTACCTTAGCCTTTTGTCGTTCATATCCTTTTGGAGGACACTTTGGGGTAGAAAGGACTGTCCAAATTTAACCAAGTTTCAAACATAATTTTAAATTTGTTTTAAGAATAACATTCAATTCCAAAATTAAGATAATGATTTTTTTAATATGATCATGATTGAAAAGTATATTGATTCTTAATTAATTTTAGAAAAGTAATTTTTGAAAATTAAAATTAATTAGTTTCAATTAGATCGAAATTTATTAATTAGACTCTTTTAAAATTAAGAAATTGTTTTCACCAGTAATTAAAAAAAAAACAAAACATTAAAAGTTGATACAAGTTTATAAGTTGCTAATAAATTTAAAGATAATATAACAACCATTAGATATTAGGTAGAACAATGAAACTATTAAATGAGATCTCTACATCAAGCACTAGTTGATTACTAAGACAGGCTCCAAACTGGTTTAGTCGATCATTATAATCCATCTTAGGTGCCACAATCAAGTGCTTGACAAACAGAATTATTATAAATACCAGACTAATTGAGTAAACTTGCTTTGATACTAAGTTGAAAATATGAAAGAAAAAACAATAATTCAACTATAGCTAGTTACACCAGCTAGTCGTATGCATCAAGAGAAGGAAGTTAGCAACACGAAAGACAATCTTGCTGGAGAGATGTATTGTATTGCTGCTACTTAATCAGAAAAATTACAAGACTTGATATTTATAGACTCATATAGGAAATTGAAGAAACTGGTTCATAAAACGACATCAGTCTTAGGATTAACACGACTCTTTGGATAAACAAAGAGACTAAATAACTAATAAGACACCACAAACTAGGTATATGAACCAAATAAGTATCACAAACTTCAACACTCCTCAGACTAAGTAAACGAATCAAGTAAGCATCACAAACTTCTAACACCATCCTCCAAAAATTATTCAGATGAAGAGGAAAGGTAAAATAGAAAATTCTATTATGATGATAATTTCCCAGAGATGCAAACCTGCGGTCAACAGCCATTATTTCTGGAGGTATTTATCAAACCAATCACTCGCTTCCTTCACCATAAGAGACGTCATTTGATGTCCAATTCCAGGGTGTGCAATAAACTATATGTATATAATGGAACGTCAGTATTATGACTATCAAATGCACATGTCACGCATGCTCCAAACGCGATGACCATCTACTGTTCTATGTCTTACCACTTATTAATGGATATCAAACAAAGGAGTAAAAACGGAACATGTGTATCCATTGCCCCATATCTACCCAAAAAGGATAGCAAATAACAACAATGAACAGAGAAGATGCATGAAAGATCGTTCAAATTTCAAGAGCCCGTAAGGTTCACACCTCAAACTTTTCCTGACTGTGAGCTTCTTCATAGGACATTTTTCCTCTTGATATAGGAACTTTTAAGCCAGCGAGAGGGCAACGAGGATCTTCTGCACCTGTATTTCAAACACAAAATGTATTTGACTTCATATGAACATTCAAAGCAGAAAAACTTGATCTAAGGGACAGTACGTAGTCAAACTATATTCAGAAAGCTACTAAGACTATGCACTGAGACTAGATATGTTGTTTCATGTAATAATGAAAAGGACTAAACGACTGCTTCTAAGAAAGAAAGGATGAAATAGTATGCAAGAGGATTAATCAAAAAAGAATCTAAAAAGACTATATAATGCTGCTTAGCACCCATACTTTAGAACCATTATTCAACTCTAGATAAATGTAAAATCTAAAATTGATCATAGCTTCTGAACAAAGTATATAAATGTACCATTAAGAATCAATAGTGGACGTTGTGCAATGGCTGGAATTGTATATGGCGAATCAAACCTACTGGCCAGACCAGGCGCAATCTTATCCCAGACCTAATCAGACAAAAGTAAACAGAAACGATTAAAATTCCTTATCCATGAGAGTAGTAGTCTCCTTATAGAAAGTTCTCTCAAGAAAATGCAAGAATAATATGGACAAAATGTCAAAATATAGTTTGGTATAAGACAATCCAAAAAAAAAAACGCAAGCACTTGAAGTTAAGGACAAGTTATAATGAACAAAAAATCGTGAAATGTCAATCAGACAACCCACACTACTTAGCTGGCCAAAGAGAAATGATCCTGAAAGAATAACAGAGTTAAAAGTATTAAAAAAATGGCACCAACCTTCTCCACCACTTCTTTGTCAATTGCACTTTTTCCCAAACCCAATCGAGCTTCTGCAACCAAAATCAAGTAATTAAGAAAAGTAATGGTTACAAGAGCTCTAGTTGAAACACAATTGTCAAATATGTAAGCCACAAGAAGCAAATTCCTACATCCCTGTGCTTATCGTGATGCTTAAGGCAGAAAAAAATTTTCTTGACCCGTTACTGGTTCATTAATTATTCTCCACATGAATATGTTGAAGGACATCAACTTTCATAGTTGATGCTTTAAAATACATTGGAGAAAGCTGCTACTGGTATTGTAATGGAAGTGGTGCTTCAGTAAATCCCGATCAAAAACTTCTGCTTGCATTTTTTGGCCTGCATACCTTCAAACAGAGGCCGAATACTATCCACCCGTCCCTGCCACATGTCATTATCTATTGCCCATAGAAATCCCTAAAATTTCATTTAATAAATTTTAGAATATTATTAGATGTGAAGAAGCTAATTCCTCAACAGGCTTAGCAAGTTTACTGGACCAACCTGCACACCAATTATAGGGACAGCCACTGTGTATCTGGTGTCGGCAAAAGCAGCAAACCATGCATGCATCCCTGCATCAAATAATGATACACAAAGGGTGAAGAAGTACCAACAATGGCATTCTACTGATGATAGTTTCATAGTTGAAATAGTTGACCTCCTAGTGATTCGCCAGTAATTCCTATTCTGTTAGCATCAACATCTTCTCTCTGTGTAAGATAATCTGCTAGTTTTATCAAATCCCAGACCTGCAGTCATAAAACTTTAGGAGTCTGACTAACAAAGATCAAAATCAAAATTAAATTGTTTTATAGATCTAAAGCATCATCATAACTCTCATATCTTAAGTCTCAATAGACCAGAAGACTATCTCATAAGAATATCATCACCTCTATGTGTCAACTCTATAAAAATGTCAGTATCCAAAGACAATGAATGAATGAAAAAAAGGAGATGAGGCAGTCACCGTGTCATATATGAATGGCATTCTATCACCTGTTTTCCATGAAGAAATAAGAGCCTGCAAATATATGCCCAAAAAAATCCTTAGTGACCATTTTTTAAACAGAGGACATCATCTCAAAGTCAATCACTTTGTAACTAGTCACTTTTCTGTGTCATTCAACAGCTAGATTTTTAACAGATTGGCATGAATTCAATAGCAAGGCAATTCCATGATTAAACCGTTATAGGGCAGATGACACGCGCGAAAAAAAGTTTTTTTTGGGATTAAAATCCCCGGGGACAAAGTTCACTCGGTGATATCCGAAGCTCACATCTCGATAGGTAGTCTTATTGCCGGCACGCTCTCCATGGTATCGAGAGTCAACGCCGATTGCTACATATCCACGGGAAGCATATGCCTAAGGAGAGCAAAACAAGCATGATGTCTTATCCCCTACAAAGTTAAGACTTTTAATCATCAAAAGGAGAGAACCTCAAGCAATGGGCGCAACCACTCTTTGCACTTATTCGTGCTATGGAGAAAGACAATAGCAGGTCGCCTTTCTGTCCGATCTTTCATGCTCAAAATCAACAACGGCAATCTTCCTTGTTCTCCTGCCTATAAAAGCAGCCCCCCACGACTTGGTCACAAAAAATCACGAATTTAATGCTATGGCGTAATTCTGAACCAATCAGTCAAATACCTCAGTCGCGAGATAAAGATTCTCCTCCTTCACTACATCCTTAAAATTCTTTATCTCTACCTTGGGACAAGATTTCATAGCCTGCTCACTATTTAACGTTAGTTTAAAAATGAAATTAAGCAGGAAATGAAAATTGAAACACGTAACCTCACTGAAATTGGTGGGGCCAGTGTCATCCTGGAAGAAGGGATTAGTCACTGGTTTTGCAGACTCCACAGACAATGCAACTGAAAACCAAACAGTAATCATACACAAACATGAAGACAAAAATCTTATATTCAAGACTGAAAGTTCAGTTAACCTTCAGGGGACCGCCTACAACGAAGGACTTGTATGAAATCGGAGCGTAGCTCCCCCACATCGGTCACCTGGGCTTTCATAGTTAATGCGTTGGTTGTTTGGTTGAGGAGGTGACGAGAAGTGCCGTATTTATAGGAATATAGTTCTTGCGGGCAAGATGGGCACGTTCGAGCTGTCGGGCGGTACACGTGGAATACGTGGGACCTAAATGCACTTGAAGACAACATTTTCACCGAAGAAGCAGTTGGTTTGATGAGGAAGAGGAGGAGGACGATGATGATGGGGTCCTGATTCTTACTGAATTCAACTACAAAAGCTGTTAACACAACCGATATGTTTTTTCTCCATTTTTGTCTCTTTTCTAGTTTTCATTTGAGCCCTGTAGTAACTAACACAAAATAGCTAAAATTGAAACTTCCTTCTAACGAAAGTACATGGCACAGTATAAAGTATTTAACAGAACAAAGAAGGAAGCTTCAAGTATGCGATCGATGTAAGTACAGTCTTGATCAGCCATTTTGTTGTGGTTGGCCCTTGTCGTATGTTCCTTTGTTTCTTCATCTCCGATTTCCTTCTTGAAAAGTTAAGAGTATATTAAAATAGAAAATGTTGAGAGCGCAAAACAAACAATTAACACAACAACAACGTCAAAACAACCAATTCAAATCACTTGTACCTAAAAATAGTGTGCCCTATTCCCATATAGTCTGTTTGGTTACTGTCTCCAATATGCAGAGACAGAACGAGACGAAAATTTAGAGACGGAATAGAACAGAAATTGGAGACAGTGAGCTGTTTGATTGTGATGGACAGAACAGAAACAATTATCTCCGTCTCAAGAACAGAAATCTGTTTGGTTACACGGAACAGAACATAAAAACAGTGCCTATGACGAAAATGCCCCTATAGTATAATATGATTGGA
>JAOQML010000001.1:9969446-9987211 GCA_027568935.1 Erythroxylum urbanii
CATATGAAAAAATGAAAAAAAATTATATAATAAAAAAATAATTAAACAAAAATAATTCTATTTGTCACGTTTTTGTAAATTAAAATTATTTTCGGAAAAACGTTGCGGAATGTGACTTTCTGCGATGTTTCCCGAAAACGTCGCGAAATGTGACTTTCCGTGACGTTTTCAAAAACGTCATAGAAAGTCCAATCTTTCTGTGATATTTTTAAAAACGTCACGGAATGTCAGTATTTTTTGTGACGTTTTTTTAAAAACGTCTCAGAAACCTTTTGCCTATACCACATTCCGCGACATTTTTAAAACGTCACAAATAGTATTCCGTGACATTTTTTGAGATTCCGTGATGTTTTTTAAACGTCGCCAATTGTGTTATTTTCTTGTAGTGCCAAATCATTCAATCTTTTGTGCTCTAATCTATTTCTTTTCTTGGAATGGATGAATTCAAATGTGTTCCAATTCTTTTTATACTCTGTTGCACTCACACTTTGGAATTTTTCACTTCCCTATTCTATGACCCTAGGAACCCTAAGGAAATTTGGTTTAGGTTAAGAGTAAGAGCTTATAAACTGAACATAGAAATCATGTGCGATATGTGTGGGTTCCTTGAATCCTCCATTATCGATCAGCATGATGATTTTTATCCTTCTCGATATTGGAATGAACTAATTGGAATAGAGCAATTTCATGCCAAGAATGCTCATAACAATATAATAAGGTCCCATGAGCACTTGTTGCTGCACAAATTTATGTGTTAGCTGGTTTTTTATAAATCAAAAACTAACAAGTGCTTCATAAAGGAACTCTTTATGTTGTAGTGCAAGGACCACATCATTCCAGTGTGCACATCCATACATGTGCTAAATGCTATTGTTGCGATTCCGTGCAAGAGGAGCAATAATTTAGGTATGGGGTACCTAGTTTCTGCCATTGCTAAATATTATGGTGTGGATTGTAGTAGGTTAACTGTCCACCTCCCTAATTTCCTAAACTATCACCATTTGTGGTGGGCTGAAATCCTTTATTCCCACAACATGGAACTTAGGGATATCAGCCAAAAGATATATGTTAAGATTAGGTCCAGTCAAGAGAGTTCGAGTTCAACGCCGCCTCAACAGGCAAATAAGGATTCAACCACTAAAGAGTCCGAGGAGGAGGAAGAAGCAGAAGATCAAGGCTGGAAGAAAGTCATGAAGGCAATCTCCGCAAACAACAAGATAGTTATTGATACACTTGTAGGGCACACCAGAATGATGAAAGAGATAGCTCGAATACAACGATGCCAAAGTTGAGATATTCGTCAGATCCATCGATATTTTGAGTCTTAGGGTGTTCAACTGCTGCCTCCAATACCATCCCCGCCTCCATCTCCACGAAATTTTGTCTAACCCATTTTTCTTTTTCAAATTAGTCTTCATCTTCATCTTCGTCTTCATCTTTATTTTTATTTTTATTTATTTTTTGTTTATTTTAATTTATGTTTCTTCTTTTCTTTTATGTGCTTGTTTGTTCTCTTCTCACATTGAGGGCAATGTGTTGTTCAAGTGTGGGGAGGATTATGTGTTTTGCTTTGTATGTGATTTTGCATATGGTATGATAGCTGTTAGGTTGCATTTTGTGAATTGTTTTAATATGTCAATGACTTAGATGGATTGAAATTAATTTAATTTTGAACATAGTCTATTAGGTTGTGAAGAATCATTAACTCACAAAAATTAGTGAATTGGGATCTTTGGATAAATATACAACTTAATTAGGATTTAGTGTAAGTTTAGCACCCTCTAAATTGCCACATTCATTCATAATTTGAGTCTTTTCAATTTAAATAGCTTTACTAGTATTTTTCATGGAACGAGTAGCTAAAACAACAAGTTAGGCAATAAAAAAATGTTTGTTAAATAAATAACTATTCCACTGACCTTCAGGTTATGAATAAAGCTAGTAGCCAGTTGAGAACATGATATAGCTGAGAAAACAAATCGACACGCATTACCAATGTGTGCCTTTGCGTCAAAAAGCTATAATGGCATTCCAACTAAGCAGTTTAATAAAAATATGACTTAGTCGAGTAACCGGATTGACATTCATTACCAATATTTGCCTCCGCGTAAAAAGACTAAGTTCATGTTCAATGAATAAATAAACAAAGTGTTTTCTAATAAAAACCTACCGAACTTGTAATAACTTGACTTTTCATGAAAACGTACTTAGGAACAGTTATAAAGTCTGAATGACAGAAGAATTATTAATGTGTTTGTGCAATTGAAAAGGTTAAATTCAATGGGTAAATAAATTAACACTTAGATCTTGATTAATTTGTATATTTAGTTCAAAGCCCCTAGACAAAGATTTTGCATTTTAATGATTTGATATAATTTCAATGATTATGTTTAAGATTAAATTTATTTTATGAAGTTGAAGCCATTGTCTCATTACTGCATTGTGTGTTGTGTATTTGTTATGTGTTTGTTGTTTTGTTTGCTTGAGGACAAGCAAACATTTAAATGTGGGAATGTTGATAGGTGTGAATTGGATCATATTTTAGGGTTTAATTTGTTATGTATTAAGTGTTAATTTGAATGTTTAGTATGTGTTTAGGTTAGAATTATGTTAGTTTGTGTGTTTAAGTAATTTTATGGGTTGGTATAGGACTTTGAGCTTAAATATTATATTTTTAAGGTACCTTGAAGTGTTTGTTAGTGTTTCAGAGTCAACAACAAAGAATGGAGAAGTTTCAGAGACTTTCGGGCCAAAACCACGGCCTATGATCGTGGCAGCCAGCCCACGATCGTGACAGAAGACTCTGTCATAACCCACGATTGTGACAGAAAGGTTGATGCTGGCCACGATTGTGGCATACAGATCGTGATCTGTGTCAGGCATACATGCAAACTAGAGAAAACTTCAAGTTTTGAGAGATTTTTTGGACCTTTTCGACCCCAAAAAAACCCTAGGGCTGCCAAGGTATTTAAAGAACAAGAAAAATAGAAGAAAAAGAGCTTTTGCATCAGCCACAATCCTAAAACCTAGAAAGCTTTGATGAGAAATTGAGGAAGAAACGAAGGAAGAGAGATGAAGAGGAAAAACCTATGCGAAGTACTTCCTAGAATATGAGGTTTCCCGCCGTTGCTGCCTCCGTCATCCATTTCGAGTCTATTTCTGGTTTTATTTCATTCTTTATGATTTTATAGAATTTGAGATAGTCATAGATGATAGATTTGTTGAATGTTAAGGATTTGTCTAAACTCACCTTTGGGATATTTTGTCTTTGATATTAATGAAATTTGATTGATTGCGTTTTTATTGAATTTCTTATGATTTCAATTCTACACTTGCATAATTCGGTAACAAACTGAGAGGGTGAATTGAGTGAAAAGTCATTAAATTGGGCTAACGAGAGTTAGGTAATTTAATAGATCAAGAATTAAATCAAACCAGTAAATTTGTGTAACGAGAGATCTTGCATAAGTTTTCAGTAGTTTATTGGACAATTTCATAACAAATTTAGGTTTTGGATAAATTGTGAACCGAGAGGTTGCAATTCCCATAATCTAATTAGGGTTTATAAATTAGGGTTAATGATTATAACTCGAGAGAGAGTAATCAACCTTAGGACTATCTAGAACCAATAATTCAATAAATTTATAATCAATTAGGTTTTCATTAAAGTTAGATAAAAGTCTCCTTTCTCTCAATTGGTAGTTTTTAGGTTGTTTTGTGATTAGGTGTTGCATTTGCTAGCTTGTTATTATTTTTGAATTTGAATATTGGAATTAATTGCGTAATTGAAATATTTTTCTTGTTTAGTTTTGTTTATTTTGAATTATTGCAATTGAGTTTAGCCTTAAATTTTAGGATTATATTAACCCTTCTCGTGAGATCGATACCTTAGGTACTACACGAACGACTCGTGCCTCTGTAAAATATCAAGGTTAATTATTAAAGCTTTTTCATATCGAAAACCTGCGATCAGTAGCACTATATTCTACTTGGACTTAAAACTTGGTTCTATAATTAGTTTGCATCGCAATAGTTGAATAATGGGTGATTTAAGGTTTTAGGGACTTGGTTGTAAAGTTTACACAAGATATTGGGTATAGTAATACCTTTTAGCCTATCTAGTATTTTTAATCTTTGATTGATTGCTAGATAAAATATATAAGAAGACTTAGAAGAGTTGTTACTGAACTATATGAACTTTTTCATATTGCTTTTTTAGCTGGTGCCTTGAATAAGCTTAAATAAGATTTGTTAAGGAATCTATTTGAGTTGTATCTCCTCCAAATTATCTTATCATCATCATCATCTATTTTTTTATAATTAGGGATATAGTTCGTAATTATGTTAAATGCTCTATCTACAGTTCCATTCTTCACCAATGATAATCACAATTACTTTAGAATTTAAGGGATTAATAGCTTAAGGTTATCCAGACTTTGAATTATGTATAGAGGAACTTCTACTGTATCAAATTTTATTCCTAGTGTTAGATTAATGGTCCCTTTAGCTTGTAGAGGAGCTTGCTTGTTGCTATTTAACTGAGAATTGTCAATATTTAAGCTCAATACTCTAGTGCTTTCTCCTATTATTAAAACTTTTACCTGTAGGGTTCTAATTTTTTGTACATATTAAATGAATAGTTTCTGTTAGTAAAATAACTTGATTTCTGACGCTATTAGGCCTCCTTCTTTATTGAACCTCTTTATCTTTAAAGTTCCAAATACTTTTATAGTTATCTATGCTTCCAAGCAAATTTTAGCATGTCCTATTCTTCTTAATCTAGTTATATTCTCATTTAAGTAAATTTATTTTCCAATAGAGTTGATGAGGTAGCTCAGTCCAATTTTGGACCAACGTTGAAGTGGCACATTATGAAAGTTAAGCCAAATTAGTATGCTCTTCATGCTTTTTTGTCAAGCGTCATCCCAAGCTTCCACCTGTGTTACAAAAGTGGTTTACATAGATATATCAAGGTCCCATTTTAATTATCTTATGCATATTTGATTCACTAAAAAATTTGAATATGAAAATCCTCCTCATTAATTAAACTTTTTTTAATTATATATTTCTCTAGTTAGCTTCTACCAATTCTTAGACCTAGGGAATGAGAACCTTTTATCAATGAAGTAACCAACCAAACAAGTATTCCATCTTAAGGTGTTTAATTTGAGTACATCCACTGGTGAGAAGGTGACTAAAGAATCTCCATATAATATGTTTGAGAAATATTTTAACTTTTCATGTGGTGAGTGGTCTCCTATAACCAAGCCTAAGATTTTTTCAAATGCCTTAAGATAGATCGTTTAAATTGTAATAAGTTATCATGTTAGGTAGGAACTTAAGACGGAGATTAGGGCATTAATAAGTGTAGATTATAGTATGTCTTCTAGGTGTTTGAGTGTGTTTTAAGTGTTTTCTTTGATGATAATTATATGTTTAGGACTTAGAATGTTGTTATTATTAGTGTTTTATGTGTTTTAATTGTTTGATTACGTTTAGAACAAGAATTTGATCTTAGTTTTATGTTTCAAGGGGTGTTTGATGTATTTGTGAGTAAATGGAAACATGAAAAGTGAAGAAAAGATAAAGAACTTGAAGAATTGAGCAACCATGATCATGCACAATGCCATTTTCGTGTATGGCAAGAGGATTGTGCCACGATTGTGACAGAGGGCATGAACAAGGAAAATGCCTTGAACAAGGCAAATGCCACCAGTGTTTTCTAACTTGTGATATTTTTGTATTCTTGACATTTCGTGGCTAGTTTTGGAACCAAATTAAGTTAGAAAACCCTAAAAACAACCTTGGAAGTCTCAAGAAGTATTTAAGGAAAAGAAAAACACCAAAAAGAAGCAGCATATTAGATTCAATGAGATCAAAGAGGAGACATAAAAAGTAACTCCTTATTTTCCAAATTTCCAGATCAAGAAACCAAACTATTTTTCTTTCTTGTCTCTTCAAGTATTTCATTATATTGCATGTTGATTTGGATTATTAGGATGTTGAACATGATTATAGGTTTCTATATCCATATTAAGGATTGTTCTTGATTTGTTTTGTTAGACCTTGTTCTTGTTGAACTCAATTGATGCATAAATGCTTTGTGATTTTTTTTAGAATTTGAAAAATTCATTAAAGAAAAAATAGAAGTGTACATCTTTGGAGAGGTTCTCTCCCACTTGAGAGAGAACAATTAGGAACACTAAACACACTAGTTGAGACAAACGACGACGTTCAAGAAAAATTAAAAGGGGAAAATGTGCGAAAACATTTGGCAATTAGGGTATAACGACTCCCTTCTTTCTCGAAGCTTTAGACCATTACTTGATTTGGGAAGAAGGAAGATGACTCTCTGGAAGCACAGCTCTGTGATGACAACACTGAGTATCTAGTACTCGTTTCTCCGCACAAAGAGAGATCTCATCTCAGGTATGCATAATCAACTCGAAATGTGCGATGACATTTAGTGATTAGGTTATAACAATTCTATTTTTTCTCGAAGCTTCATACATTTTCTCAATTTAGGAAGGAGGAAGAAGACACTCTGGAGGCGTGGCAACATTGCAGTTTCTACTGTTCATTTCTCCGCATAAGAGGAGATCTCATCTTTGGTATGCGTACTCAACTCGAAACAACAAGACTTTAGCTTTTATGATTTTGTGAAACTCCACAGAATAACGAACTTAATGTTAATATCAGGGAACTGGAGGGACTGCAGTGAACCTTCATACAAGACTCGACTAGAGAGGAATCAGATTTGAGTTGATGTTGTTTCCTTCAGGTGAGTCCGGATCTTCCTGTTCTTCTTATTCCTTAAAAGTCTCCTTCTTTCATGAGTAGGTCAAGAATCTGATTGAATCTAGAAAAAAAAATATGCATGAGAACTTTCTTCTTTTCAGTAACCCAGCTTGCATGAACACTTTATAGAGAATCATGACTTAGGAATAGACTTCGAGGACTATATTCTCCATGGGAGAGACATTCCTCTGCCACAGTACTGGTCCAACTGATTTGTAATCAGTTGTTCCCTACTGTTAGCGATAGAGAGTTCTATAAGAGAGAGTAGAGAGTTACGTCTCTCTTTAAACCTCCTATTATTCGTCTCATTCCAAATTGCTTGAATACATATAGCCACAACGACCATAAAAATATCCTTATCAATTTTAGAGATATGTAGATAAGGTATCTCTAGTAATATATCTGTGAGTCTGTAATAATTAAAACCAGGATCATATAGATTAGAGATTTTAGCCTAAACCTCCTTAGAGAAAACACACTCGAACAAAAGATGATCTCTAGTTTCATCCTCTAGGTTGCAAAGAATACAAATCTTATAAGAGGATAGGAATTTCAACCTATCCAAAGTGCTGAGTCTGTTCAACATAGCTAGCTAAAGGAGAAAACTAGCATTTGGTCTAAGAACCTTGCTCCAAATCGAGGAATATCATCCTACTCTTGTAACTGCCCCATTCCCCAGCTTTTTAGGTTCCTTTATAGTAATTTTTGAAACAGGAATCCCATCCTATAAGTATATATCATTCTCCCCGAGACTTCTATATTGTGGAATGGGCAAAAGTCTAATTTCCTCTAAAGATAGCAACCAATTTTCATTTCTAATTATTTCATGCAGCTTACCTCTTTCAGGTAACCCCCCAATAAGGATCTTGCCAACTGATTATGAATTATAGCCCCTTGACTTATCCAGTTATCATACCATAAAGAAATTCTTTCCTCTACCCCAATTTGACAAGTTATGTACTGCTGAACTTCTTCTTTTAATATGAGAATTTGGTTGAAGAACTAAGAATATCTGTCTTTGATTCTTAGAGCCCAAAGACTCACCTTTTAATAGATAGATGTGAATCCATTTGATCCACAAAGATTCTTTATCACTTAGGATTCTCCAAATTCTCTTGGTCATAAGTAAGTTGTTTTTCTTGCTAATTGACACTAAACCTAACCCATCTGCCTCCCACGATTGACAGATATGCGTCTAACTTACTTTTGCAATTCCTTTCTTACCATTTCCTTTCCCCTATAGAAATTGCTCCATCAGCTTTTCAACAGTTTTAGTAAGTCCTTTGGAGAGGAATAAGCAGGAACAATAGTAAGTTTGCATTGACATAATTATCGACTTTAGAAGTTGAAGTTTCCCTTCATAGGACAGGGCTCTATTAGTTCAAGACCCCAATCTTTTTTGAATTTTTTTCTGTTAAAGGGATACATTCACAATATTTTAGCCTCCTGGATGAGATATGAATGCCCAAATATAGAATAGAAGGATCTTTGATTTCAATACCTATAGCTAGTGACAAGGAATCTAAAAGGTGAGTATCACTTTTAGAGAGTATAAAATAACTTTTGTGAAGATTGATACTCAGTCCAGACATCTCCTTAAAACGTTGAGGGTACTCATCAGTAGGGAGACTGAATGAACATTAGCCTTGCTTAGAAGAATAAGATCATCTGTAAAAAATAAGCTTATTATGCTAATACTTGGTAATAAATCGGGAGAGTGAATCAAGTCATATGTGTTAAGGTGCGCAATAAGAGTTAGTAACTTAATAGACCTGTAAATATCAAATTAACAAACAATTAAAAAGAGAACTTAATTGTGAATTGATTATCCTTATGATTGCTTCAAATCCAATTGAATAATTAAGAGTAGTTTTATGAATCAAGAGATTATAATTATGTTATTATCGATTCCAATTGGGATTACTTGATTAGATCTCAAAAGAGGGTAATCAAAACCTTAGGATATCTAGGATCAAGCATAATTGAATCAATGAAATAAAAGGGAGAGAAAACAAGGATAGAATAACACCTAAGTTTTCAGCTTTGAATAAATTTATTCTTATTACTAGCTTTATTCGTTTAAGTGTTTCGTTAAATTAGTTCATTTCAATTTCAGTTCATTTATTTTAATTTAATTTATTTAATCTTTTATTACCTTAGACAAATTGTATTCAAGTTGTTAGGTGACTAATCAATCCTTATATGAATGATATCTTTCATGCTACGAGATATAATATTTATAATTTACTATTGAAAATTTTTATATAAAACTTATCAACAAGAACTTTTGTAGTGATAAAAGGGTTTGCGACTATTGTGGTAAAGAAGGCAAGCTAGTTTTTTTAGTCGTAACAAGGTGAATTATAGAGCTTTCAGATCATTGGTGAAGATGACTAATTCCTTCTGAGTAGTAAGTGGTGTTAAAGAGGTCTCTACTGTACTAAGGCTATGTTTGGTTAAATATAAGGTTTTTAATGGAATGGAATGATTTATAATAGAATGGAATGTAAATGGATTTAATATTAGAAAATTATTGTTGGGAGGGATGGAATGGTTTATATTGTAATATAGTGAAATGTTATTTGGAAGAACGGTTTATAATGTAATATAGTGAAAAGTTGTTTATCATTTTACGTTCTATCCTAAACCCCCCAAATCAGAGTTTTATCATTTTTACTGTTTAGGATAGAATGGGATGTAATATGAAACCCTCATCTTTCATTTCATTTCATTCCATTCCATTATAAACCCTCCTCCTAAACGATGGAATAATATTATATTACATTTCATTCCACTAATAAAACCCCAACCAAACATAGCCTAAGAGGAGTTGTTTGGGTTAAAGTAGTGGCATATGTTAAAGTAACTAAAGGATTAGTTGGAGAAGGAGGCTCAAAGAAAGGAGCTTGACTCAACTTTTTTTACCCCACTATTGTTTCCATTTTCCAAAAAAGGAAATGAATTAAACTAAGCCCAAAATAGGAAAGTTCATGCATTAAAACCTTTCCAAAAGTTGTTAATATTTAGTGAAAAAAGGATAGGAGAATTAAAGATAGTATAGAAATATGCTTTTCATTTTATCTTAATGTTATCTTAAATTATTATAATTATAACAAATGGGAATATTAATCCATTAAACACATGCCTTCTTTATAATAAAAAAAGAAAAATATGAAAGATTAACAATATTATTTTAAATAGAATAGAATAAAAAGTCATTTGATCAGTTATTGTAATCTTTTAATAAAGTTACTTTCTGTGTGGGATGTTATAAAGCTAAAACAATACTTATTTGGACTCTTATTGATAATTATTTTGGTAGAAGACTAATGAAAGTCGGTTTCAATTCCAAAATGGTTAACATGAAGTTCTTACCTTTTAAATTTTGGTCATAAAACTTCTTAAGTAATGAATCCAGTCATATGATTGTTTACGTTAATTTACCTAAGAGGTTTTTTTTAAAATGATACATGAAACAATGATTCTTATGATATAGAAATATAAGTTTTAGGGATGATTACATTCCAATTTTGGACTATTTTGTAATTGATTTTTATATCTTTTAAATATTACAACAAAGTAAATTTTAATAAATCATGACACTTGAATATAAAAATAAAAAATTTGCTAATTTTATAAAAATTGTTTTCTAGGCAAAATGAAAGTTCATATGAGTAAAAAAAATTTATCTTAAAACTAATTTATTTAATCTTAAATATTTAAACTTTTAAATTTAAACCATGTAATTTTTTAAATGTAGTGAGAGAAGTTGTGACCTTTCTTTAACCTTTTTGTCTTAAGCCTTTTAACCTATAACTTACCTTTTGACACACCTAGCTTTTTCCTTCCTTTTTTTAGTCTATTTCTTGCCAAAAAAAATCTTTCCCACTTACTTTATTTTGGTAGGTTTTGACCATTAGTGGCAATAACCTCCATTAAAAAATCTCCAGCTTTTATTTCCTCCTTTTCATCCACCAAACAAGATAACGGAGCTTTATTTTCTTCTATTTCTCATCTCACCTATCCTAGTGCTTATTATGTTCTAGCCTACATTCCCCCTAATAATGCATTCAAAGAGTTAGAAGATGTCTTGGTTAAAAAAGCATCCATATTTAGTGGCTCACTATTGACTAACAAACTTGCATGGAACAAAATGGTTAGAGATCCCTTATCTTTACAAAAATAAAATATGTCCCTCCATATTAAGATGTCAAAATAGTAATGCCACCTATGGAGATATTAAGCATGGGATCAAGGAAATGGAAATCAACTTTGGTTAGATTCTTCCTAGAGAAACACCTCTTAACCTCTTCATTTTCAATATTCGGCTAACACTAATTAAAGATAGCTAGGACTAGAGAATGTGCTCATTAATGAATAAGACCTCTTTATTTTCAAATTTAGCACATAAGATAAATCATAAAGAGTAATAAAGGAAGGTTCATAATATTGGTCTATGTTTTACCATAAGCACACAACGTAGTTGTAGCTAACATAAATGAGTACAGGTTGATGTTACAAGGATTTTTAGTTAACTACCCATAACCTACAAATTCTAAGAGCTAGACCAACCTTTATAGATCAATGAATAAGGAAAATAAAATAAATAACAAATATCAATTATAATGCAAAATAATAATAAAAAATACACTAAAAAATGAATTAACTATATTTAATCTAGATTACCTGAGGGTTATATTCAACTTCACATTTGATTAAAGAATTATTCTAACTTTTTGGACTAGTAAGAGTTCCTAATATAGACCATATTATCTCTAGAACCTTATAATCCCTATTTAATCAATTGAAATCCCTTTTGAATCTAGAAAACCTAAAAATGGTTTAATTCATTTTATGGACTCTCTTGATAGGTTTTACCCTTAACGTAGGAAGGTTTTTTGACTTTCTCTTAGACAACTCATGCTTAACCCTCTTTATTCTTGCTATGACTTAAACATACATCTCATATCTTGAATTTTGGTGCATGAATTATATAATGAATCTTCCAATTTTGCTCCTATGATTCATTAAATATAAAACCATAATCAAATTTTTAAAAAAGATATTGATTGAATCAAATAATGAATTAGAGTATATGACATCCTAGGTTCTTTCTATATAAATCTAATACCTATTTAGTTTATGATCACATAAATAATATTAACGAAAAAAGAAAACAAGAAAAGGAAATTATGCTTTTGAATTTTGAGATCTCCAAATATTTGTCAAAATCTTCCTCTATCTCTAGTGAATGGTGAACTCTTGATAAAAACTAATGCAAAACATCTTCAAAGTGTTTTCTAAATGCTTTCTTGGCTAAATAACTTGTCTCCCTTACCTCTTTCCTTCATTATAAACTGAATCCCTAAATTATAATAAGCTACACGAGTTCATAAAATATGATATGTCCTTTATAAATTTCTCTAAAAATAATAATGCCAACATAGATGCATCATAAGATTATATATGACAATATGTTTTTCTTCTAAAGCAAAAAACATAGGTTGTGTAGGGTATGTTAGAAAAATAGAAGAAATATAATTATACATGATTCTTAACTTTGGTATACATATTGTGCTATATTATATAGATCTTTCCTAAATCTTCTAAAATTGCTCCATTTCACTCTAATTCTTTCGCAACTTTATTTCTTTTTCATGTATAGATAGAAATAGGACATGAAATGACAAAACTTCTTAAATTAAGTCCTTTAAAACCATCTGAAACATAAGCAATATACCATGAAAATAGTGCTAGAAATAAAGTATTCCTAGCTTACATCAGGAGTATTTAGGGAAGGTCAATAATCTTTCAAAAAAAGAAGACTTTAACTTAATGGTTAGATAAAAAATGACGATCATCCTACTTTGGGTGAACTTCCATCAGTTTCCCTTTAAATATTGCAACCTGGAGTCAGAGTTTGAATCTCCCACGGCTTGCAGTTAAGTGTGTTTGAGGGATCTTAAATCACTACTTAAGGAGCTTGAGGATGGTTTGTACAAGGGGATAAAGGATTAATATTATGAAAGCATAGTGGAGAGTTGATGTTAACAAGGGCAGGATAAGATGAAGTAAGATTCGGGAAATAATCCTATTTACCTACCATATTACTTAAACAGTAAGAAGGTAGGTGGCCAATAAAGTATAGGGAAACAGAACACAAAAAAGATATAAATAAGAAGAATAACTAACAACGAGGCAAGGATAAGTAGTAGATAGTAGAAGGGAACAATAGGCCAATTAGATTGAATCATACGAAAAAGCATAGAGAAGTAGAGAGAAGAAGTAGGAGCTTCTCTCTTATTAAGGTATACAATATATTTTTACTGTGAGAATGATTGACAGGCCCCTATCCTGTAAAGACTAGGTGACCTGCCCAACACTCCACAGTGGCTTTCCAATCGATATCCGAGTCAGCTAGAAAGTTCCTGTGAAGCTAATACTATTGTCCTTATTAAGGAAAAACTTTAATTCACAATAAGAAATCGAAACAGTGAAGTTTTGTTTTTCAATTTATTAAAAATTTTGGTAGTACAATGACTACATTTTGACATCCAAAAATTTCAAAGTCCTTGTAAAAGTACAAAACACTTCTATTATCACATCAATTTCTCAACTCTAAATTATGGACTTCAAATTCACTCATATGCAGTCTCAAATAATTACATCAATAAACTTTGAAAAGCTAAAACAAATCATGCATTCCATTTTAAAAAAAAAACTTTCATACACATCCATTCTTTATACAAATGTACTTTCCAAAATATATTCAAAGATATGCAACAGTTCTCAAAAATATGTATAAGGCAAAATAAAAAGGCCTACACAGCAGCACTTGACAAAGTTAACTACTCGCGAGGTGGAGTCCCTACCACTGAAGCTCCTAAATGTGCACCTGGGAGGTTTTATTTAAAAAATATAAAATAAAGGGTTAGCTCAATAAGTGTTATTGGTTTCTAATAAAAACATTTATATAAATATTAAACTCCATGTAATAACAATGTTCTTACAAAACACATTCTTTTCTTTTCATAAGATCAAGGTCCACTTTTCTTGTAAAGTAAACAACGATGGCAATCAATACTTTCATGAACTTTCTTTTTAAAACATAGCCTATCAATAATTTTCTTTGCCATATGGTACCCTTAGGTGTAGGGCCACGAAGTTAGTTCTGCATCGCTTACTTGTGCCTAGTTAACCTCTATATACTGATTGTTATGAAGCTGGTTCTGCATCGCTTACCTATAATGATGCTAGCACTACATGTAAATCAGTGGTTACAGAGCTGGTTCTGCATCGTTTACCCATAACAGTACTAGCACAATATATACTCCACACATGTAGAAGGCGACTCATAGGACATACTGACAGACACAATGTTAAGTCCAGAAGACTTTACTTTTTCTATTGATTTTAATGAAAGTCAAATAATAATAATAATAGAAGCATGTGAACTGTTTTGATGAATTTTTTAAGTGCGCAGATAAATATAAGTGGCACAAATCATCAAATCGAGATGATACTTAAAAACTGAATAAGACGGATCAGATGAAGTGATCAAGTCTAAGACATTAGACGAAGCGTAAAGCATACGAAATTAAGTAAAAAAAGATGTAATTGAAGAATGTGCTCAGAACGTCAGTTAGTTGGAGTTGGTCACAGGACTTAACTAATAACAGACTTTGTAAGACTCGACAACCAGTTTTTTCAAAAAGACCGTTAGAGACGTAGGTTACAAATATTAGTCATATTTGTAAACTTCAAAATTAAATTTTGCTGTATAAAAATACTTAGAGAAATTTTGTACTCAAGTGCTTATGCTGTGAAAAATATTCTGAGAGAAAAGAAAGAAAGAAAGAGAGCAAATACATCTATAACGTGAGTGTGAAAACTCAAATAATATCTTTCGAGAGGAAAGAAGGATAGAGCCTAAAGAGGCTAAGGAAGCAGATAAAGAATACTTTGTGAAAGAGACTTGAAGAGGCTCTGAAAGTGTAGAAATAATACTTGTAACATTGAAGGAGATAGTGAAATCTCAGACAAACTCTAAGGATTGGACAGAGCCTAAGGTTAAGGGTGAACCAATATAAATCGCGGTGTTATATTCTCTAACTTTTACCTTTTTAATTTTCTTGTTGTTAGAAGAATAGATACTAATTTTCACCATTGCATTACTTATCAAACCAAGTGCATTGTTTAAACTTGTAATCGTCTGAATTTGTCAAAAAAATCAAGAAGATTTTAAAGATTCATATCTTGGACGATTTAACACAATTCAACCCCCCTTCTTATGTATTTTACATATTATATGTGATTTCTATGTTAACAAGTGATTTACTTTAGTTGGTATCAGAGCAAGGTTTCTAAGAAACACTCTTATAAAGGAAGGATAAAGATCCATGACTGAATCACATATTTTTATAGCAAAAGGTGCCTCGGTCTCAATACCACCTGCATTCAATGGTGAAGATTATCATTATTGGAAGGACAAGATACGACTCTTCATAGAATCCACACACATTGATCTTTAGGATATTATTGAAAATGGTCCATACATCCCAATAGACAATGAAGGAAAAAGCATCTCTTATGACTAATGGTCGGTTGATCAGAAAGCTCGCTTTCAATCAAACTCAAAGGCCAAGTTCTTTTTAAGTTGTGCTCTAAGCAAAAGTGAATATGATAAGGTTCATAGATGCGAATCTGCAAAGGAAATGTGGGACACATTAGCCATTACATATGATGGCACAGACCAGGTGAAAGAATCCAAGATTGGTATTCTTGTTCGTCAGTATGAGCTGTTCAAGATGAAAGATGATGAGTCTATTAATCAAATGTTTAGACGATTTCAAATAATTATTAATGGACTTAAAGCTCTGGGAAGAATCTACAACAGTCAAGATCATGTTAGAAAGATTCTCTAAAGTATTTAAAAAAATGGAGACCCAAAGTAACAGCAATACAAGAGTCCAAGGATTTAAGCAAGCTGAAGCTAGACGAATTGCTTGGTTCGCTGAAAATTCATGAAGTAGAGCTTGATGCAGAAGAAAAACCCAGAAGGGATAAATCTATTGCATTGAAGGCTAGTCAGAAGAATCGGAAGATGTAGAAAAATAGAAGTACATCTTCAAAAGCATTAAAGATTGAAGAAATCAAGAATAATGATATTAATGAATCTGATCAAGATTCAAGTGAAAATGAAGATGATCTATCTTTCATTTCGAGAAAGATTAGAAGGATGTGGAAAAAGAAATTAAGGGGAAATAAAGACTTCTCTTTAAAAAAGAATAGCAAAGACGATTCAAAAAATGAGAAAAGTTATATCATCTGCTATGAGTGTAATAAACCAGGACATTACAAGTCTGAATGTTCATTGCTCAAAAGAAAATAAAAGAAAAGTCAAGAAAACAAAAAGAGCATGATGGCAATATGGGAAGATCTGGATTCGTCTGAATCTGAATCCGACTCAGAAACATCAGAACAAGCAAATATATGCTTGGTAGCTGAAGGGGAAAGCGATGATGAGATAATTTCTAACTTTGATGATCTTCAAGATGCCTATTTAGAATTGTTAGAAAATTCACATATTATTTTAAAACAATATAGGTTATTGAAAAAGAAATTTGTTGAAAATATAAAAAACACAAAATTCTTAGAAGAAGAAAATGTCTACCTCAAGAAATAAGTAGACGATATGAAAAAGAAAGTAACCGTAGATAGATCTGAGGAAATTAATCAGTTAAAACAAATGATTAATAGTCTTTTAATAGATTTATCAAAATTTACAGCAAGTACAAAAAGAAAGAATGATATGATTGGAAGTTATAGATATCCAAATGATAAAAGCGGTTTAGGCTTCAATAATAAAAATACTATTCATAATAGTAATGTTCTTTATAATAAGAAGTTTGTTCACAATACAAATTTTGTTGCTAAGAAAAAGAAAAAAATAATTTTATTATTCAAAGAAAAATTATAAGACTAATCCCAAAGGACCCAAGAAAATATGGGTACCTCAAAAGGGTATCATTTATGCTGCAGATCTACTTACTTGGAAGAAGTAACCACCATCAATGGTATTTAGATAGTGGCTGCTTGCGACACATGATGGGCAGAAGGTTTACGTTCTAAGACCTCTAACATAAGCAAGGAGGATCAGTAACTTTTGGAGAGAACAAGTAGGGCAAAATAATTGGGATTGGCAAAATTGGTAAGGGCTCCCTTTCATCTATTGATAATGTTCTGCTAGTTGATGGCTTAAAGCATAATCTAATCAGTATAAGTCAATTATATGATTGTAGTTTTGAAGTATCCTTTAATCAAAATTCTTGTATAGTCAAAAACAAGGACGGTTCCATATTCTTTTATGCCAAGAGACGAAATAATCTCTATAAAATCAACTTAGACAATTTGAAAAGTCAAAATATTTCATGTTTTATATCAAAAGATGATGAGAAACTGATTTAGCACAAAAAGCTAGGCCATGTTAGCTTTAAACATATTTCCAAATTAGTTAGACTTGATTTGGTAAGAGGCTTACCAAAGATAAGTTTTAACAAAGATTTCTTTTGTGAAAGTTGCTCAAAAGGGTAACAAGTTAAAACATCTTTTTCGTCTAAGAACATTGTAATTTCGTCTAGACCTCTAGAGCTGTTACATATAGACATGTTTGGTCCAACCAGAACAGCAAGTCTTGGTGTGAAGAAATATGGTCTCGAAATTGTTGATGACTTTACTAGATTTTGTTGGATATTATTTTTATCACATAAAGAGGAATCTCTTAAATGCTTTAAAGTTTTATCCAAAAAGTTACAAAATGAAAAAGAAATTTCTATTGTTGGAATTAGGAGTGATCGTGGTGGAGAATTTGAAAATGAAAAATTCAAAATATTTTGTGAAGAGAATGGAATTTTCCATAATTTCTCTGCTCCTAGAACTCCTCAACAAAATGGAGTTGTAGAGAGAAA
>JAOQML010000001.1:9987311-10004850 GCA_027568935.1 Erythroxylum urbanii
TCTGCCTCAAGAAACAAGTAGACGATATGAAAAAGAAAGTAACCGTAGATAGATCTGAGGAAATTAATCAGTTAAAACAAAGGATTACTAATCTTTCAGCAGATTTATCGAAATTTACAAAAAATACAAAAAGGATGAATGACATGATTGGAAGTTATAGACATCCAAATGATAAAAGCAATTTAGGCTTCAATAATAGAAATACTATTCATAATAGTAATGTTCTTCATAATAAGAAGTTTGTTCATAATAAGAATTTTGTTGCTAAAAAAAAGAAACAATATTCTTATAGAGTTTATAATCTTATTTCTAAATCTGTTGAAGAATCTATACATGTAAAATTTAATGATGATTTTCATCTAGATAAAAGAGAAGATTCTGATGAAGAAACTCTATCTGCTGCCTTAGTTAATAACCTAGACGATTCACCACCCGATCCATCTGATAAAGTGATAGATAGTTCTGAAATTATTAGCTTAAGAAAAGACTAGAAATATAAGTCTTCTCACCCAAAAAACTTGATTATAGGAGAAACATCAGAAGGAGTGAGAATTAGATCTAAGTTTAGAAGAGAGGCCAATGTAGCATTTCTTTCTGAATTAGAACCTAAGAAAATTGATGAAGCTCTTCAAAACGAAGCTTGGATTTTAGCTATGCAAGAGGAGTTAAATCAATTTACAAGGAATAAAGTCTGGTCTCTAATCCCTAAACCCTCTAATAAATCAATTATAGGTACTAGATGGGTTTTTAAGAATAAACTAGATAAATCAGGGAAAGTAACCCATAACAAAGCTAGATTAGTAGCTCAAGGCTACAATCAATAAGAAGGAAAAGACTATAATGAAACATATGCTCCTATAGCTAGACTACGATTTTGCTTGCATATGTTGTTCATCATGATATAAAATTGTTTCAAATGGATGTGAAAAGTGCAATTTTGAATGGTTTTATAGACGAAGAAGTTTATGTGAAACAACCCTCAGGTTTTGAAGACATTGATAAACTTTATTGTGTATATAAACTTCATAAAGCTTTGTATAGATTAAAACAAGCACCTCATGCATGGTATGATCGTCTGAGTTTGTTTTTGATTAAAAATGACTTTATTAGAGGTCAAGTAGATAAAAAATTATTTCAAAAGGATATTAAAAATAATTTTATCACTGTACAAATATATACAGATGATATAATTTTTGATGCTACTTCTAAAAAATTATGTTCAAGTTTTGAAAATATTATGAAAAGTGAACTTGAAATGAGTATGATGGGTGAATTAAAGTTCTTTCTTGGTTTACAAATTATACAAACTAATGAAAATATTTTTATTTATCAACAAAAGTATATCAAACAGCTTTTAGTCAAATATAAAATGGGAAATGTTAAACCTATGTCTACTCCTATGCATCCGTCAATCGTCTTGACTACAGATGAAGCTGGTAAGAAGATTGATCAAACTCTCTTTAGAGGAATTATTAGTTCTTTACTTTACTTAACTACAAACAGACCTGATATAATGTTTAGTGTTTGTTTGTGTGCAAGATTTCAAGTAGATCCTAGAGAATCTCATTATATTGCTGTTAAAAGAATATTGAAATACTTGGCAAGTTCTACTGATCTTTGCTTAATGTAGGAGAAAAGTAAAGATTTCAGGTTAATTGGTTACTGTGATACTGATTATGCTAGAGATAGGAGTGATAGAAAGAGTACAAGTGGAGGTTATCACTTTCTTGGTCATAATCTAATTTCTTGGTTAAGCAAGAGGCAAAGTTCAATTGCTCTATCTACTGCAGAAGCTAAATACATGTCATTTGCAAGTTATTGTTCACCTATATTATGGATAAAGTATCAGTTAGAGGATTATTTTATTTAAGAAGATCAGATTCCAATCTTCTGTGACAACACAAGTGCTATCAGTCTTTCAAAGAATCCAATACAACTCTCAAGTGCAAAGCATATTGAAGTTAGATACCATTTTATACGAGACTATGTACAGAAAGGGATCATAAATCTCTAATTTGTCGAGACGAATCAACAATGGGTAGATATCTTCACCAAACCCTTAAGTGAAGACAAATTCAAGAAAATCAAACGAAATCTAAATATGGTGATGTTAAATGACCATTCGTCTAAAACTCCATGATCCAGACGATTCGTTCTGAAGAAGCTAAAAAGTTGCAAGTTTTTAGACTAAATAGTAACGATAATTTTTACTTGGTGGTTTGAATCTCATAATTACCGGTGGATCAATTGCAAATGTTACAAACGGTAACTTTTCAAGAGTGTATATAAAAAGAGCAATCATTTCAAAATCTGCAACATCTTACACTCTAGAATTTTCGAGAAAAACTTTGAAACCAACTTGTTTAGAGTATTCTCAACAAAGATGATTCAACGCTCTGTTCTTAACATCAAACTCTTCTCATTTCATCTCATATCTTTCTCTTGATTTTCTCGATATACTAACCTCGCTTTTTAAAGCGAAATACATTTCTTTGTTTAGTGTTTATCTTTTATAGATTAGAAAATGCTGAAATCTCTTGTCTATGGAAGACTTGTCGATTTCACTTCCTTGAAAAATGCTCGGATGAATATGTAACCTGAGATTGAAGTAGTTGGATGGAAGAACTTCTTCAACATCCAAAAGATGGTGTATCTGAATGAAATATATGAGTTCTGGAAGAATGCGAAGGTAGTAGACAATACCTTTGTATCGATGATAGATGGGTTGTCGGTAATAATCACACAAGATTCAGTGGTAGAGGCTATTGGATGCCCAAATGAAAGAGCAAAATTGTTCAACAATATAGAATGGATCGCTTAAAGTTATATAGATGAAGCCAACATCAATCGACAACTATATGGATTTAGTAATCTAAGAGTCAAGAAGTCTTCAACCCTCATTCCGATGGCTAGGTTTCTACACTCACTTCTTCTCCATTGTATCCTACCGAGAGCAGGATCAAAAGATGTGTTGGCAATGAATAATGAAAACTATTCGTTTCATCTCCTCACTCTCCAACCTGTTAACCTTCCATTTTTTATTCTCAAGTACATGATAAAGGTTAGGGAGGAATATCATCTGAACAGTGGTTCTTTACCTTATGGTATACTGTTAACAAGATTTTTTAAAATATCTGGAATCCTACTTGATAGAGGAAATAGAGTAAAGCTGAATGTTAAGAGTATTATCAATGCCTCTAATATTCATAAAATGGGGATCAAGACTAGAGCCGAAGCAGATGAAGATTTCACATCGAAAGAACAGTCTAAGAGGGAGCTTTCAGTAAAACGAAGCAAAGGAAATGTTCTGTCTAAAAAACAAGTAACACCTCGATTGGCAGAAAGAATATCCGCAAGGGTAAAGGTTGAACAATCGTCTGATAAGCCGATACAAGCTAAGACGATTCCATAAAAGAAGGAAAGCAAGGTTCAACAACCAACTCACCAATTGTCTTTAAAGAGGAAGGCTGAGATGCTCCAATCAGAAAGGCTCAAGAAGTCAAGAAGATCACCAAGATTAATGACCTTATGACAACAAGAACAGAAGAAGCAAAGAGTTCTGATTCTTAGTACAGACTCTGAGAGAGAAAAGGAGCAAGACAAACAACAACAATCAATCCAACCAACAGTCTCTATCCCTCGGATTCAACAAGAACAACTATTTGGAGAGACAGAGATAAAAAGGAAGTTAGTATTCGAGAAGAAGCCTCAACAATAACTACCTTTCAAACCAGTAGAAGAACAAAAGAAGATGAAGCCTATTCAGAAGAAAAAGGTTTCATCGACTGATGTTCCACAAAAGACACATACTATTGAAAAGAAGACGAAGACATCGTCTGAACAGCAATTAGTAACTTTCAACCCTCCTCAACCGATGAAGAAAGAAGATTTGAAGATGAAGATCATAGAAGAATCAACACTTGATTGTAAGAGAGGTTCAATTATCATCAGAGAGCTTACTACACAAAAAGTTAAGGTTCAAGTTAAACCTATAACAGTAAATGATCAGTTGATAAATCTTCTAAATCATAAAGAATGAAGATTATATAGTGTTCTACGAGATGAAAAGGCAGAACCATATTTGTTGAAGATTACGAAAAATCCATATACAATTTATCCAGTGACAAGCAGAACAACAATCAATATTGTATCAAATGTACAACCTAGATTTCTAACACCGGTAGATAGCAAAGAAAAAGGGAAGAAGATGAAGTTTCCTGAAAGACAAGAAGATGATTTCATAGAAGAAGAAATTCAAGCGGCAGTAAAGAGCATAGACGATGTATGTCACGCAGCTCAACTTGTAATCATTTATGTATCACATTATATATCAAGGGCATCAGGAAGTAATTTTGAAGCATCTATTAAAGACGAAAGCTTCAAGGTAGTTGGCTCAATATCAGAAGGAAGGTATGAAAGTATCACAATTGAAGGTATTGTTTTTAACTTAGAAACCTTTGTGCATTTGCTTATTCATTTCAAACCCTTAGGTTTCATTCCTTCAGTTAAAACTATTTTACACTTTCTAAGGCAACCGATTTACAAGTTACGCAAACCTGATGATCTTGATATTCTTGTTGAAAAACCACCTTTCAAACTACCGTCTATTAGAATTATAGAATTAGACGATTCACCTAGAAAACCATCTATTTTTAGTATATTCATCCAATTAGTGAAATACTATAAGATCCTACTGTTAATTCACAGCTCTTGAAGAATTTCATAAAATGGACTGAAGCTAGTTACAAGCAGACGGAAGTTCAAGCCATAGCTAAAAGAATTGAGAAAATCAATACTATGGTTGATATACTGGGTGATGCAGTGGGTGATCTTCATGAGGAATTAGCACTTCTACGTGTTTACATAGAAGAAGACCTCAAGATGATCCGCACTGATATTCAACAAATGTTTTATGAAATTTTGAAGCGTCTGAAATAAATTTTTTAATTGATAACAAATAAGGGGAGAGAAGATGAGATAGGAAGATATAGATATGGATAGATAAATAGAACAATAGAAAGGAGTTTTGAATATCATCTTTGTATATTCATCTGAATTTTTTTTATCTTCTAATATTATGATTATTTGTTATCATAGAAAAGGGGGAGATTGTTAAGTCCAAAAGACTTTACTTCTTCGATTGATTTTGATGAAAGTCAAATAATAATAATAATAGAAGCATGTGAATTGTTTTGATGAATTTATTAAGTGCGCAGATAAATATAAATGGCACAAATCATCAAATCGAGATGATACTTAAAAGCTGAATAAGACAGATCAGACGAAGCGTAAAGCATACGAAACTAAGCAAGATGATGTAATTAAAGAATGTGCCCAGAACAGTTAGTTAGAGTTAGTTACAGGACTCAACTAATATCAGACTTTGTAAGAGTCGACAAGCAGTTTTCTCAAGAAGACCGTTGGAGACTTAGGCTATAAATATTAATCGTAGTCGTAAACTTCAAAATTAATTTTTGCTGCACAAAAATACTTAGAGAAATTCTATGCTCAAGTGCTTATGTTGTGAAAAATATTCTAAGAGAAAAGAAAGAAAGAAAGAGAGCAAATACATCTGTAACATGAGTGTGAAAACACAAACAATATCTTTCGAGAGGAAAGAAGGCTAGAGCCTGAAGAGGCTAAGGAAGTAAATAAAGAATACTTTGTGAAAGAGACCTGAAGAGGCTTTGAAAGTGTAGAAATAATACTTGTAACATTGAAGGATATAGTGAAACCTCAGACAAACTCTGAGGACTGGATGTAGCCCAAGGTTAAGGGTGAACTAGTATATATCGTGGTGTCATATTCTCTAACTCTTACCTTTTTAATTCTCTTATTGTTAGAAGAATAGATACTAATTTTTGCTATTTCATTACTTATCAAATCAAGTACATTGTTTAAACTTGTAATCGTCTGAATTTGTCAAGAAAATCAAGAAGTTTTTAAAGATTCATATCTTAGATGATGTAACACAATTCAACCCTCCTTCTTGTGTATTTTACATATTATACGTGATTTCTATATTAACAAGTGATTTACTTCACACGACACTATATATGTTAGTGACAAACACCCCCAATCACTGTCATACACATTAGGACATACTCTGATTGATATAATTGTATGTATAAAGACCTAATAACGTACTATAGGCTAAACCACAATTAATACATAAGCGCATCTCATTTCAATACCAATTAAAAACATATTCAAAATCCATTTCTATGCCATTTTAAAGTGTGTGAAAATTTCAATTAAATGCCAATTCTAAGCATGTGTATATCTCATTAGTTTTTAAGTGCATCCAAAACTCAATTTAATGCTAAATCAAAGCATATGTAAATCTCATGAAGATTAACTTTTAAATTCAAGCAGTAGCACCAATGGAATTATTCATAAACATACTTTTTATAGTAAGGTAAAAACCATCTTAACAAATCAATTTAAATACACACTCACTATTTGTCATTTATTGTTAACCACCCTCACGTGTTCGGTGCTTTTCCTTTATTAGTCCTGAGTTTATGGTGACGAGAAAACTTTATTATCTTACTCAGTTATGAGGGAGACCCCTGAAGGGTTCCTAAAACCTGCCAAGTACATCCATAACTTACCACCTTGTTTTACAAATTTTATGAAAAATGGTTTAGCCAAAATCTTAGCATTTAGTAAGATTAAAATTTTTCTTTCTTCTTATACAAGCATTAAACAACCATTGAACAACATCCATGATTTAGACATGTTGTCTTCTTTCCATTTAAATAATGTACATAATATATACATTATGTTTTCCTTACATTTAACCACTGAACTATGTACAGCATACATGCTGCCATTGAACAGCCATTGAGCCACATATATAGCATCTACATTCGACCAATTAATAACCATTGAACAACATACTTAAGATATGGATATACATGCTATTTTTGTCTCCATTTACCATGTTGTTTTTCTCTTCATTTAACCATGCAATTAGCTCAACATTTACACGATTAGTAAGGGAATTCATATAACCAACTTAAGCATTCGCATGACCAGCTAAAAAGGAAGGACAAGAGTGGTTTAACATACCTAAAATCAAGCGGTAGTTTGCTGTCCATTTTTTTTCTTGTACATAGCTGGCATTGATGAAGATGTTGTCCATGGCTTCTAGCTTAAACACCATGCTGAATTTATTTCCTAAAGATAATAACTCGGAAGATCTATACATGAAAAGAGCAGCTGTAATTATTCATCATCAATTATGGTCCAAAAGAGAGCTAAAACTTTGGTGGAATCAATGTGGAGCAACTCCTCTATCATTCTTGTATAAGCTACACATTGTTAGAAGCTGTCCATCACGTTGCAAAGTTTACTTCCAACAGCTGTCCATTATTTTAACTCTCATCATCTTTGTTTAATTAAGCCATTGACTTTTTGTATCATCCACAATAATTCTTGCCTCCTACATATAACAAGTTGTTTTCATTTTTGTCTCACTTAAATGACATAAGTCCATACCATATATTGGCCTCACTTGTTATGTCCCTCACATCTACTCCTTCATAAACGTGACAGTATAAGGTTTTCACGCATTCTTGTTCCAAAATAATGAGAACTTCTTCATATATGTGACAAATGCCACTTAAGGTTGATTCACATGTACAAGTATTATTTCTTGTCCAAAATAATTAAATGGTTTAAGAAAAATCTGTCCAATTTCGATAAAAATTTTATGTCCATTTAATAACATGTTACACCTAAACATATCAACATATAAGTTGGATCGATTTACTTTAAGTATTCGTAATTATGACTGATTCTCTCACACTTAGTTTACTTGGTTTATGTCTTTATGTTTCAGCCCAAAAATGCTTCAAATTTACTCCACGATAATTTAAAACAAGATCAATCTTGATCTATCGTAAATCCAACTGATCGAATTTATGTTTGATTCATTTCCATACCAGTTAACTCTAATATTTTTTGACTATCATTTGACTTTAATACTTGTCATTCAGGGTTAGGTTCCTAATTCACCTTTTAGCAAAAATAAAATTTACATTTTCCCAAAAACATCATTCATATGAAATGAAATTTTATAGATATGTGAAAAGAAAATTTTGGGGTTTTTACAATGATTTCTTAAACTTTGATATTTTAGTGACTTCTATTCTCATTCTCTTTAGCAGGTAAGTAAGTTGAACACATTTGGTGTACACTGTAACTCTTTTATTCTCTAATTTCTTCTACTGATGTATAAGCGACAATCAAGAAATTTTTTCTTATAGGAATGCATAAGTAATACATTAAATAAAGTTGGTACATTTATTAGACTGGCTAGTTTATTTGAAAACTTGGCAATTATGTTGGTAGTTTTATCCCTATGCCACCATGTCATAATTTCTCCATATTTCTTTCTGGATAGCTGCTTAGATAAGACTTTTTTATAATGAGTTATTTATTGATGGTGTTATAGCGATAGAGGAGCTAGCCTTAACTACAAGGGAACTTTATTTATAGATGTCAAATAAGGAGGTTGAAAATCCTATTAAAATCTTTCAAGGAAGGAGTTATAAGTTTGTGCAAGAGATGTGGTTTGCCAAATAACAAGTCACATTGGAGATGGTTGAATCATTAGTCTCTTGTGTTCTAGTAAGTTATTTTACTTCTTTATATTTTAAGTAGTTGAGTAATGACTATAAACCTTACTATAATTCTGGAAATTTACATTACTTAGTTTGCTAGTATTTTTCCTAGGTTTTTATTAGTTTATCTTAGAATTGGTAAAATTCTTATTGGAATTGCTAATTGGCACTTGAGCTCTTGTGGCTTAAATGTTGTTGGTCATAGTTTCACTAGTAGAAAGAAAACTCTGATAGTTAAAAGTAGCTTCATGTCTTTATATACTAACACTTTTAAGTTTAACTATAGTAAAGTGAATAGAAATTAAGACAAGCCATTATATTTTAACTATGCCTTATATTTGCATTTTCAATAGGTTTGTGCTCCTCTGGATTGTTAAGAGAAACTCTATTATATTAGAAACTAGGAATTCCACTCATCAATTCCATCAAATAGGAGAGTTGGTGGAATGGGAAGTTCATGCATTGATTTATGAACAAAGAAGACTCTTTAACATTTGACTCATTTTAAATGTACACAAAGTCTGCATATTGATCGAATTCTATAAAAATATAATATTATATTTTTCAAAAAATTCCAATGCAACTTCTTTTAAGGGAAAGTGTCTATGTCATAATATTTTCTTTAACTGCATCTTTGATAAAAGAGGCATAAAAAATTTGGACTCCTTTTTATAAAAAAAGACTTGAATTATTGGTTTAAGTTATATTCTTTCCTTTTATATAGGTTTAACAAGTAACAACTATAGTTGCAAAATGAGAGTTCTAAATTTTCTTTCAGGGCATTCAATCGTCGCCATTATTCATATGGGATATTTGTAAAGTAGTTGATAGATCCAAAGCTTCGTACCTTGCTAAAACTATTAGTTTGGGCTTAGAAGAAAATTTATGAGAAAGTTGTTGATACTTGTGTCTTATTTTATATTTTTCTAAGTAATTGGCATGTGCTTCTTGTATAATTGTTGATTATTGTTGTAGTTTAGGATTCATTTTGCATGTTTTCATTTAATTTGATTTCCATTGTTGTTCTTTTTATATTTGATGTTAATTGATTATTTTTATGTAGGAAGGAAGATTGAGCAACTTGGAGATTAAGTTAGAGATCAAAGAGAAGAGAAAAGGAGACTCTCTGTTGCAAATTCCTACAATCGTGGGAATCATGCCAATTCCCATAAATTTGGGATTTATAATCTAAGATATTATGCGGGGCTTCATTAAACTTAGGATTTCTGGACTATTAAAAGAAAATTAAGCCTCCAGGGTGAAGGGAGAAAAACCCTTATGTAGAAAGAGCCTCCTTAAGTGAACAATACAAGTTTTGAGCCTTGAGGAAGGTGAAGATTCAATGATTATCATCAAGATTGGGAAAAATAGCACATCAACATTAAAAAATTCCAAATTTTGGCAAAGAAGAGAAGAAGTTTATTTTATTTCAATTTTCTGCATTTTTCTTTCTTCTAATCTTTGTAAGATGAATTATTTGTTTGTTGATGATGTTATGGAGATCATGATTGGCTAATTTAGTTTTAGGGATTGCTTTTGAACTATTTTTGTTAAACTCCTATTTTATTGAATTGAAAGAAAATATCTTTGATGATTGTTGATTTTATTTCTATCTTGCAATAAATCGAGAGAGTAAGTAAGATTATTTATGTTGGATTGTACAACGAGAGTTTGCAACCTATAGACTTGCAATCGTCACGTTAATTGATTAGCTAGAAGAGAGATCTCTGTTAATTCAATTGATCACCCATATGATAGTTTAATAACTAGTGAAATTAGTGGAGTGATTGGGTAGGTTCAGACATCGTTCAATCAATTCCATTTAATTTGATTAGGGACAATTAATTACACCTTGAGAGAAGGTAATTAATACATTAGAAAATCTTAGGTGAGACATAATTCAATTAATAAAATAGGAGGGAGACAAAACAGGGAAAAAGTAATCTCTAGTCTTTAGATTCTTGAGTTCTAATTTTCTGCACTTTGGAATTGTTTATTGTTCATTATTAGTCTTTCAATTTTAGTTTAAATTTTCACATTATTTCTTTTACACAATTTCGTTTCTTAAATAAAGTTTGATCTAAATTAAGTGGTGTCTGGGCATCAATCCTTATGGGATCGATATCTACTTTTTAACTACAAGTCATGACCCGTACACTTGTGATTTTTTAGAGAAAAACTAGGAGTTGTTTTCCAAACGACAGTTATGTACCCCTAATATAAATGATTTGTTTATTATCATACTCAAAGATCCTATAATTTGAAAGTTAGAGTAGTTTTCCTAAAAAATTAAAGTTTCCTAGCTAACTAAGCAAATGGAGGATTGGGATAAACTACCACAATTTTATACTTCTTCCAATATATTGTTAGTTGTAATAATATTTCAAATGTTAATTCTCTTACATCACCTTTAATTCTTTTATAAAATTATTTGTTTATATAGTTGGATTTTCTTTCATTTGTTGAAAGTAAAATGGTGTATGAGAACTTTCTCATCTTGATAGTATATATGCATTTCTAGTATAATTTCTAGTTTGTTATATAGTGAGTGCATTGAATAATAACTATTGGGAATAAAAAATTAGCTTGTCACAGTAAGTAATAAATATAATGAAGAAATTATGAAATGAAAAGGATGTAAATATTATTAATTAAATATTATAATTAATTAATTTAAGGGTTAATTACTAAAAAACACAAACTTTCGTCAATTTTTCAATTATAGCCCAAACTTTAAAAAGTAGCAAGAAAATGCTCAAACTTTTAATTTTTCAATTCTAGCCCGAAGCTTAAACTTTCAATTTTTTCAATTCTAGCCAGACGTTAGTGTTTCCCTTAAGTTTGTTGACGTGGCTTGTCACTTGTTTCAAAAACCTTAACTATGAATATATGTCAGCCAAAATTAACACATCAATTGAAGATTAATGAAATGATGTCGTTTAATCACATAATTAAAATGACGTCGTTGTTTAAAAATGAGCTAAATCAGATTACACAGTCCTGACAACCTACGCTTTAATTTCAGTTTTTCCCTTCGTTTTCAGTTTGTTCTCTCAACGCCCTCACCCTTCGATTTTTAGATTATGCAGCCCCGATGGCCTCATACTAAGGGCATTAAGAGAATGAACTAAAAATAAAGAACTTACTAGTGCAGAACGCTATAATGTGAGAGTAGTTTGAGGCGTTAGAAGAACAACATATAAGTGGGCTAGAATTGAAAAAATTGAAAGCTTGAGCATTTTATTTACACTTTCTAAAGTTTCGACTAGAATTGAAAAAACTTGAAAGTTTGGACAATTTATTACTACTTTTAAAGTTCAGACTATAATTGAAAATTTGATAAAAGTTTGGGGCTTTTTGGTAATTAACCCTTAATTTAATAATATAATTTGATACATTAAGAATTGAATTAAATATAACTTGTATATTAATAGTTGAATTGAAAATTGATATTAACATTTAATAATATAATAAGAATAAAATAAAAAAGTGGATGACAAAATTAAACAAAATTTTGTTTTTGGTTTTTTATTACAAATCCTAACTAAATAGATTTTGTTATAATTTTCATCCAAATAAATCTTTTTTAACAATAACAATTAGAAATCACAACAGAAAAATGTATATGGAACCAAATGGTCTCTAAGAATTCCATTTCATTTTAGTATAAGTAATTTAAATTTTTTAGGTTTATTGAGGAATTTGATTAAATAAGTACTGTACGACCTAAAATATAAGTATATCAATGACTTTTAATGGAAGAAAAAATGGTGTTGATGAGAAGAGACATAAAAAGTAGAAATGCCACCACATAGCTGCTTATGTTGGGCCTCTCATATGTTCTAACTCACTTTATCGTACCACCAACTATTTCTTATTGACACTATGGCTCAGTTACGGTGGGCTTAAGTCAGTTTATCAAAGGATGAATGATGATGTGGAGAAGACAAACGATGAATTGGAGATGAATAGACAACATATTAGAAACATCGACAAAAAGAATACTAGAAAATGTTTCAATTAGTGGATATCTCTTGACAATAATATGACTGAGAACATTTTAAAGAAAGCTAAGAGAAGAGCCTAAGAGACCAGCTAAAGGATGAGCATTTATATGCTAATAAAGAAAAAAAAGGAGTAAGAAATAGGAGTATAAGTAGCTAAGGGAGTCTTGATTGATTTAATGAGGAACTATATGGAGGTTAATGGATAAACACACATAATAAGTTAATACTAAGAAACGTTATAATTATAAATGTCATAACTATTAGAAAATCATATATAAGATATGATTTACTAGAATGATATGAGTTGGATAAGAAAAATTTGAAATCACTAAAAGTGTAAAAAGAATTCTACAAGATTTATCACGATGATATTAAAAAAATAATTTATAACTTAAACTTGTTTACCAACATTGGATTGTTTTTCTTTAAATTGAAAACCATGTTTTGTGTATTCAAAAATTGGATTCAATTTTAAGTTTCATATCTTGCACATTAGTTTTATGAAACAAAATTTCCTACAATGATAGTTACTTCTTGAATTTGTATTTAAATATTATATTTAGTTTTAAGATTCATGTATGATGGATTAAATCTCAATATATAAGAAATGGATAAATTTTCAATGTAACTATAGTAAATCTTAATTTATTGTTTTTTTACAACGAAAAAAATGCTATATTATTCCAAGATTAGTTTAATGGCAAAAAGTAGAGATATTTGCCAAGTTGGAAGCAAACATGTTCTATAAAAAAGATTGGTTGTAAAAGCTTTTTTTGTGGAACAAACGTTTGGTGTTCCAATCATGTTTTCTAAATTTATAAGTTATCTAAAACAAAACAAAAAACACAAATCCAAAACTATGTTTATGTTTCTAATCCATAATCGGTTTAACAAACATTGAACCATGTGAATATAGAGATGAGTTTGTTCCTTTATGCTTGGTTAGTTTGAAATGGTTGTTATCGAAATTGTCCATCAAAATCCAAAACCAACCATTTATGTATAAAACCACTAGACAATCTTCTTGTTTTTCTTTTTTTTAGGATAGTCACCTAAACTACCACCATTACATAGCCTTACATGTGTTTTGGGTTGTGAAAAATTAGAATAATTTAAAGTCTAAAACAATTGAAAATTAGTCTTTGGTGTTATGTTGTTTGTTTGACCAAATCTGAAATACTGAAAACTTAGGAGTTTCATATTGATGATGTGTTAGGTTTTGTTGGTGCCATTAATGAGAGGTCCAACGATGACGAAAGGATGGCGTCATTGTGATGCCATCTCCTTTTTATTGATGTAGATGAAAATGCCTCATCGGTGAGGTGGCAATGTTTTCACCATTTAAGCCATTCACCTTGCCAAAAATGGTGAAAATTTTGGATAGCGATATCAAGTGGTGGGGGTTGGTGTGTCTTTATAAAAAAGGTGGCTAGGATTTTCAAAATAAGAAGAAGATATATGTTTGATTTCTAGAGTAATTAAATCTATAATAAGAATAATGAGTATTTAGAAACAATTGTTGTTGTTGTTGTTGTTGAGTATCATTATGCTATTATCAAAAAAAGAATAAAAATATATCAACTATAGTTAGAGATTGAAATTAAACTAATGAGTAGAGAAATTAATATGGATTTTTTTTGTTTAACCTACATAAAACTACATAAGTAGAGATTTATATCTTTAATTTTAAAAAACGAAATCAATTGTATAAAAAATAGTAAAGAGAAAAGTTAATATTAAACAAAACAAACCCACAGTAAAGGAAAAGGGCTAGCTAATTGTTATTTAGGATTATCAATAGTTTGTACCACTTCATCTACATATAGAAACATGAATATGTAAATTATATCCAATTATGCAATAATTTTATTAAATAAATATTGAATAGATGGTAACAAATAATTAAATATATCTTCATCATCAAATATTTTTCCAATGAAATCTTTAGTTGGAAGATTAGACTTTGTACTTATATCAATATAAAAAAGATAATATAATATATGATTGTTAAAATTATTAAGGTAAATAAAACTAACATATTATAAAGAATATGGTTTACCCTAAATATCTTTATCATCTAACCAATTTCCACACATATAAAGGCTTCCACAGTACTAAAATTAAGTCAAGCATGATGAGGACTAACTATTCAACCGCTAGTACTCTAAGCAAACTCTAAAGAAACAGTAGATACTAGAATTGATAAAAGGTCTCGTACAATTACTTGTATGTTTGAAAAGCAATTCCATGTGTCTTCCATTATATCAAAACATCAAACTTAACATTTTCAACCAAGGTCACAATACCTATCTCCAAATAGTTGTCTAACTCCATCTAATTGTAAGAAGTCCTGGAAATTTTTCTTTGATGATTTGTACAAATTTGAGACTCACACCAATCATATAAATAATATATGAAGTTTATACTAAACTATTATGATCTTAATCTTAGTCCAATCTTAGTTAATAATCAAAGAAATCATATTATAATTATTAAATGACATTAACATGTTTTTGAGCTAGATCCCTATATAACTTTTGATGATAAAAATATAATCCCTCCATCTTATATCTCGAGTCCAATACAAAAATAACTACCATAGTTTATCCTATCACATACTAATAGGAATTGAGTTTTTCTATCTTCTACTCTGCTATGACTTTAATCACCTTATTGGAACCAAATATATCTAACCAAATAAAGCTCGTTTGATCTTATATATGTTGTGACCTTTGCTTAATTGATTATACATTTACTCTGCAACACTTAGTGATTAATGTTGTAAAATGTTTAAGAAACTCATTTTGGTTCATATTTCATTATAGGTACAATATGAAAGTTCAAGAGCTAAAGTGAGTTAAAAGCACATTCTTTGAACCATCCTTTTGATGTTCAAACTCAATTGCATTTGTGGAATAAGAAGGAGAAGGATTAAGATAAGGATTGGACAAGAAATTGCAAGAAGAACATTAATTCAACATGATCTGGAAAATACACAGTTGAGTATCTACTTACATAGTCATATAAGCACTTAATTGGGCACATTTTTATGACATACACGGTTGGACACATGGTCGTGTATCCAACCGTGTGACTCCCCAAAACCCTAACTTTTAATATAAAATGACATTTGAGTGACTAAACATAACATGGATCGATTTGGGGAGAATAAGGGATAGAGCATGCATTCTTTGGAGACCCATAGAGGGTTAGGATTCCCCATTCCAGCTCCAAGGTGAAATTGAAGCTGAAGACACATTTTGGGCATCTCTCCATTGTGTATTATGCTCTTTCTCTCTTAGGGATTGTTTATGTTATCCTATGTTTATTGAACTGGGTGTTGTGTAAGAATGATCTTAATACTCTATTGGATTGTTTTTATTTAAACCCATTGCTAGAATCTTAAATAATTTATGCAATATTTATGTTTGGATTCATTTGTGGAAACTAATGGTTTTAAATCATTAAAGATAACGTAACCTTGGTTAAATGACATGAGCTTATATGGTTGTTACCTTGATTAATCTGTTTTCCTAACTTGTAATGCAATTGTCTCATTAAATCTAGAGGGTTTGTTCTAGATTGTTCGATAACTAGGTTTAGTTAAAGAGCTTGTTTTAACTAAACACGACCTAAGAAAAAATGGGGGTTAACATAGCTTGTTGTTAACCTATGGTTAATAGTTGCTAGGAGAGATATGGGAATAATAATACATTGAAGTATGCTTACTCGTGTGTAGGTTGAGATTGAACTAAGGACCGAATTCCAAATCCATTCATCACTTTTATCACTTTTTGATTTGTTTTCTTTAATTTGCTTTTGTTAGTTTAATTTTACTTTATTTTGTTATTTGAAACCAAACCACCCCTATAACTTAAATACCAATTCTTTTCATTTCGAAAGCTTTACACATACTCTTTATGAGATTGACCTAGACTTATCACTAACTATAATTTTAAGTTTAGTTATTTTGTATAGTATTATGACGCGTTACCAATTTTGGCGTCATTATCGACGATTGTGATGCTTTAGTTTTTTGTTCTCGATTTTAATTGATGTTTTGAATATACTTGTTAATAATTTGTTTTTACATTTATTTCTTAATCTTTTCACGTTTCTTTTATGTTTATATATAAAGAGGAGACAGAGTGAAAAGAGTATATCACTGCTAGATATTATCAATGCTATTGGTGGAAATTTTTCCTATAACTCATATTCTCAATTATATAACCAAGTTTGGAGTTATTATACCAACTTTAGTTATGAACGGGATAGCCAGCAAAACTATTTCCTAGATGAGCTACAGGATGCACAACAATTCCCGTATAAACCACAAACCTCTTATTACAACTCAAGTATGTCTCTAAAAGATTTAGTTAATGCTATTTCCACTAACACTCTACATTTCTAGCAGAGTGTAAGGTAATTTTCGTAAGATACAAGGTCTAGCATGCAAAACTTGGAGAGTCAGTAAAACTCAGGTACATCTCTAGAAGACGTATTTAATGATATTACTACTAATACTCTATAATTTCATTAGGATGTAAAACGGTTCCAACAGGATGCAATATTTTGATTCTCGACCTCTGTAAGTCAATTGGGCCAACTGGCAGGAACTATCAACTACCTGGAATCACAAAGTGAAGAGAAGCAACCATCTTAACCGGAGGTGTACCCAAGGAATGTTAGCGCAGAAACCTTAGGGAGTAAAAAGGAGCTTGAGAATCTTGAGAGGACTACTCATGTAACACCCCACTCTCGCTGGACCCAAACCCAATATCTATGGTGATATCCGAGTCCATGCCCTGCGAGGGTGGTGTGCTACATCACTAAACAATCAAAAGTCGGTATAATTTTTTTTTGAATACGCGCAAATCAATAATCACAAATTTGGGCCCACTT
>JAOQML010000001.1:10014657-10026824 GCA_027568935.1 Erythroxylum urbanii
AGGAGATCGATATTATTTTAGGCATGGATTGGGTCACTGCTCATAGGGCCATCATGAACTGCTATACGAAGGAAGTAATTTTAGAGTCTCCTAATCAGCCGAAAGCAGTGTTCAGAGGTATTAGCTAAGCGATGCCAGTCAGACTGATTTCATTTGTGAGTGCATTGAAGTTAATGTATGGTGGATGTAAGGCTTATCTGGCCCACATGATTGATACTCGAGTTGAGTTGAGTGTATAGGATATTCCTGTGGTTAAGGAATTCCTGGACGTGTTTCCTACTAAATTACCTAGTTTGCCTCCAAATCAAGAAACGGAGTTCACGATTGGCTTAGTTCTAGGTGCTACTCCTATATCCATTCCTCCATATAGGATGGCACCTGTGGAACTAAAGGAGTTGAAGATTCAGTTGCAGGAACCGCTTGAGAAAGGATTCATTAGACCTAGTGTTTCACCCTAAAGAGCTCCAGTGTTATTTGTAAAGAAGAAAGATGACACTTGGAGGTTGTGCATTGATTATAGGCAACTTAATCAGGTTATAGTGAAGAACAAAAACCCATTGCCTAGAATTGATGACTTATTTGATCAATTGCAGGGAGCTCAAGTGTTCACTAAGCTCGATTTAAGATCTGGGTATTATCAGCTAAAGATAGCAGATGCTAATGTACCAAAGAGTGCTTTTAGGAGCAGGTATAGGCATTTTGAGTTCTTAGTAATGCCATTTGGGTTGACTAATGCTCCAACTGCATTTATGACATTGATGAATAAGGTGTTTCAGTCCTACGTAGATCAGTTTGTAATTGTATTCATTGATGATATTTTGGTATATTCGAAAAGTAGAGAGGAACATGTTAAACATCTGAGAATGATTTTGCAGATTACGAGAGAAAAATGATTGTATGCTAAATTCAGTAAATGTGAATTTTGGCTTAATCAAGTGGTATTTTTGGGTCATATAGTAACTGGGCATGGTATTCAGGTAGATCCAATGAAGATAGAAAGCAGTAATGAGATGGGAGACTCCGAAGAATGTATCAGAGATCTAGAGTTTTCTTGGATCGGCTGGATATCACCAGAGGCTTGTCGAGGGATTTTCTTTGATCTTGGCCCCTCTGACTAATCTTCTGAGGAATAATGTGGCATTCAGATGAAATTACGAGTGTCAGAGAAGCTTTAAGGAGTTGAAACATCGATTGAGTACATCACTGGTGTTGACTATTCCATCGGGATCTGGTGGAAATAAAACACAGCAATGAGAGAAAGTTAGAAATGGTGATAGCCGTGGATGATAATTTGTTTTTGGTATTTGTGATCATTTGAGTTTAACTGAAACAATAGCAGAAAAATGTGATGTAGAATCGTATGGCTATAGGTTTTGTTTTGGATTTTGGATTGTTATTGATTATAAATAAAAACAAAACAGTTGCAGCAGTGAGAGAAAAGTTGCAGTAGTGAGAAAAAGTAGAAAAAATGGTGATGTCCGTAAATGAACTTTGTTCATGATGTTTGAATTTAATCCTGAATATTTAATTGTTTTTTGAGTAAGTTGAATTGGAAAGGGAGTATAAATATAGAGAATGTAAGCTAGAGATGGTGTACAGAAATAATGGATTATTGGAAGAGAGGAGAAGAAGGTGATGGTTTACGTGAATGGTTCTAGTTTTTGAAGTCTGAATATGAACTAGAGTATTTTTACTGAACAACTTTGATTCTTTTGGTTATAACTTTTTCATCCAACCTCCAAATTACTTGAAACTTAAACCAATAGACTCCTAAGACATTTTTCTTTCTGTCCATAAAAATTTAGAGCCATCTGAACTGATTTGGAAAATTATTGATTGAATCAAAATGAGGGAATGTGCTGGAATGTTATGAACAGGAAAATTTTCATTGAACATGCTTCGATATTGTGATTATTTATTGATATGTAGATTTCCAAATGAGTTGATTCTTAATTCAGATTAAACTTGAGACTTATTTCTACAACTTTATTGAAGAAGTCTAATTTTAATTCTGTCTCTAAGACTTTCAAAATTTGCGTGAAATTGAAACTTGGCTTAGGCTGTAGCACTACAAGGGATAGAAATCATATCCTGTAGTTATTGAATAAACTGTATTGATTTAGGCCGAATTAGACTAAGATGTCTTCACCAAAGTTGTATATTATTCTCTTAGCTTTAAATTTATATATAGTTTGTAATTTTTGGATATTGGAATTGAGAGATATGAGTTGTACCACTTGACTGCATGATCATGCTCTAGCCAAATTTCCAAATGTACACAGTCTGTGGTTTTTGAACATAACTCATAGAATAATAATCCAAATTCTATGATATTGGTATCATTAGAAACTTAATACATAGAGTAACAATTTTATAGAAGAAAGTGTTACATAAATACATCATTTTCTTGATCTTATTGCTTATGCAAAGTTGACCCGAATGAGATGCTTTCAACAAAAGCTGGAATAGTGATTTAGTGTGTGAATTTTGACACAATTAGATTACAATCGATATGTACATCAATTTGTTAAAAAAATATAATCAAGAATTTGTCATTGCACATGCATGATACATGATACCTGATACCTGATACCTGATACCTTTCAATATTTATGTGTTTACTTAGTTACATAAGCAGTACAGTAATGCGAAATTGTTTTAATGTATATAGGAGAGAAAATAGCGCGTCCACTTCCGGATATCACCGGAACGTCAAGGCGATAGGCTTAAGGGAGCAATTGTGAGTAACCTAAGATGATCTCACGTTAATTTGATATGATCATTACTAAATTGAATTTGATATTTGATGAATATGTACTGATTGTGTATTGAATTCTGGACAATACTTATCCGAGGCGTTTGAAGCATGTGAATATTATTAGAAGTGCTACTTATATATGAATGAGACTACCTAAATGATTCACAACTAAAAGTGACTGAATTTTATGAGTGATTGTATTGACTGATATAATGTGAATGAAAGTGATTAATTGTATTTGAATGATTTGTGGCATGTATTTTATTTCAATACATATAATATAAAGACAGTTGTGACTGGTGATGCTACTGACTGAGACTGTGACTGAAAAGAGCTTAAAGCTCAAGCATATATGTGATTAGAGCCTAAGGCTCACTGTGATCGATTAACCCAATAATACAGGATACCAAAAAAGCACACAGTCATAACAATGTAAAAATGAATGTAAGTCTCATGCATATAGCATGCACATATAATTTGAATTCATTGAATGATATACAAAGTCGTAAAAATGTTAGATGATTGTATACATGGTATTAAACCAATGATCATGTTTTTATTCAAGTGTTATGAAGTAATAGTTTGATTTAATTGTTTGACTGAAATATAATTTGTTGGTGATAGATCTTGATGATAATCAAGTTGATAAGAACTGTGTGACAATATGTTTATGATTGATTGAGTGTTATAACTTGAGTGAACCACCGAGGATGGTTACTTTATTGAGTTCAAAAAACTCACCAAAATTGCACGTTGACAATTTCATGTTCGAGAGTGAGACGACCTAGCTTTTAAGACTCCATAGAAGCACATTTTGTTCAACTTTATGATCAGATATGGCTCAAAGGTCGATCAGCTTGGACTTGAAGACATAGTTATTAATAAATTTTGTGCATTCCTCATGTTTGTAGTATACTATGTAAAATGAGTTGTTTATGCCCATAGGACGAGGTTGTATAATTATGGATGATGTTGAACTTGAAGCTATAATGTATATGATGGTATGATATAAAATGAAGAAATTTTGGATATTAGCAAATGTGTGAATTGCGATTTTAATTTTTGATGCCATGTTATAAATTGAAAGTAAGATAGATAACATGTCATTTTTGTCAGGTATGTGCACGTGTGACCAAAGGGCGCATATGCATGTGTCAGATGGTAGTGGGATGTTACATTTAATCACCCACTTCACATATGGTTTATTTATTTTTAAGTGTTTTAAAAGTTTCATAAACTTAAGAAAAGTGTCAGATGTGGTTCAGTAAATCAAAAACAAAAACAAACTCAAAATAGTGTAATTTCCTTCTCATCTTGTCCCCTACCCAAAATTCATACCTCTATTTGTTCGGTAACTTTCACTTAGAAAACGTTAAAATTAGGTTTTGATGTCTTCTAGACATTTCTTTCGCTATATCTCTAGTTTCCATAGCATTAAAAATCATGTCATTTGGACTTCTAAATCATGACCCAACATCACAAGCTGCTCCAAAATAAGGACAGCATCAAGTTACCATTTTCAATCTCAAATTTCAATGTCATTAAGCCAAAATTAGGTCTAAGTCTCTTCTAAATATTTTTATTGTATGTCATAAGTTTCATCTACAATTGAAATAACCTAATTTAGAGGTCTGTAGGTCAAATTATGGCCAAAACAATAGGACTAGTTCAAACGAACCTAAGACAGAATTCCACTACACGTTACTCTCTTATCATATTCAACCAATTCCATACAAAGTAACACTAAGACACCATTACCGTGACCATTTCATGTCTAAATGAATCTTTTTATCCATTCAAATACTCACAAATAGAAATTAAACTAAGTGTAGTGTCAAACCTTGAAATCAACCAACTAGCTCTTCTAATACTTTTCCTTCTCTTCTCCTTTAGCTTTGCTTGATTCACCAACTAGAAACCCAATTTCAACCTTATAATTCTAGCTCTTCATGAGAAAAGCAAGAAAAGATAAAGATAAAGAGAAAAACTACTAACTTTTACCTTGATGTCTGCTTAGGATCAGCTTCATTCGTTACATGCAAAATGGTGTGATAAAGAACATGAAATAGAGAGAAAATTAGAAGAGAAAATTTTGGCATTCAAAACCCTAAATGTACGTCCCTCTCTCCTCTCTTACATGTCCATTTCATGACATACATGCTTCAACCCCATTGGATACAAATGTTTTAATCTTATTAGTCACACATGCTTTAATCATATTGGTCCATGTGTTGATTTTAGGAAAATTGCACATTTGGTTCTTCTTCTTTCTTTAATTCCCACATTGGCATATAACTTCATCAATTAATTTCATTCTCATCTATATTTCATGTTTAAGTATGTATATGCATGCCGAAATGAACAAATTACCAATTTACCATGTCTTTTACATTAAGTATCATTATGTCCCGTACTATGCTTAGATGCACTTAATTCTCTATGTTCACTTCTTAATATACCCTAGATATGCTATAATACTTTTAAGGTATATATTGGGGCCTTAAAATATATAACACCATTAACCGTTCATTTCAAGTAAGGAACAACTTCACTTTTATGAGTAAATATTATGACTAAGTACAAATAATTTCATGACTTAATAGAAATCATACTAGTACTCAATACATGTAATACTTTTAAATAGGAATATATTGATTGAATGGAAAAATATGGTTGCTCAATACAAATTATATCAACACTCAATTTATTCAATTCTACCACAATAACCAAAAGTTACCACCATATATTTTAAATAAGTAATAGCTTAAGTGAAAAATGTGATAACATCTTTAAGTACAAACTATATCCTACCTTAATACAAACTAATCTAGTATGCTATCTACTCAATACCATGTCTATGTATAAAAATACAATCATTTATTGCATATAAGGAAGACAAACACTTTTAAATAAGAATATATTAACTGAGCGGAAAGAGTATTATGTCTCAATATAAATTATACCAACAACAAATACATTTAATACTATAGCTATAAATAAAAGTTATCAGGACGATTTTAAAATAAGTAATAGCTTTAGTGAGAAATGAGAATATCATCTTTGAGTATAAACTATACCCTCCTCAATACAAACTATACTAGTACTCTTTCTATTATATACTAACATTCTATACAGATAAGTAAAAACTACATTTTAAGATAAGCGAGTTAAGGGATCATATTTCCTTTCAATGCTCTTACACTAAAGAACTCTGGGAAAGGATTCAGATCATTTGCAATTTTCATATTGTTGAAGAAGCTTAGGAAACCATCATAAATAGGATCTCCAATGCTTTTATAATAGGTGGCAATCTTACCTTTCTAAAGTTCGCTCTATGCACTGTCGTGTGGGAGGTATGGAGAGAAAGAAATCAAAGAAGGTTTTGACATAAACATACAGATAAGTATGCATTTTGTTCAAATGCATTGGCCAAAACAAAGGAACATTTCATGATCCACATTAAAGGAACTAAAGTAACTAAGAATCTTGCAACTAGATAAGGTCTCAATTGATTTAATTAGGTGTTAGCTTGTCCTATGGTTGATCACAATAATGTTGATTGATGAATTATTACAGCTTCTCCTTTTGAGGCTCAACTATATTGAAATTGGTTTGACATTTGTATGACCTATTTTTCTATTATATGTAATCCTTGAAGGATTGTGTTTGTAGACAGATTGCAAAGTCCATTATTAAATTTTGTAAAGTATAGCCTCCATTTTTAAAATACAATTATTTAATTTCCAAAAAAAGATATATTTACTTTGTTTTTTCTTAACATAATTATAAATATTTTTGTAGGCACAATGTTTAGTGTCCCATTATTAATTATTCTTCATATTTATCCATTTGGTACCTTATAATTGAAATTGTTGTCCACAAATTATTCGAATTTGTTTGATTGTGTGAATAAATGTTTACCACAAAAATAACATTAGAAATTAGAATGACTAAAACAACAACTCATTTGACGCAGTTTTTTATGCCATTTAAATGTAAGCACTAGTATTTCTTTTGAATTATAAAATAATTCATTAAATCTATAAAAGGTTTAAAAGAGTCTTTATAAAGCTAGATCAAACAAAAAGAAATACAATGCTCTTACATTAATCCCTAAAGAAAAAGCTAAGAATTTAAAGATTCCGTTATCTTCTAGAGAAAGAGCTCGGTTGTTCTTCAATATGATGGGTTGTTAGAGTTTCCCTTATCCAACAATAGAGCTTGTGAGTTAGGACATGCTTATTTGTACTAATCTTGTTAAACAGTCTCTAGTTTCTTTATGTTCAAATCACATAAACTACGCAATTGACGCTAAGACTAAGACAGACTCTATCTTTCCCTATTGAGATGAATTTATGATCAGCCCATGCCAATATTATGTTCCAATCTGATTCTTGACAAAAATAAATTAAGAGTATGTTAGATGCTAGTCCAAATGGAGGAGGTGAAGCTACATTTGAAGTATAAATGGTATGTGTTTTCTAACTCATTAGAGCCCACTATCATGTCTTTAGTTTTCAATCTTCTTCTAGTTGCAAGCCAAGTAAAGAATGAGGCTTTAGGCTTTAAGGACCCTTTCCATACAATATATCAAGGACTAAAAAGGTCAGGAGTCTTAAGCGCTTTCACGCATGAGGAGTTTGAATAGTCCCCGTTGTTGCTTAAAGACTAAACAAGTTTGTTTGAAGTGCATGAATTAGGTTGGTAGCTAGGAAAGTAACTCTAGAGTCTGTCAGCACCACTATCTTGTAAATTGTAAGTATTATGGTCAATAGCATTGCTAACTCATGCCTAAAGAGGTATCGTTGAAAGAAGTGAAGAGATATAGAGAAATCCAATTATCATACCAAAACTATATACCTTCTCCATTTCTTATTAGTATTTTGATGACTAGATAGACCGTGAGCCTATTTCTTAGGATAAGAACAAAGGGTCAAGAAAGCTCTTTCCTTTATGAAGATCTAGAGTAAGAACTAGTATTAAGCATCTATTGAATTTTAAAGGAAAGTTATCTAATACATATGTACACACATTTTTTTAGTCTTTGTATAATAATGCAAAATTAAAAAGAAAGAAAGTTTTATAATAGAAATTCACACATTAAAGTACATAGAATGGTATAAACAACATCTTAATTTGTTTAATGTTTTGGTAAATAAGAAGCATCTCCAAAACTATGCACTAATTATGTATAATCCCGACAACAAACGGTAATGAAACGTTTTATTTTTCATTGATATTAAATATCAGAAACTATGATGTTAATAATGAGTTTTTTAAAAAAGTAATAGCGTCTTATCAATGAATTTTGCATATTGACCCATCTATATTTTATTTCAGTTTTCAGTTACCTCTAATTATTGTCTAATAAAGGTTTATATTATTGCCTTTTTCTTCCATTAAAGGTATTCAAGCAAAGAACATCTTTCCTGCTGAACGTTGTCTATTAAAATTAAAGAACATGCACTGTTCTTAATAGCAATGACTTGGACGCTCGGTTCTCAATTTATAATCTGAAGTTCTGTTCATTTGCAATTATTCATCCTAGCGCATAGGATAGGACTGTTCAGAGTAAACGTAGTTGAAGAGGCCAAATGGACGTATAAGATTATTTAATTGAAAAAATTTTACACCAAAATCGAGATTTTTTGCTATCGATTTAGAGAGAATCTTTTTTAACTCTAGAAATGTACATAGCTATAGCGTGGGCTTTTTCTGCTTGTAGGTAATCTTAGCCACAAAAACGAAAAGTGTAGCTGGACTTGGGTCATTTTCCGCTGTCACTAATTTATTCTCTCCAAACTACATCGTCTGCATATTTAATATTAATATTTATTTATATAGTAATTTTTAATTAAATAATATCACAATTAATGATTCTTATACAATAATTATATAATTATAATAAGAGTTTACTTACGTTATTAAATTTAAATATATTAAATCTAATTTATAAATATTAATATGTTAACGTATTAACATAAGAAGTTTATCTGTATAAAAATCGAAAGCAATGTAGATTTATCTATACTTTTTGTCAAATTTCAAATTGTGCATTTTATTCAAAGAAGCTTGGGAACCAGGCCATTTTATTTGGGCCATGGAAACATTGAATCTACAAAATTGAAATCACTGACGTCAACAACGATGGACAAGAGACTCCACCACTTTTCTTAACTTGGTAATTAAGATCAAATGTTAACGTCTCAAAAAAAAAATTAAGAATATAAAATAACCATCTCCAGAAAAAGACAGCAGATGCCTATAAGCATGTTCGGAAAGTACTTTACTATGTGCCATGGCAGAGGCATATTAATTCATCCAAGGAAAACACCTTAAATCCTGGTGGTCGGAGATGGATTGCTAGGGTGGATGGTGGTGGCGTTGTTGGAGTTGGTGTTGTTGCTAGTATTGTTGGTGTCGTTAATGTTGGAGCTGCTGTCAGTATTCATTCCAAGGGTGTTCTTCACTGCATCTGCTGCTCCTTGGGCCATGTTCTTGACTTGCTCTCCAGTCTACAATCAAATTAAATCTATCATGTTGTAACGTATCATTTCAATTTTGTTTCTACGTATGTGGCATCCAACTTTCAGGTTGTAACCAAATACGATGAAAATTGATTAAAATAGGTTTAAAATTACTACTGATGACTGATTATACTGTAGTTTCAGGTTATCGCAAAAATTATAAGTTTCAATTACAAATAATGCGAGTAAAACTGTGCGATTAATCACAACTAAAAGGTCTGACTTTGAATTTGAAGAAATAGGCTGAATTCTGTAGCATTTTTCAAAAATAATAACAGGAAGCAAATGTAATGCCTGTTGAATGAACTGGGAGGCCTGAGATGTGATGGAACTGTCTTGGGAGGCCTGAGATGTGTGGGAACTTTCATGGCCAGATTGTGCATTGCCACTTGCTTTATTTGCTGCTTCTTGGGCTGCATTAGAAGCATGGCTCAACTGATGGTTTGCCTCCACCTAAAACGAATAGTAAACATATTACATGTCAGATCAACAAAACATTAATTAGACACCGACACAAATCTGCAATTTCTCACATTTCATGCATGTTAATGATCGATTAGCAAGGAATTAATCAAATAATCAAAAGGGCACCGATCACCTGAGCTTGACCAGCGAGTTCGCCGGTCTTGTGGCTGAGGTTATGAGCTTGTTGGCTTGCCATTTTTGCCTTTTCGTTTGTTGTTTGAATGAAATCAGAATTTTGTTCTTGTACGAAATCAGAAGATTACGGAGTGAATTTATAGTTAGCAAGTGCCCTATACTTGGTTATCTATACATGGCAAAGTTTTATGAAATTTTTGAGGAAGAATGTTTCAAAAGATATGCTTGGTCAAGGGAGAGAACACATGGCCTATAGCAATGTAATTTGTTATCTTTGAGTAATAACCACACCATTTCCAATATCTTAGCTATACGCCTTCTACTTCATCGGCCACTAACTTGTTTTTCTCTTCAAAAATGAGATAATGGTCTAGCCGAATTTGAAGTAAGATCCTCTAGTACCAACTGCGTTTACTTTTGTTGGATCTTGAAGCCTATGTTAAAAGCACATTCCATCAAATTAAGGACAACGAGAACATGATATAGGCCGTCAAGTTTTCCTTAATCGAAAAATACTTCATTTGTTAATTAATGAATTGGCATGATGAAGTGTTTCGGATAAGACTAACTTCACCTTAACATAAATTCATCATGTATCTTATATGGTTTGTTTTCATGGAAAAGGGAAACGAAAAAGAAAGAAGTACCAAGAAAGGAAAAGATTAAAATTCACACTGATGTTGGTGATAGACAAACTTAATCCAATGGTGTAGTAATTGATATCGAAGACTTCCAATTGAAAAAGTTGAACAGCCTTTTCAACAATATCCGTAGTAATAAAAGTTATTGAACCTTGTAAATTAGATGGTCAATCCCAATTAAAGTTCTAAATATGCTATGGTTTAAGGGCTAGGAATGGCATTTTTACTTGACCTCTCGGGCCTGTTAAGCATAAGTCTTCGAGTAAAAATCAAAATCAGATTTACTGTTGTAACAAGGTCAGATTTTATGTTGTAACAGCTCATCTTCCTTGTAAGTTGTAACCATAAGCTAGTTTAACTCCTACAATTATGTAGTTTCTCTCGTATAAATAAGGTAGTACACAGTCGACGAGTATGTCACTTCAATTACAAGTTCAATAACTTTATATGATATCAAAGCACTAAACACTCCAACGAGCTTCTGATTCTTTTTTCTTCAATTCATCCATGGCCCTTATGAAAGCAACAACTTCCATTATGCAATTAAATGCACCAACTCATTTCCTCATCAAGCTTACTTCTACCAACTAAAAGCAAATTCATCAGTCAACTCTGACTGGTCTTAATTTGCTAGAATCTATTGATGGTACTCTAACCATGAAGGATGGCATACACCGCATAAACAAAAATAATTGCAATCCTGTATAGATCTATTGCGTTTAACATTCATACTAATAACAAGAATAGGCAAACCACATCCCTAGAATTTGTGAAGATTACTCGATACGGAATTTCGAAAACACGAAACCTCTATGTACTTCACACCGAGAAATATATCTTGCTTTCTCCACTTGATATAACTATGGATAAATTTAAAAAACCCTTTCTTAAGAGCAGAGAAAACAAGTTTCTCAAACTTTTCTCTCGTTTATTTTTCAACGCACAAAATAATGAAAGTCTCACTTTCTCTTCACTGTTTTTCATGTATTAAACAACCAGAGCATATCTATCTCTACGTAAGTCTCTCTTTTTCATTTTTTTAAACGTTTTTAAATACCAAAGAACAACCACCTCTGGTTTTGTTTTTCTTGAAACGTTACAAAAAGAAATGTAACGTTTAAAACTTAAAAAACCAACTTCCTGCCTTTGTTTCTTAAACGTAAAAACCAAAAGATCACCAAAAAACCATCCGACACTTTATTTGCTATTTCGATTAATTCCTTTTTTTAATAAAATAAAATAAATTTATTTTATTTTATTATTATTTCTAAAATGAAATAAATTTTTTTATTTTATTCATTTATTTTGTACAAGAGAATTTTCAATATTAATTCTATTTTCTGTGCTAGCAAAATATATAATAATATGCCACATAGATTATTTAATAAATTATCTCATAATAAATTAAATAATCATAAACGAAAAATATTATACTCGTAAGTGTGTGACCACATGGTTCATCACTAAGTCGGTAATAATTAATCTAATTAATTACTAATCAAGGTTGGCGTCTAGCAATATTCCTCAACGACCGAATAGCGTGAAGTAATAACTTTACAAAGATGAAACCTGGTTAAGGATAATGTATAATTACCTTCCATCATTACAACTCCGGATTATCCTAAGGTATGGTTTAACTGT
>JAOQML010000001.1:10057976-10076261 GCA_027568935.1 Erythroxylum urbanii
GAACAAAAATGAGTGAGGACAGCAAGCAAACAGGACGAAGGACAGAACTTTTGCGTCTTTGTCCACCGTCCTCACCCTTGAAGACACTAACCAAACACAGGGTTAATGCTTGTGTTCTTGAATCTGCAGTTTACTCGTTCTCTTCATGTTTAAACACAAGCTCTAAAATTATCCGATGAATAATCGCGAGACGGTGGATAAAGAGAACGTGAATTGGAGGAAGTAGGACTATTACTGAAGCCAGTATTACTGCAATCAAGGCAACAACTTTCGTGATTTAAGTCCATCTCTTCGAAAGAGTCTTAATGAACAAGTTGAGCCACCTAAGGACTCGCAAGGATCTAGATTTTAGAGGTACCTATTTGAAGAGAGAGTTCTAAAGAATGGTGCAAGTCAAGCTAGTAAGTGACTCAAGAACCTAATCTTCCCACATAGCATATTATGGGAAAGATCGAGTGATTGTAACTATATCAGGCCAGACATTATATCAGGGAGCTCACCACTAAATTCGTTGGAGCTCAAGTCTAAACTGATTGTCAAACTTGTAATGTAAACCAATTTCAGGTGGAATCGAACCTGAAAGACTGTTGGAGCTCAAATCAAGCAGTGTCAGCTTCTGCTAGTTTTGGATGGAACATGGTATTGACCCTCTCAGCAAATTGTTGTTAAGAATGAGCTTGTTCAGGTAACCAAAGTTTCCAAAACTTAGTGAAATTACATCCGTAAAGTAGTTCCTGCTAAGATCAAGTTGTTCAAGATTTACAAGCTCCCCCAAGTGAGTTGGTATATCTCCAGTAATATATTATTATGGACATCGAACAGCCCAAGAACAGTGATGTTGGAAATCTCAAATGGAAGGCCACAAGAAATACCAAATTATTTGCCTAAGGATTACATTATAAGATGGTCATTGCATATTATGCAAACTAGGTTTTGTTGAGTGGTTGTTGTGGTTGCCTCTGCCTGGTATCATGTGGTGGCTGAGCCACTCTTCTACTTATTGCTTGTAACCAACTCCGGAAATCATCTCTAGGGAGTTTTTCTAGACAAGCTCAAAGTAGAGGGAAATTTTCTGAAGATTCCAAATGATATGGGTTTCCCTAAAATTTTCTCAAGTATAGGGGTGCTTTTGTCTTTTGCCTTTAGTATGAAAATGATTATACAAAAATAATTTATTTTAATAAATTAAAACTAATTATTCTGTGACTAGTACACTATATTAACTTTTATTCTCAACTAATGCTTTATATAAAAATAAATGATTATACTTAAAATTAATATTTTAACAATAATTTAATTATTTGAGAGTGACAATATGTCATATTTATTTATATTATTTTTAATTTTACACTTTCGTGACTCCTCTTTTTTTACAATTTCATACAAAAAATATAATAAAATGTAATACACTTTATATTTTATTTTTGAAATAAAATGAAAATTATTGAATTTTACTTCAAAATAAAGTTTACATCAAAATGAAACTTTTGCAAAGTATCTTTTTCATTAGTTCTACTTTTATTTTTTCATTGTAGTTTTTTTTAACTTTTTTGTTAAAATATAAAAATATGTTTAATTGAGATTTATAATAAAAAAAATAAAAATATGTTTAGAATCTCAATTGTTAATTGAAACGTTGTTAACTTGAAACTAGTATTAGAAACTATAACCTCGAAACTAACTGGATATTTAGTCATGTGTTTAAACGGGATCTATTAGTCATTGAACTTTGTATCCACTCTATAGATAATAACAAACCAAAAATTTAGAAGAACATTTGGAAATGTAAAAATGCAAACCAAAAGACTCTACAACCAAAAAACCAGAAAATTAGAAATGCAAACCAAAAATACAGAAATGCAAGCCAGAAGACCAGAAAAGCAAAAACACAAACCAAAAAATTAGAAAACCAAAAATGCAAACCAGAAATGTAGAAACACAAACCAAAAACATAGAAACGTAAACTAGAAAATAAAAAATGTAGAAACATAAACCCAAAAACTAGGAGAGAGAGAAGAGATGAGTATGGGACATAGGCGAGAAAGATAAGAGTTTCTGCTGTAGAGGAAGTTTATAAGAGGAAGAAGTAAAAGTGAAAACAAAAACCTGTCATGAAAAATATGAAAAATGTCTAATTTCTGTTTTTGTGAATTTGTTGTCGCTTTTTTATTTTTAGAAACAACATATTGTAACAGAAACAACCAAACATATTTTAACATGTTCTCTTTTTCATTAAAACCGCAACAAGAAAAAGAAAAATAAAACAGAAACAAATACACCGTTAGTTTTTGTATTTGTAGAGTAAAACTCTAATAAAAAGAGATTTGTTTATGGAGTTAAAGTTTTGAAAAAGTCGTGTGAAGCTTGATCAATTAAACATGAAATGGCTAGTTTTATAATAATAAACTAATCATAAAGTTATTTTTGATTAATTTTTTAGTGTTTTTATTTTTTATAATAAAAATCTCAATACTGAATATTTTATTAATTTTTGTTATAATACAACTTTAATTTGCATTTTTGGTTAGTTTTCGCTTCACTAGGTTTTTTCTATGCCACCAAAATTTTGAGCTTAATAAATCACTAGTCCTAATAATAGTGTTTCATTGTCTGGGCTATAGGACTGATGACTAATTTGTTTATCCACATATGTTTTAAAATTAATAGGCTATTTGTTGGTACGAATTATTTGTTTCTAATATTAGGGTAGCTGCGAAACATGTCAATTTGTAATAGTAGGATCAAAAAAATCAATATGATAACAATTCCTGTTGCATGTTATATCAATCATGCATGACTGTTATGAATTTAGAGCATCTTTTATAATTTAATTAATTGCACAAGTGGCGTATCCATCAGTTGTTAATCTAGGCTTCATGAACATGATAAAGTTATGACAATTACATAGCTTTAGATTTGTAGTGATATTCAAGATGTCGCTTTCTTCTTGTGGAGGTTTCAACCAAACAGGTAGAAAGAAATTCGTGAATAATATGAAAGAATGTGCTTGGTCACTGAATGGTGTGCCCAGGCTCTGTTTATATAATACAGAGTATAACAAATTATGGTTACAAGAGAGAGAATGCTGAAAGGATAGCCATACACGTATGTACATGAAATAACAAATTTATAAATGATAAATAACTAATCTAACTAATCCTATGCTCTAACATTCTCCCTCAAACGAGAGGGTGGGATGGACAGCCCGAGTTTGCTACGATGAGCAAGAACTGCGTATGTGTTAATGCCTTAGTGAAACAGTCAACTATTTGGCGAGAGGATGGTACATATCGTATATCAAGGACATCGGACAAAACGAGATCTTGAATGAAGTGAATATCGATCTCAATATGTTTACTTCGTGTGTGTTGAACAGGATTTGCGCCTAAGGCTCGAGCACTGAGATTGTCACACCAGATCTTAGAAGGTTGTTGCAAGTGTAAACCAAGTTCAGATAGTAATGAACTTAACCACTTGATCTCAGTTGCACCATCTGCTAAAGCTCGATACTCGGACTCAATGCTTGACCGAGATATAACTCTCAGCTTCCGTGAGGCCCAGGAGATTAACGTGCTTCTAAGGTATACATACATCCTTACCATAGATTTTTGATCGTCTACATTAGTAGCCCAATTAGCATCAATAAATGTTGTTAATTGAAGAGATTTAAATGGTTTGACATGTAGACCAAGTTGATAGGTACCCTGGAGATATCTGAGGATTCACTTCATACCTTGAAAATGCACTTCTGTGGGCTAAGACAAAAACTGACTAAGTTTATTAACCGAATATGGTATTGAAGTGACCTAATGGCTTTTCGATAAAGAGTAGGATCTTTCATTAGTGCCCCGCTTATTTTGAAAAGCTGTTATCCAGTGACCATTAGAGTAGGGACTGGTGCACAATCTAACATATTGAACTTCTTTAATATGTCCAGTATATATTTGGTTTGGTTTAGATGAATTCGTGAGTTGTCTCGGCAAATTTCTACACCAGGAAGTAGTAAGTTGGCCCAAGGTCATTCAAGGAGAAGAGTGCATTTAACTTTTGAACAAACATTTTTAGATACGTGGGGCTATTTCCAGTAATCAGTATATCGTCAACATATGAGGATAAATATTGTAAGGCTTGTAGTTCGAAGGAAGAACAATGAAACATCACTTTTGACATTCTGAAAACCCCAGCTCAATAAAGTGAAGAGTAGACGATCAAACTAAGCACGAGGTGCTTGTTTAAGTCCATATAGTGCCTTCACTAGCTTACACACATGGTTGGGGTATCGAGGATCACTGAAACCTTTAGGTCGTCCATGTAGACATCTTCTTAGAGAAAACCATTGAGGAATGCATTGTTGACGTCCAACTATAGTATCTCCCAGCTAAAGGTGACAACAATGGCAAGCACCACCCGAATCATGGTTGGCTTAACCACAGGGCTGAAGATTTCTCCATAATCAATCTCTGGTATCTGCTGAAAACCTTTCGCAACAAGTCAAGCTTTGTGCTTGAGGATAGTGCCATCAAGTTTGAACTTTGTCTTAAAAATCCACTTGCAATCAATTAATTTTTGTGGACTAGTATATGGAACTAAGATCCACATTTTATTTTGTTGAAGTGCTTCGAACTATCTGTCATAGCTTGTTTCCAGTGACAGAGTATTTGAAACATTGTAAGGTTCTGCAACTTGAGCCAAAGAGGTTGGTAATCCAACAAATGAATATTTTGGCTTAAATATTCCATCCTTTGTTAGTGTTTTCATTGGATGCATGTTTACTGGAGCTGAAACATCAATTGAACTATCTGACATGCTGTGTTGGGCTAACAATTGATTATTTGAGGTCAATTAATCTGTTTCTGGTGGAATAGAGAGTGCACAATCTGGTGAAACCGATGGAGATCTACTTATTGGTGTTGCGCTCTTTTCAACTGGTGCTTGAGATTCTGAATTAGTGCTCTAAGCAGTGGATGGCCCATTCTGAGTGATTAGAATATGAATGATACACTTATTTTCAAATGAACTCATTCTACGATTAATAAAAACTACAGCATATGGAAAAACAGAGGCATCAAACACAACACTCCTAGACACATATACACGACCTGAGGCATTGAGGCACTTAACTCCTTTCTGCTGAGATGCAGGTCTAAGATAAACATATTTTTGGCTATGAAACTAAAATTTGTGTTCATTATACGGCTTCAAGCATAGATAACAAGCACACCCGAAAGGTTGTAATCCCTTGTAATCAGGCTCTGTTTTATACAAAAAAAACAATGATTTAGAACCTTCAAGTATTGGAGTTGGTAATCGATTTATAAGATGTACTGCCATCTAAAAAACATCCACCCAATAAGCGAGTGGTAAGTGAGTTTGAGCCGGGAGGGTTAAACCCGTCTCAATAATATGCCTGTGCTTGCATTCAGTCCTTCCGTTCTGTACAAACGTATAGGGACAAGTGATATGCATTTCGATCGCTTCTGCTTGAGTAATATGTATGAAAGGTTTGTATTCTGACCCATTGTCACATTGAATAGCTTTTATTTTAGTGTTGAATTGATTTTCAACTTGTGCCTGAAATAGATGAAACGCATTCACGGCTTCACCTTTGTGTTTTAACGGATATAGCTAGGTGTATCTACTGTAGTCATCAATGAAGTGAATATAAGAACGGTGGCTACTTGTTGATAGAACTAGTGAAGGACCTCAGAGGTTCGTATGAATAAGTTCTAGAGGAGAGGAGGCATGCAAAAGGGACTTAGGAAATGGTAAATATTTATATTTTCCATATTCGCAGGATTCACAAACAAAGTTTTTGTATTGAACTTTAACATTACAATTATTTAACACTTGCTTTAAAATTCTATCATAGGGGTGTCCAAGCTTGTAATGCCATTTAAGGAACTCATTTTCTGTATGTGTAAGTGTGGTAGCTTGAGCTTGTGTCCAATTTGATTCACCCATGGGACACATTCCCTTACTTGGCCTCCCCCTCACCAGAGGACGACCTGTCCTTGTGTCCTTCACACTACAACTGTCATTAGTGAATTGGACATCTACAGGATTGTCCTTAATTAGTCTGTGAATACTCAAAAGATTCTTAATAGCAAATGGTACTAACAAAACATCCTTAAGATGAAGTTTGGAATTAGATACGGGCAAGGAAGTAGAGCTAATACCTATAACTCGAGTCTGTTCTCAAGTGTAGGTATAGAGATGATGAGGCTAACCTATATGTGTGAGATGCTCGAGTTAATCAACATGTGGAGTGATGTGATAATTTGCACCACTGTCTATGTACCAGGACGGATCCGAGACCATTTGTGGATGGGCATAAAAGGCTTAAGGAGGACTTCCACCATAACCATTGGAGTTTTGACCATAATTAGGAGGCTGAAATGATCTGTCAAACCGACGGAAACAGTTGGAAATAACATATCTGTTCCTATCGCATAATTGACAGTATGGGTGACTGCTGTTATGAAAAACACCTCGACATCCTCGAGAACGACGATCACAAGAACTATGTGATCCATTTCCAAAGCCACGCTCAAAAGGACTGTGACCGGAATTAGTAGAGGGATTTGGAGCATCATTGCGTTGGGCCAAATTTGCAGAGGGTTATATAGACAGAGTTGAGAGATGATTGAGTTGCTCTAAACAACTTTAGAAAGCAAGAAGGATAGATTAAACATCAATCTAGGTAAGATTCGTTTGATCAACAAGCTTGACTATAACAACATTGTACTCAATGTCAAGGCCATTCAGAGTATACAGTATTAGGTCATTTATATTAACGAGAGCCCTGGCTAAAGTTAGTTGATCAGCAATGTTTTTTATCTTAGCAAGATACTCGTCCATTTTCATAGAATTCTTGCGTGTCTGATGGAGTTCCGAATTGAGCACCATCACACGAGACTTCATGGATGCACAGGTCAGCTCATGAGCACCAACCCAGAGTTCGTGAGCTGTGCAGCAGTGAAGAAGTTAAGCTCCAATCTCCTGGCTCATGGTGTTATGTAACCATCTAACGAGAAGACGATCTACAGAAAACCATTAGTCGAATGCTAGGTTTGGAGTCGTCGAATGCTCCTTCAAAGAGAAAACGAGAGGGAGTGGTAACTGACCCATTAATGTAGGACTTAAGAAGATTGCCTTCGTTCAGAGGCAAAACAACGGACTCCCAGATGAGATAGTTTCCTGTATCCAACTTGATAGAGGTGTTTTGGTTAAAGGAGTTAAAAGAGAGTAAGTTCTCGAAGAGGGAGTAGGTGAAGCAATGGAGGAAGAGGTAGCAAACGAAGCAGAGGAAGGTGTTGGAGTGGAGGCCTTGGTGCTCTGATACCAATACAAAAAGTCATGAATAATGTGAAAGAATGTGCTTGGTCACCAAATGATGTGCCCAGGCTCTGTTTATATAAAACAGAGTATAACAAATTATGGTTACAAGAGAGAGAATGCTGAAAGGATAGCCATACACGTATGGACAGGAAATAACAAATTTATAAATGATAAATAACTAATCTAACTAATCCTGTACTCTAATACAGGCCATTTGTAAATTCTTCTTGTTGGTTTAGAGAAACTCTTAACTCAAGTAAATAACCATAAAATATCCAAATTAGATCTAAAATTAAACATTTAAAAGAAAGGCAGTGATTATAGGCCTTAATATTCTGGCATATGTAGAAACATATGGTTAATGATATTATTTTTTATTTCTTGGTGAAAATCTGTATACACCCAATTGATAAAAGTATCCTTCAATTATACATATCAATTTCTTTAATCAATTTCTCAATGTCATGGCTTGTGTGGTCCAACAAAGATGTATCATCATAAGCAAGCTTAACAGGTTGATCAAACAAAATTAAATTAAAAGGTCATTTAGATCTTATCTCCTGCAAGCCCCAAGTAGGAAGAGGGCTTTTTTTGGTCAAGCATACATTTGTTTTCTTCAGCCAAAATACTTCATTAGTAGATGATTTGAAATTTTCTTATACTCCTTTTTGGTCAGCAATCATGCAATAATTTATGGTCCAAATGCATGTGCATTCAGTGAATGCATGCAAAAGAATTGCACTAAAATTTTTACAATAATTGCATGCAGACACATGTATTATTTAAGTAGTTTAAGACTAAGGGATCCATTTGAAGTAATTGAATCAATATCAAATCTAGATAGGTAGTTTGGATGAGATATGACTTACTAAATATTGAAGACAGGAATCCCACATTCATTGGTATAGCATATGGGTATGATTTAAAGTGTCGCTTTGGTGATGGTTTTTATCTACTTTGATGTTTTCGTTAACAATTCCAAAGAACTTTAGTGTATCATATGGTAATGTGGTTACGATTATCCAAATTCAAAAGATGTCATATGACATTATTTTAATTTAGTAAAGTTTATTTTAAAATATATAGTGAAATTTGAGTTCCATCTACTTTCTTAAGAGTAGTATGATGTCTCAAGATTTGTTTAGCTAGTCGTGAATATACATTTGGTCATGGATTTATGAACATTTTTTTGAATTTGATAAAAATTTCAATATAAAATGCAAAGTAAACCTGTGAACACGATAAAAATTGACTTTCTTGGCTGGCCAAGTATCAAGATCCATACTCTCACAAAAAGAAAAAGATAACATAGAGTCAATTAATCCAAACCACCATAGAAGTTTTCTACTTGAAACTGCAAGCCTTTTGGGAATGGAGTAGGACAATGTACTCCCTAAAGTGATTCCCTAACATGGTCGGACTTTCTATCTCTTTGTTCCATTAATCCTTTATGTCTTGAGTTAAATATGATGGGAGATAAACAACACAACTCTTTAAAAGATCGATCAAATATCAATGATAAGAAAGCACTCTTCAAGTTGTGGCAACAAAATAATGTGAAAATAAGAAATTCTAACCAATGAAACAAATACCAAGATTTACATGAAAAACCCTCCAATTTAGAGTAAAAAAATCACAGAGCAAACTGACAAATAAATCCACTAAACTCAATAAGGATTTATTGTAAAAATTGATTTCTCAACCCTCCCCCCAATAAGTTGTCTCACAAAGTTTTAGGATTGAAACCAAAGTTAAATGGTTATAATCAATAATCACTCAAGCCAAACCTAAAACAATCAAACAAAGATGAGAATGCTGTCTTTGCCATCTTTTTGTTTTTCCTCACTTTTGGACATTATAGCTGCACTTTTTACAAAAACTACATCTTTTTCTTTTTTTTATATCATGAAATAAAATTTTCTGCAACTTTCACGGTCATTTCTACAATCGTGTAAGTAACCGTTTATTTTTCCAACATTGCTTTAGTTATAAACATATATGGTTACAGAGAGTTACATGATCTCTACACATAGTCATGTATCTTCACACGGGCGTGTACAAGACTATGTATGTCTTTTCCTCTCCACATTTTCTTTACATGTTTATAAGGACTTACATGGTTCATCTACATGGCCATGTAAATCAAGACACAAACGTGCAGCACTCTACATAATCGTGTATCTCCCCAAAATAAATTCTTCCAGCTTATCTTTACTTGTTCGTCATTCTTAAAAATACTCAACAATCTTCCCTTCCAACCCAAACATAGGGAAGACACTTTATTCTCCATCATCTTCTCGAGATACATCCCGACAAACTTACCAAAAATCTTATGCTTATTTATAGGAATTACTTTGGTCAGTATATCACCACCATTCAAATATATATACACCTTCTTTAACATTAATTGTTGCTTTTCTATCACTGATTTTAACCAATGAATCATCTCAAGTAATATTTAAAAAATTTCCCATAATTTTTCATATTAAGCTAATTATAACAAAATTATTAAGAACAATAGTTATTTCCCCTACCTCACTATTAAGTTGTACATTGTCTTTAATGTATACGATATGCAAAAGTTAAGAAAATATGGAAAACAATGGAAAAGAGGTAAGGATAATTGGTACTCCCCTGATAATAAACGATCATCAACCTCGTACAATGGCAATAATATCTATCCAAGCTTAATGCAATATGATCTCTACCCTAGTACGTAGAGGTGCTTTGTAATTTAGGCAACATTTCCTATATAACCTAGACAATTCCATCAAATCTCATCCCAAGTGGAGTGATTATAGTCTTAAAGTTAAAGAACACAAAAATAAACTTAAATCTATGAGCCCAAAAGTACTAGAACAATCCAAAACTATTTTTAAAGATCCTAAAATATACTATATTTAAACAAAAGCACCTAAATATTGGTTTACATCTCAACAAGTACTTCTTTATGATTATTTTAGCTAGATTTCTTATTCAAGCCCTTCACTCATCCTGGACCCACAATTAAAGGCTTGATTATACTCTTCTTCCTATATAAGGGCTCATTAGCTTCCTTATGTTCCATTAGAATTAGATTGTCCTTCTCACTTTATGTGATTATTTCTTATATAACGTAAGAAAATTCAATATCAATCATATATATAGAAGCTAGTGTCATTTTATCAAAGGTATGTTTTATGGCTTTAGATATTTCATAAGTTATTTCCTCCTCCCTTACCCTTAGAATTAACTTTTCATCATACACATCCATTATAGCCTTAGTAGTGATTAGGAAAGATCATCCTAAGAGTAAGGGAACCTCTACATTGTAATTTATATCTAAAATCACAAAGTGAATAAGTAATATGAATTTATCAACCCTAACTAAAATGTCTATTATATGCCCATCTTAATTGGTTTAGTTTACCAAATCCCAATTCCTTAAACATGTTAGAAGGTATTAAATTAATTATAGCTCTTACATTCGCTAATACCCTTTTAATTGATAAGCTAACAAAATTTCAAGCAATATTAACTCTTTGGACCCTTGATCTTCTAGGGTAACTTAAAGGTAGGATGTAGGAGAACTGTTCACTTAAATTAACTAGTAATAACTACTTGAGCTTCTTCTTGTTTGAAAGGAGATCCTTTAAGTATTTGATATAATTTGACATTTACAAAAAAGATTTAACAAAAGGAATGTTCATGTGTAATTATTTAAGAAGCTCTCGAAACTTATCAAATTCACCTTCCTTTTTATTTATCTTAAGCCTACTGGGGTATGGAATCTTAAGTTTACACTCTATGATCACTTCCTTGGCTCCTTATCCTTTTCTCTCTTCTTCCCCTCATCCTTCTTTTCTTGAAAAATAGCCTTCTATCTTTATTTCTTTAACTTGTAGCTCCCTTTCACTCCTCAAAATTACTACATTCACTTACTCCCTCGAATTTAGCTTGATGTTGCTAGGAAAAATATCTTTTTGTTTTTCAAAGATAAGCTAGCAAACTGTTTGATTTGAGTCTCTATTTTATAGATGGAGGCTTATTGGTTACTCTAGAAGCGAGCCTCAGTTGTAATGATAATTTTCATCATAAGCTCCTCCCTACTTATTGGTATTGTTAATGAAATTTGAGTAAAGCTTGATTGTTCCATAAAAAGGTAGAATGCTTTCCTCCCCCTATATTATAAGTGTTACAATAGTGGTCATTTTGAGACTAATTTCTTATAAATTTAGTTTCTTAGTCAATTGTCACATATTGTAAAATGCCTAAAATTCATGATTAAGATGTCCACCATCACAAATATCACAAATCATCGCTAGTTTTGGTTGAGCTGCTGAATACATATTATCAAATCTTTTATTCTAAGTGTCCAATGCCCCATAAGCGACAACATAACATAATCTTCCATAATACGTTGTCTTCTTTATCTTGCCAATGTCTTTGGTAGCTATAATATAAAATATCTAAATCCTAAAATTAGCCACAAACATAAGATCCAGAAAAGAGAGCTATTAAAATTAAATTAATAAAAATAATAAAAATTCTAACTTATAGATAATGAGAAAAGAAAATAAAAATATTATCTTAATAAAAGTAAAGCTTTGTTAATTTTTTATTCCCTAAAAATGACACTAAAAACTTAATTGTGATATATTGATAACATAAAATAATACTAAAAGAAAATCATTAAGTCATATGCGCTTATCATATTTATAGTATAGTTTAGTGAGTGCAAATTTCACTGTCACAAGGATTGCAACAATTAGTAATTTATTTGCTTCCTTCATGATGTGTTCTTAATTCTCCTCTGGTCATCAAATTCAATAATTCTCTCTTCATCTTGTCTCTCTCCTATTTATATAAAGACATTAAATTTCTAACTAACACACGTTAAACGCAAACTCATGTTGATCCTATGTTTCTTTACTACTCCTTTAGCTTCTTTTCTATAACCAAACACCACTAACATAAGTCAACAACATAGTACCAGGTTTCCCTTATATTGACTTAGTAACTCCTCCATTGACGAGGGTTCATCTTAGGAACACAGGTATGAAGTCTAAGAACACAAGTCTGCATACGAGTTTTGTTAGGGAACTTAGGTCCCTATTTGGCTCGTGTTCTTTATATGGAAAATTATCCTAAGAAGTATAATGTATTAAGGTGGAACACAGGAGGAGCACAGTGTCATGCTTAGGCTATATTTCTTTATGTATCAAGTAATTGAAGAAGTTAAATGCCATAGCAGCTTTTATAGGGTTAAACATAGTATCATATTGGGCCTATATTAATGGACACAGGATAATATTTAACCTATAACTCTAAAACTTCTCTAAATTGGCTCTAATGTACGAAATCTATATCGTCTTCGTTTTTGAGCTAGAATAAGGTTAGTAAACAAAATATAAGCCACATTGAGTACCAAATCCTATAAAAATCATCCAAAAATAAACAAAATGCTCTAAAAATCATACCAAAAACACAATCTAATTAGCACTTATAATAAACTATGTTAAGCACAAATCAAATTTTGCATAAAGATTACCAAAATATCATTAATTACAATATTATCTAGAATTTGACATGATATAGTTTTTAATATAAATGTAATGTTAGTGTCAAGTACACAAAATTAAAAATTACAAAATTAATTACACCTGAACCTAATATTAGCTTGCTCTCCCGCTTTTTCGAAATATAAAAAAGCAATTATCCAAAAGTCTAACAAAATAATATTAAAATATTATAGCATATAATAAATCAAATAATGACAATCAAAATCAAATTTAAACACCTAAGGAGATCCTTATCAAATGAAATTCCCATCCATCATACAAACTTCTCTACTAATTATACAAAATCTATCCTCACTTATTAGTTTAGTGAATACATTGTTTAATTTGTATCAATAAATTCTAGCTAAACATCCCCATTTTACATATGATCTATAATAAAATGAAATTCAAAATTTCTATATGCTTAGTTTTAAAGTATCAAATGAAATTCTTTGTAAGGAAAATGACACTAATGTTATCACACTTAGTTGGTATATTTATAAGGTCCATGTCATTTTCTCTGAGTTTTTGTCTAAGTTATAGAATTTGAGCATGATAAGTTTCAATCATTACATATTTAGCTTTCATGGTTGATAAGGCAACCAAATTTTAGCATTGCCTAAAATTTGACATTTACCAAATGTGCTTTTCTTATATAAAGGACTACCAATAAAATTTGCATGTGAATAGCCAACCATATCAGAAATTCTATCTTTGGATACCAAAGTCCTAATGACATGGCACCATACAACGATTAAAAAATTATATATTTTTGGATTTGATTAAAATCATCATATAAATAAACATTAAACATAATGTCGAGCCTATTTGTAGCAAGATAAAATAAACTACCAATCATATCTCATTATATTTTGACATTAACTCAGTTTCCTTGTTCATCCTTGTTCAACTTAGTTGTGATGTTCATAGGTTTCCATAATGGCTTAGCTTGAACCATTCCAAAATATTTTAGTCGTTCTTTGGTGTACTTAGCTTAATTGTTGAAGATGCCTCCTTCATTTTCTTAATTTAAAAAAAGTTGACTTCTATTATACTCTTCTCAAATTCCCTATTTATACATTCAGAAAACACTTTACGCATTAAGATTAGAAACGTTCAACCTGGACTCAAGCTACCTATGGTTTGAGCCCAATCCAAACTTTTTAAATTCAACTTAGGCCTGGCCTGAGGCTCAATTCGGCCCCCAAGTAGTAGCTTAAGTTTAACCTGATTAGGCTCTATTAAGTATTAACTGAAGCCCGTTAGAGCCTAGAGCTTATAGTTTAAGCCCAAGATCAATCGGGCTTGACTCAACATGAAGTTTGATCAGATAGGTGAAATGACATCATTTAAAGACTTTGTTTTAATTCATTCAATATATGAACTCGTTTAATTTAGAGGAAACAACATCATTTAGAGAGTTCATTTCAATTCACTCAATATATAAACAAAACATTATCATTTTGCACATAATTGAGGTCGAATATGGATATATTTTGCTAAAAATGGCAAAAAGTCTATGACATAACCTAAAGCCAACAAGCTAAGTTCAGGTTAATTAGGTTTGAGATCGAGTTCAAGCTTAGGGGTCAACCCAAACGACCTGACATCGTACTATAAAAAGGCATTATTTTAAAAAAATTTTCCAAAACAAATTTGCTTTAAACGACCTAAGCAAGATCGGGCTATGCAATTTAAGCTTAATTAGGTTTTGAGCTAGGCTTAAGTTGCAACTTCAAAGTGTTAAGTCAGATTATTAATGGAATCAATCCTACATGTTGCCATCCATATTTAAATATGTAAATATATTTGATACTAAGACTAATGTCAAATATAATGTTACAGGGAAAATTATGAAAATTTTAAATTTGTCCATTAACTAATTAAGAAAATTTTAAAATTATCCATTGATCATAAATTAATAAAATTTTAAATAAAAATTATATGTAAAATAACATCTATTATATTACTTGTGCCTATATTCAACCTTTCAATTAGTACATATCTTTTAAAGGTAATTCAACTTCCTTGTTAAACAGAAGAATTTGTTCCTTTCAGTAAATTACTCTTTATATAAAATTAAATAATAATTAGACACTCAAATGTGCAGATATTGTAAATATTTCTTTTAGTTGTTAAATATATCTATATTGTATATGCAACTTTATTATCTAAATAAGTAAATGTAGTTGAGATTATTTTAGTTTTCTTTATAAAACATGGAAAGTGTTGAAGCAACTAATAAGGTTATTTTTTTGTGACCAAAAGGTCGTGACTTCGAATTATAGAAACAATTTTTTTATAAAATGCCCCAACTATTATAAAGCGGAGAATCTTGTGCATTAACGCTCTTGTCGTTGTTGAAGAGTTTATAAAGTAATGTACAAAACTCTCTCCAATTTAATGACATAATTTACAATGAATAAAATTTTTTCCCATAAAACTATTTTTTTATTTAGTCTTTTTTTTTTCAGATTCTAATAACTTTATTCCAACTGTGTTTCGCGTCTAATACAATATCGTTTTGTAAGTTTTGCATATAATACACTATAAATCATGGTTTTATTGAGCGTGAAATGAGGTCGGAATAGAATAATGGTAACAGAGAATGTTAACCCATTGATTTAATGTCCGCGTAAGTTGCTTAAATCGATTAAAAATCATTACCTTGACGTGCAACATATTTTACTTCATAATAACAGAGCTTTTCGCCAGAATGTCAACGGAGGGAGGATGTGAAGCTGCTATCGCTAGCCTGGCATTGGGCTTATCAAACTATGATCTGATTACATGTCATGATACTTTTCCGGAATGCCTACTTCTGTATCTATGGAAGCTGAGAAATTGCACTTGAAGCTTAAGCTGCTCACATTTTGCTGCCTTCTTTCATATGTTGTCTCCGTCCCTTTTCATGGTAAGCCTTTAACACTGTTACTGCTTGATAAAGCTTCCGACTTGCCTTGATATTATGTCGTATCTACTCACATTTGCTGTCTTCTTCATATGTTGTGTCCTTAAACTTCATTATTCCTTCTCATGGTAAGCCTTCAACAACGTTCTTGCTTGAAAAACTTTGGGCTTTATTGGTTTTATTTGGTTGAAGTTACGAAAAATAATCGACAGTAGTTGATCATAGAGCTGTAGGATTCTAGCGTGGTGGGGTTATGTTCGTCGGATGTTACGTATGAAGAGAAAACCAAAACAGTGTCTGAGTTTTTTTGTGATCCTATATATACTCGTCCGATAAATAAGGTTCTTTTTTACTTTTTTTTCCTTGTTTTTAGTATAGAGTTTGGAATGGATTTTTGTTGTTGAAAGTATTGATGAATTCAAGATTAACGGCTATGTTTTAAAGTTTTGCTCCTTTGACTTTCCTTCTTTATGTACATTGGGATTCACTTATTGCCATTATGTTTAAGGTGAATAAATAGGTATATATTCTTGGAGTTATAACGAAGCTAACTGCAGTAGATTTAACTAGATGATTGCATTCCCATTGGTAGATTTAGTTGGAGGCCAATTGGTTAATAGCAAATTCAGCTTCATTAGCTCATGATTTTTATCCGCAACCTTCGTACTTTTGCTTGGTATTGGTATGACATCAGCCGTTAATTTAAGTGCCCAGTTAGTCAGTAACTTGATGTAAATCTGATCCTAGGAACTTAAGAAAGAAGCATAAAGAAAGTAAAGAAGAACAAGTCCTTTATAGTTCCGTATTTTATATTCATGCTCTAGATTTCATCTGAACTTCTATGGTCAGTATCCTTTCAGTTTTATAGTTTCTGTAATTTTCTTTTTTTAACTGATAAAGGAAATGTTCACAACTAATAGTTGAGTTTTCTATTGATACAACACTAAGATTTTGACTGCCATTATTAACTCACCCTCTTTGGATCTCTATAACTTGGATGAAACATAGCTATAACTCTTGGGAAAGAGTTCTTCAGTCGAAGCAGCATGATGAGCTATGGTAGTCTCCACTTCTCCATTGTGACAATTGAAGGCACAGACCTAAGCAAATCCCTGGGCAAACCCTAGGTCTAGATTGACCCACAGAACTTATACATTGAAGAACTAGGAAATACAGTTGTCAGATCACCATATGTCATCGAAAGTTGTTTCCCCTGATTATGGTAGATGACATTGTGGCATTATATTCAAACTACGGTTTGCAGTTGTAATTGATGAACTTGACAAACTGGATAAGTTTGACCATCGTTGTCAATCTTTCTTCCTATCTCTTTCATAGTGTTGTTAACATCGGTTCTTTAAGCTAAATTTATCTGTGCTCTCACTCGACACTTGGTTTTCCCTATATTCTATGCTATCTTAGGATGCTACTGGGACTTCTCTTGTCAAAATATGTGGTAGATTGTGGAAAAGGTTCAATTTTTGGTCGCTCAAAGGACTGCAACGGGTTATGTCCTGAGCCGGGCCATCCTCTGTGCCCTGCCCCTTACTGCACGCATTTCTACTGCTGCATATTACGTCATCTACTTTCTTGATTCCATTTCTGATAATTATTGAGAATAAGTTATGCATGATGAGATTGGGTGTCGAAGTATTCAAGGTAGATATAACTCAGACGGGTAAAAGACTTACTATGAGCTAGTGGACTTTGTTACTGAGGCCTGTCCAGCTGACAAAGATAAAAGCAGTATTGATTATGGTTTATCTTAGATTTTACTGGAATTTGTATATGGAATATTCAAACACTTCAAATCTACTTTAACGCCATACAATTTGCCATGTAGCAAATGCTTTCAGTCAGATTTCTGGTGTACAGCTTTCTTGTCAATATCTTAATAGAACAATGATCTGGCTTTAAGTTTGATTTTCAACAATTTCTGGCTTTCAGATTATGAAGTGTAGAAAGAGTCATTTGACAGGTGTAGTTAATCTTTTGAGGGAAAAGTATGTGCACATCCTTTGGTCTCTGTTTCCATCCATTCTTGATACCATTGAATGGGCAACTCTTCTGCTTCTAACTAATATATTCAGTCCTCAGTCTCCATCTATTTAGGTATCTTCTGCCAAAGGTATACCATAAAACCTCTAGGCTATTTAAGATAGCATTTTATATAAAGCTCTAAGTCCCCAAACTTCATGTGGCACTGTGAATCCTTGGATCTTGATGTTGATAGATTTGCATTTTACACCAATGTATATCTTGACTCTTACAGAATATGAATATGAAATACCTGAAAAGATTCTGTAGAACTATATGTTGGGTCCCTCCCATGTGGTACCAGCTGTAAAAACATAAGGCCACTTATTTGGCCACTTCAGAAACAACAAAAAAAAAAAACAGAAGAGACAGAGAGACTTCTACATTTTATAAAACAAGAGAGTTTCCAGCCTTTAGTCCCAACTCGCCCAGATTCTTCCGTCCAACTTTTGACGGTCT
>JAOQML010000001.1:10088822-10102140 GCA_027568935.1 Erythroxylum urbanii
GATATTTATATTATGGATAATATGAATGATGTTGGATATTAAGGATATAACAGAATTTATAAATTTCGTACATATTATGTTTAAATCTATTAATCTCATTTATTATCATATTTCAGTTAAAAACAGCCAAATAATGTTGTTATAAGAATTGGAAATTGATTATAAAAATAGCTTCAAAAATAAAAGATAAATTTGTCCGTAAATTTGTTCCTAAATATAGATTTCAGTCCTTAAATTCGTCCATCAATAATTAACGTCAAAGAAAACAAAATCTGTCCCAAAACCGGTTTCAAAATTGTGGGCGGAACGGAAATTTCAGTCCATAAATCCGTCCCAGCGAACATTACAATGCAATTCTCACCCCAAATTCATTGTAGACTGACGTAAATTTCCGTCCCAAAATTCATCACAAAAAAATTGGAACGGAATTTTCCGTCCCAAATTTAATGTCTAAGAAATGGCAATTTCCGTCCCAAATTTTATGGCAGGTAAAATTTGAACAGACATTTCCGTCCCAAATTTAGTTTCGATTGAACAGATATTTCCGTCCCAAAATTCGTCCCACAATTCGTCACAAAGAATATTGGAACGGAATTTTCTGTCCCAAGTTTAATGTCTAAGAAATGGCAATGTTCGTCCTAAATTCCGTGGCGGGCAAAATTTGAACAGACATTTCCGTCCCAAATTCAGTTCCGATTGAACACATATTTCCGTCCTAAAAACTGTCACAAATAATTTTCGGACGGAATTATCCGTCCCAAATGAAAAGTCGATGAAACGGAAATTTCCATCCCAAATTCCGTTCCTCCAAAATATTGGGGCAGAAATTTCCGTCCCAAATCAAGTACAAAATTTGGAATTAGGACCGATTTTTTGGAACGGTTATAGGGACAAATTTTTCCGTTCCATTAATTTAAGGACGGAAAAAAATCCGTCCCTAAGCTTTGCAATCTACTAAATACCGACATCTCATTTTCGGTTCCAAAATTCGTTCCTAAGTATTGTTGCGACGGAATTTGGGACGGATTTGGTATATTTTTTCCTTTCCTAAATGCAGTTTTTCCTGTACAGGTATGTGCACTTAACTGGCAGTATATTTATTAAACGTTGATGAAGATGTCACTAGCAAGTTGATTATTGGAGCAGTTTTTAGTTTTTGTCAATTGGACTTCAATGTCAATTTTGAATTGCATATTTATGCAGGTTGCAACAAGGGTCATCATGGTGCTGTTCACTGTGTCCGATTCTTACCCGATGGCGAATCGCATGCTTCAGGATCCGAAGATGGTACCATCAGAATATGGCAGACAGGTCCTGCAAATAACAATGAGAGTGATTCAGTTTCTGGTAACTGACCAACCGGGAATGTGAAGGTCTGAGCTGATGATGCTGCCCACAAGATCGAGGGATTTCATATCCGCAAAGACGGAAAAGCTGCATGGAAGGATTAGGCAGCAGCAGCAGCAGCAGATTGTACAAAATGTGCTTCAGTTTCCTCTTTTGTCCATGCTAGATTTTACAGCTCTTTTAGTTCTGGTGATTGCACTGTCCAATAAAATCTCATGTAGTTTCTTGTTTCTTTCAAGTTCTATAATATGGATCATTTCTTGTCTCTGATTCAACCACAGAATGGCATGCAAGAACACAGCAATCTCGTCAACCCCGAGAGATTGAGAACAGCGACCAACGAACAAACAAACGATGCTCTTAAAACTTGGTAATTAAAAAATGGGCCTAATGAAGTTGGGCCGAATCATCCAAAAAAACAGGCGAGTAAGCTCCACGCGCGTTTCACGAACTACGATGAAGCAGTAATTAATAATCGCTCAAAGGGTAATTTTGTCAAACAACCCCCTGTACTATGTTCCCCTCTTCAGATCACATTGCTCTTTCGTCGGTCTTCTGTTGCCAGTTTAATTTTGTCGGAAGGGCTATTCCTCTCAATCTCCATTCTATATCTAATCTCAGTTTTTGGGTTTTTTCTTTTGGATTTCTTAACACTTCCATTTTAAACCAAACCCTAGATATTGTGGGCTTTGTTTTGGCGGGAAAATGTCGGGAAAAGGAGCAAAGGGTTTGATCACAGGCAAATCCACCATTAGCAATAAGGACAAAGACAAGAAGAAGCCTGTCTCTCGCTCCTCTCGCGCTGGTCTTCAGGTTCCGTTTCTCTCCCTTCCTGCGTTCTTAGATTCAATAAATCCTTGCAGATTTTTTTGCAATTGAATGAAGCCTTCAGGCAGAGAGCCTACTTTTTGTTTCTTATTTTGGTGTATATTTTGCTTTTTGCCACAGTTTCATGGGTTTCTATTAAAAAGATTGAAGCTTTTGGTGTTTGTTTACTTCTTTGTTGTTGGAATGCTTTGAGTCAGATGAAGGAAAGTAATGGATTAATAGTCTGATTAAAATAATTTGCTTAAATGGCTGGTTTGCAAAATAGTTTCCCAAAATACGATCATGGGCTTCAACCTTGAAATGTTACTGGTTCCCGAGTTTTGAACTCTTTTTTGCGATAGCTGGACCTGAATCTAGTATGATTATGCTATAAACTGTTTTCTTTTTCCTTGATATATATCTTAGTAAGATTCAATCGTTTGTTTTATGTGATGTGTGGTGAATAGATACTTGATAGTAGTCTAATTATTGAATGGATGGGTTTGTACCAATCATCTACCATCATTCTCTTGGGGTTTCATATGAGAGATGGTGGGAAGACGTACTGCCACATCCTAGTGAAGTGAAGCATTTGCTTTTTCTTAGGATTTATTTGAGAAAAGATCCACGTTGTTTGGTCTTGCTTTAAACTGCCAAATTAGATTCCTTTTGTTTCATTATCTAGGACAGCTTGTAAGATAGTACAATCATGACTCTATGTGGTTGAATTGAAACTTATGGATTTTCATAGTATCTCATGAGCGGATTTCTGTGTGGATGACAACATTTGCAATAAAAGTGCAGCAGCATCTTGATTTTGATCTTAAAACCTCCATCAATCCTCTTAAAGTGCGGGGAGAATTTGATCCTAAAGACTCCTAAAAAAATAAACAGAGTGCTAGTGAAAAACAAAAGCAAATCTCAAGTTATCAGTTATGGATGGACTACGAAAGTAAGTTTACTTTTTAGTGGGGTGAGTTGAGCAAAACAAGGTAGAGGAGACTGGAGAATTTCAATTCAGCACACTATATCTATCCAGCCTTTGACTTCATTCGATAAGGATATCCTGTTAGGGTTATGCAATCAGACTTGATGTTCATGTGAATTTATTGTTGAATACTGTCTCTAGCATGTGACCTTGAGAGCCTTCCAGTTATTGGCAGTCTCTCTTACTAATATTTCAGGGTTGTGAACTGCCATGCTTGTAGCGTTAAATAGGAAGATCAGTTCGTCTCATTTCATAACTGAGATGCATGGACAACAATTGATACTGTTGGCATGTCCAAGCAACTAAGGCTTGAAACTACTAAGATGATTTGACCTATATTTATTTGCTTAAGTAGCTCCGAAATTTCAATCCTTCTGAGCTTTTGATAATATGCCATGTTTCCATCTATTTGTTTAATTCATACTCTTACTGAGTTGCTTGTTCTGTAATTCATTCTTTGGAAAATTTATAAAGCCTCATTAATATCTTTTTAATATAGCTGCAATTAATATTTTCATATATAAAGCTTTCTATGAGCTTTTCATGCAGTTCCCAGTGGGACGTGTACACCGTCTATTGAAGACTAGGGTTTCTGCCAATGGAAGGGTTGGAGCAACAGCTGCTGTCTACACGGCAGCTATACTTGAGTATTTGACTGCAGAAGTGTTGGAGTTGGCGGGGAATGCAAGCAAGGATCTGAAGGTTAAACGTATAACACCTAGGCATTTGCAGCTTGCAATCCGAGGGGATGAAGAACTTGACACCCTCATCAAAGGAACCATCGCCGGTGGTGGGGTTATCCCACACATTCACAAATCACTCATCAATAAATCCTCTAAAGAGTAGTGTTTTAGATGTCAGATTGTGCTTTAGCTGTGCTTGTACCTTAGACACGGGAAAATCGTTAGAAGGAGCCTTTCATGCTTGGAACGTAATTATGTTTTGACAACTTTTTTCAGGCAGGGAAGTTCTTTTGTTACTTGGATTTGCACTAATTACTAAAATTTGCATAAAAGATTTACTATTGTTTTCGACCAAAAAAATATGCCCCGTAAGAGTGAGTACTGATTTTGAACAAGTATTCAACAAGCAATAAATGGACGCTGCTTGACTGAGGCATTTGTTTATCACATATTCTTACACATGGTATTGTAAATGTACCTTAATTCATATTCAATGTGCATAAAGACGAGCATTAAGATGAAAAACTTGCTTGTAGTTTTTTTTTAGCTGCCCACATTCTTTAAATTCTCATTTGTTTATAAAACATGATTTTTTATATTAGTGTAATTCTTATGTGCTTAAATTCTTTAAGTTTCTTCAAGTTCAAGTTTGGGTTCAAGCGTCTAAGAATAGGTCTCTCAAAATAAGTTAAAAATATAATTATTTAGGTTTGAGCTAAAGTTTTTAAGATTAAGTCTCTTTAAGATGGGTTGGAGATATGGCATGAATCTAAGATTGAGTTTTAAGTGTTCGAGATTGTGCATGCTGTAATGAGTAAAAAATATGAGATGAACCTAGGTTTAAGCTTAATTGTTGGAGGAGATATGTGACAAACTTGGGTCTAGACTTAACCTATTTTGATCAGTTGAAGATATGGCATGAATTTAGGTTTGGGATTCCTCTTGACGTACTTACAAGATCAAATGTCGGAGTGTATTCTAGTGTTTGGCCAAGCTAATAAAATTAGAGAAAGAAAATATAATATTTTCTCAGAGAGAATGAAAAGGTCCATTATTATTGAATTTTTATAATGATTTGATAGTGCACATGGTGTCACTTGTCTTTATAGAAAAGATCTCTTCTAACCATATCTCTCAATTACCCTCCTTAGAGCTTCAATTGTAAGTTTGCTTTAAGATGGAACCTTTCACTATGCAATGTAGGGTTCAAATTTGGGTCTACCAGTTTGATCACGAGCTACATTAATCTTACATCAAGTTTCAAAACTTTTATGTTTTTAGTCTAGTTATGAGACCAATTATGTGATAGCTTCATTGGCTTATTTTCTTATTCTTTTTTGTCACTCTGTCACTTAACCAAACTCTTGGTCTGTTATTTCTCATTCGTCAATTTGTGAAAATGTTGTTTTAGAAATTACGTAGATTCATAAATATGTAGGTTTGTTATGTTGTGAGCCTATTATTTCACGAGGTCATCTTGTTTGGAAGTTCATAAGTATATTATGTTGTAAGTTTGTTATTTTAAGAGGTCATTTCATTTTAGGGTTAATTATTGAACAAATCTACACTTTTTTCAAATTTTCAATTATAGCCCGAACTTTAAAAAGTAGCAATAAAATACCTAAATTTTTAATTTTTTTCAACTCTAGCCTTATGTTAGTCTTATGGTTATCTTTATTGGCGTGACACTGTTACGTGACAATAACCCTCACTAATCAGACACATTAGCCCATCGAACAATAGGAAAAGGCAACGAAGGTCCACAACAAATGAAGAGGAGGTGACACAAGCTAACGATGGAGAGGTAGCTTCAGATGGCGGCAACAGAAACAAACAAAAAAACCTAGATCACCCTACGTCTGAGACGTTTCACTAATCAGACAAACTTTTCTAATGACGTTGACATGTCTGATTATTGACGATCATTGACATGTGACAGTGTCACGTCAACAAAGATAACAGTAAGATTAATGTCGGGTTATGATTGAAAAAAATTAAAAGTTTAGGCATTTTATTACTACTTTTTAAAGTTTGGACTATAATTGAAAATTTGAGAAAAGTTTAGGCTTTTTTTCGTAATTAACCTTTCATTTTATAAGCTCATTAGTATGTTATATTGTAAGTATAATTTTGTTACTTTAAAAGGCCATGTCATTTAATAAGCTCATTATTATGTTATGTTGTAAGTATAGTGCCAAAAGTAGAATATGTTCTATCTTACAATCTTAGTTTATTCATAATTCAATCACTCCTGTTGCTTTATTTATTTAGTCTATAGTTTTTGTTGGTTGTTTTATATGTTGTTTTACTTATTGTTATTACACATTTTTTTAGAAAAAATTAAAAGGCTTCATTAATCGAAAGAGTAAGAGTATATATGAGTTAGGAAATCACAAAGTTTTAACACTCCTATAATTGTGTGTTTTGGTTTTAAGAGCATTGTCAAGTAATGAAAGACAAATTGTCATTACAACAAACATGTAGACAACCGATAACCAAAAGAAGAGTTATATGGTAGTGACGACAAATTATGTTGATAATGATTGAACTTTACGCAATAAACTTTTGAGGTAATTTATATTTTTAATATTGTTATCATTTAGTTTTTCATTATGTTATGAATTTTTGATTAATGTTGGTAATATTTGTACATGATATGTTTATTTATGTGCTGACGTCACATACAAGTGAAAGGTTACAAACTGTGTTGAGAAACTGTTTGATGGATTTTAACATCGATACAAATTATCTAGCATCACAGTCGACAATTGTAGCACAAATGATGCTATTATTAAGAAATTGAAGAATAACATACGGGTTGGGAGCTTGTTGGTTGATGGAAGATTATTTCATATGCATTGTTTTGCACATATTCTGATCTTGATTGTGAAAGGTGGGTTGGAGATGATAAAGGAAGCCATAGATTCAATTTGAAATAGTGTAGTATATTAAAAGAGTTGAGAAATTTGAAGAAGTTGCATGATTTCAATGCATTTCGAGTACAATGATGTTGGTTTCAGATTGTCCAACCAGATAGAACTCAAACTTTAAAATATTGGAGTTGGCAGCCCAATATGCTAATGTGTTTACTAGGTTGAACCAAAGCAATACACTTGCATACCTACAGAAGAGCAATGAGAGTTGGTTAGAGAACTTTATGCAAAGTTGGAATTATTTTATAATGTGACCGAATTATTCTCGGGAACAAAATATCTAACTCCATATTATTGCTTTATCATTATACGTAAGATGAAGAATGCTTTATCTAATCAGATGTTTGATTTCGATAAGGTTATTCAGACTATGGTGGAGCAGATGATAGAGAACTTAAATTCTTATTGGTCTATGGTTGGACATATTATTGCAATATTATATGTGCTGAACTCGAGACACAAGATAGATTTATAATGTATTGTATGGTGATCAGGTCCAAAAGCATGTAGATGTATTAAACAACTATGGTATGAATTGTTTAATGATTATCAACTCAGAATAGAAAAAATTCATGATCGAGATAGCAATAGTTCAAGTAGTTCAACTCTGGTTTTAGTTTCAGGTTCAGACTCATCTTCTAAGAGCAGTTTATTGCTTTTAATTTCAAAATTTTTGAAAGAAAAAAGGGTTAGGATTTCATACAATATGATATAGTTAGATAAATATTTGACCGAAGATTATGTAGCTAAAGTTGAAGGTGTACAATTTGATGTGTTATTATGGTGGAAGTGTGGAAATAATTTTCCAATCATACAGGTAATTGCACAAGACTTATTATCAATTCTATCATCCACCGTTGCTTCGAAGTTTGCTTTTAGCACTAGTGGTCTGGTTATTACTCCTCATTGTACTCAACTTCATTCTTGTATTGTGGAAGCCCTTATGTGTGCCCAAAGTTGGTTAGATGATGAAGATATTAATAGTAAATTCTTTTCTTTTTGATGTATCAATTTTGTCTATTTTTTACAGCATCTTACCTAATATTATTTTTTAATTTTCCTTTAATACAGCTACAAGTATTACCTTGAAGGTAACCAGTCATACTCATTGATCATCAAATGAACATTATTTTGATCAAATATATGAAGATGGAATGTGATCGATGTCAACTTGTCCAAAATCATAATCCTCAACAGAAGTAGAGAACTGAGGTACAACATAGCTGTTTCTGAGGATGTTACATTAGGGAAGATGATGGTAGCGAACAGTTTCAACTTATGGCAAAAAGATGCCTTCTTTTCTGTAGCTAAAGAGGTCCAAGAGTCTGTTGATACGTATTGTGTCGTTGATGGTGCATGGGATTGTGTGAAAACTCAGAGATGTAATTGATTGGAAGTGTAAGGCCGATCACGGTATAGTTTCTCCATCTTTTGTTAGTTTTCTTTATTTCTAAATTTCTGCAAGAGTGGGAAAGCATCCCACACCAGTCACCGATAGAAACAGGGGGAGCATCAAGAGCGTTCCCCACCAGCTTTCACTGTCAATGGGTTTCACACGATCGTCGACCCAGGTATGTGTTTACTTATTTTCATGTAAAGTCTACATTGATGTTGGATAGGAAAAGCTGCTCTCTTTGGCCTTTAAGTTGGAATACACTCACCGGTGGCTCCCAACCGTGTGTGGAGGTAAAGGGTGGCAGTTTCCAGCTATCCTTGTAGTTACTGTTGGTATTTCATTTCTACGTGATATCTATTTTTAGTATGTAGTGTTGTTAAATTCTCCTTTACATGTCTTCTGTGTGGTATGAATCTCATGGTATAGATATCAGTTGAGTTTTGCAGCCAAGATCAATTGTGTTCTTCCTTTTCTTGTTTTCCCTAAATATTTTCCATAACTATCTTTTGGAAACCTGGACTAGGTGTTTTAACTAATGAACAAGCTAGCTAGGGGTATAGACCATGCCTTGTTTATAACTATTATTCAGACTATACAGGACAGTTGTACAGGACGGAGTTGCGTGGTTTCTTGTAATGCATTAGTTAATCATTTTCTCTTAGCGTACTCGAGCCTCCTGACATGTCTGTTGCTATCTTCAAAAAGCCATCAGTCTTTTCCCATTGCGACCCGTCGATACTCCTCTCAATTTTCTTACGCGACTTCTTTTATAAGACAAGGTCTTTAGATTTTTGTTTATAATGTGATAAATCAACATCTTCCAAAAGTCTCTCTCCCCAGACTCTCTCCTTACCTGACTCAGCATCCCTTTCTCCTGCATGCCACTATAGTAAAACACCTAAGCTCTGATAAGCGTTCATAATTTTTACAACTGCTTCCAATTAGACCACAACTTTTATTGTGCGGGATTCAACAGATTATTTTTTTAGTGAGTTTCTGTACATGCACTAGTCAGTCATGCCTCTTGTTTTCATGTTGTTATTCCTTGTGCATTACTGAGGCTCTCTTGGCAAATAAGTTGTTGTTGTTGTTATTTTTTGAAATCCCAAGGGCTTTTTAAGATAGTAACTACGGGAAAATATGGGGGCCACGAGCTAGGAGGGATGACTTTAAATCGTGGGGATGGAATCCGTGCAAGCAGTTCGGTACATGCAGCATGCAAGAATATAAAAGGAGATGACATACTGAGAATAGGCTCTTGGAACATTGGGACTCTTATGGAAAAGTCTTTAGAATTAGTAAAGATTTTATACAAGTACAAGATACAAATGGCCTACATTCAGGAGACTAAGTAGTCGGGAGCTAAAGCAAAAGAGATAGGGGGATTCAAACTATGGTACTCGGGAGGCTAGCAGAAGCATAATTGGGTAGGTATCCTAGTGGTCAAGGAACTCATAAACCAAGTGGTGGGGATCACAAGGGTAAATGATAGGATTATGGTGGCTAAAATTGTTCTTAGCAATGATGTTCTCAATGTAGTATGTACATATGCACCTCAAGTTGGTTTAGACGAACAATAAAAACGTCTATTCTACGCGACGCTGGATGGAGTGCTTCTACAAATCCCTAATATTGAGCAGGTTATCTTAAGAGGTGATTTTAATGAGCATAAAGGGCTGTTTCAGACTGATATACAGGAACTCATAGGGGCTTCGAGTACGACACTAGAAATGAAAGTAGAAATGCCTTATTGGACATGGCCATAGCCTTTGAGTTAGTGATAGCAAATTCCTTATTTAAGAAAAACAAGGTGCACTTGGTGATGTTTAAGAGTAGCACGACCAAGACGCAATTTAATTATTTTCTTATCAGGAAGAGAGTCAGAGCATGGTGCAAGGATTGCAAAGTGCTTCCGACCGCATGCTTATCAACTCAATATAAATTGTTGGTTTTGGATCTAAGAATTAAGGGATATAGGACACATCAATTTACTAAGCGATTTCATAAAATTAGACGGTGGAATCTAAAAGGGGACATAGTGGAACAATTTAGGACTCAAATCTCGTATGGAGCTGCATGGGCCGTGAGAGGGGATGCTAATCGGATATGGGAGGGAGTAGCCCCCGTAGTGAGAGAAACCGTCACAAAACTCCTAGGAGTCTCTAAAGGGCAGAGGGCGGGTAGATGGAATCTTAGTGGTGGTCGGAAGAGGTTCAGGGGACGATAAAAGCAAAAAAGAGAGCATATAAAGACCTATTAGCAAATGCAACAAAGGCGAAGCGGGAAACTAATAGAGTAAGGTACAAACTGACAAAGAAGGCAAAGAAGACAATTTCAGTGGCTAAAGGAGAAGCATACGAGACTATGTACAGGGATTTGGATACATATAAGGGAGTACAAAAAAATTTCAAGTTAGCACGAGATAAGGCACGTAAGACGAGGGATTTTAACCAAGTCTGCTATATATGAGATGAAGTAGGTCAGGTACTCACGTAGGCCCATGCCATCAAGAGTAGATGGCAGAGATACTTTTATGGCCTGTATAACAAAGACATCTTGGTTAACATAGAGTTAGGCGAACCCTCCGTGTCGGATCTTTTTCTTAACTGGTCTCAATATGAAAAGGTCACAAGGGGAGAAATTACAAAGGTTTTGAGGGAGATGGGGAGCGGAAGGGCAGTAGAACAGGATGAGATTCCTATAAAGGTATGGAAGCGAATAGGAGTTGTCGGTATTGAGTGGTTAGTTCAGCTTTCTAATATGATCCTAGAGTCAGCCAAAATGTCGGATAAATGGAGATTGAGTAGGTTGATCCCATTGTACAACGCCAAAGGAGACATCTAACAGTGTCACAACTATAGAGGCATCAAAATAATAAGTCACACCTTGAAGCTGTAGGAGAAGGTAATTGAAAAAAGAGTCCGAAGAGTAGCTTCTATATCGGCCAACCAATTTGGATTTATGCCTGGTAGGTCCACGACAAAAGTAATACATATCCTCCGTAGGCTAATGCAATGCTACAGGGAATGAAAATGGGATTTACATATAGTTTTTATTGATTTGGAGAAAGCATGTGACAAGGTTCTTAGGAAAATCTTATGGAGGTGTTTGAAGACAAAGGGAATTCCTACGACTTATATACACATAATTAGGGATATGTACGAAGGAGTATTGATTAGCATAAGGACGATAAGAGGCGATACGGAAACATTTTCTATTAGTATTGGACTACACCAAGGCTTCGCCTTAAGCCCTTTTCTGTTCGCATTAGTGTTAGATGAGCTTAACAATCATATTCAAAGAGAAGTAACTTGGTGTATGTTTTTTGTTGATGATATTATCCTGGTGGATGAGACCAGGGAAGGGGTCAATTTCAAGTTAGAATGTTGGAGAAAAATGTTAGAATCGAAAGGTTTTAGAATGAGCATGACTAAGACGGAGTATTTAGAATGTAGCTTTTTAGGAAGCCAGATGGTCCATGAGGTGGCAGTAGCAATTGGTACTGACGTCATACCACAAAAATCGAGTTTTAAATACCTCGGGTCCATTATTCAGAGTGATGGTAATATCGATGCCGATATAATCCATCGTATCAGATCTGGGTGAGTCAAATGGCGAAGCACATCAAGGATCTTATGTAATAAAAAGCTTCCTTTAAAGCTCAAAGGGAAATTTTATAAAATAGTGATTCGGCCAACCATGTTATATGAGGCAGAATGTTGGCACGTCAAACGTAGACATATAAGATAGTTGTTGGTAACAGATATGCGTATGCTTCAGTGGATGCGTGACATTACCAGAAGAGATAAGGTACGGAATCGTGTGATGAGAAACAGGCTACAGGTGGCTAGTATTGCCGACAAGTTGAGAGAGACCAGGCTTAGGTAGTTTGGGCATGTGAGCAGTAGACACTCTGATGCTCTAGTGCGACGCTATGAGAAAATAGCCCTTAGTGACTACAAGAGGAGAAAAATGAGACCATACAAAAACTGGAGGAAGTGATCAGGAAAGATATGACAAAGTTGACCCTTACTGAGGAAGTGGCCAGAAATAGAAAATTCTGGCGTGATTGGATAAGGATACCCTTTAAAGTTCACCAAAACAGTCGAGTAAGTTATTAGGATATGTTTACTGTAACGTTCACACAATGTATTTACCGCGTAAGAAGTCCAACCTCAGTGTCCAATTTGTCTTTTCTATTTGCGAATCGTGGACAAGTTGTTTTGTCATACTACTTGGCTTTTCAGCACAGGTGTGTGGAGAAAAGTCCTGCGAGGGCGTCTGAAGTTGTAAGAGTGTCATACTCATAGGGTTTCTGAGCAATGACTCCTAGCCCACCTAGAGACAAAAAGAGTCGTACTTTGCAGCTTATTAGGTATTAGCATATTTGGGCATCATATCAGGTATATTCTTTAGTTCTATTTTATTTTATTTATTTACATATTTATTTTAATTTTATTTACCTAATCTTTTAGCATATCAGTTTTACTTATTTATTCTTTTAACTGCATCACATTTTCATTGTCACATTTGCATGTGAGTCTACCGGAAACAGCCTCTTTACTATGTAGGGGTAAGGCTACGTACTATCAAACCTCCCCAAACCTCGCTTTGATGCGGGATTTCGGAGTAAGTGTGATGATGATATGAAGATGGAAGTACATTTAATTATTTATTAATTATTACCATGTCCTTAATGTCCCTTTAATTTAAATATTACATTACTAAATATAATGTTTGTACATACAAATGAAGTGATGCAAACTATTGATGATCTGACTACAACAATTAGTTGCTCTCTTAGTCTACCCTCTCTAGCCTCCGGTATTCAGTCTTTAATCTTCATTATGATTTTATCTTAATTTTTGTAAATTGTATCATTTTACAAAAAATGATATGGACAATATTCGTGCACAATTAATATTACTATATTTCATTATCCCCTCTCTCTGTTTTAATTAATTATTTATTTAAGTAAAAGAAAATTGAAATTCGTAATTATAATTAATTGAATTGGCCACTTCAATTATAATCTTTTTCTTTCATTTCCTATAATCATATACTAAATTATTAATGAATTTGATTTCATCTTATTCATTTAATCAGTATATATTTTTATGTATTCGTATATTATAAAATCTCAAAATTTATAATTTTATTAATC
>JAOQML010000001.1:10124268-10136719 GCA_027568935.1 Erythroxylum urbanii
TTCGCAAACTCACCCAAAATTGCAACATATTTTTCAGGACCGAGAGTAGACTCCTAGCTCCAGAGGGACTTTTCTAGTCGTGTAGATCGTGTTGGCGAGAGAAGTCATGGCTCACAGGTCGGTCAGTTGGGACTTTTGGGATGACCTAGATAGATTTGACGTATTCTTCCTCTTTCATATAGCATCTTGTACTAGGTTTTTGTATGTATATATAGACAGTACAGTATGGAATAATATATAAACTTTTGATTTTGATTAATGAAATGAGGAAGAGTTTGATTTTAAAAATATTGTGGTTTACAATTAATGTTTTATTGTTCGAATTAATGTGATGCCATGTGGAGTGACCGTAGTGATCGCACGTAGCGCTCCCTTATCATAGGATATGTACCGGAATGACCCACGGGTGCCCCGGTGCGTACCCTACGGTAAGGGGGTGTTACAAGTTACATATGATAGTTGACCTTATTTGGTATACCCAGGTAGCCTAACTTAACATGGCATAATATTTATTTGACAGAGAGGGTGATAAAGTGAGTATTTTTGGATCAAATTGCTCCACTTTGGGAATGTTGCGAGGTAACTGGTATTACAGGTAACGGAAGGGACAATATACTTTTTGCCAAATGTAAGAGGGAAAATTGGACCTTTTTCCATTTTATAGGTAATTGAGAAAACAATTAAAGTTTGTATTTAGAAAGTTACATTAGATTAATTGGATATGAAAAAAATCAGATAATAAATGTATTATTATGGAAAGTATGTGTTTGAGAAAAATGACTACTACATCTATGTCACTTTCATAGAATTGAATAAAGTTGAAAATTTAAAGGGAAAAAATTTTAATAGTTCAAGTATGAAAATGCTTACATATATGTCAAAGAAAAAAAAAAGCTCTTGACTCACTAAAAGAAATAATGAAAGTTCCTAAGGAGGACACTATAGATCAATATAAGAAAAACTATAAGGCATATAGCTTGTATGAAAAAGGAGAAATACTTAGCTTATGTAATATAAATGATTATGTTATTTGAGAGTTCAAGAGGTATGACTATGCCAAGGACATATGGCCTTCATTGGCAGCATTTTTTGGTAGAACCCTATTAAGTTTAACATATCTAATATTAAAATAAATAAATAAATAGCAAATGAAAAGAAGATGTCAGAAAATAAGATGTAGAGCCATTTGAGGCTAATTTAAACATAATTATTAAACTGAGGGATGTTTGTCATAGGGTATGGAATTTTTGAAACATTGATTTATTCGAATTTATTTAAAATTAAACAGATAAAATTTGAGCTTGAATACGTCCTTTGGATTTGAAAAAAAAAAAGAATTTATGATCACTGACTTCTAAACACCTTTACAAATTGGGACACTATAACTTACATCTTCCTACGTTGTCCATCAACTTTATTAATCTCCACAAAATGACATAACACATCTACTATTTAGGAAAAGTATGACAACATCAGTTTTGTAAATTACTCTAATAATCCTATATCTCATAATCTCACATAGTCTTCATTTGATGATGGTGCAGTTGCTTTAACTTTTCACCTTAAATGTTATATTCCCAATGATTTAGGCAATAAATCTTTTGCAATCTTGTACCAGTTATATATGAAGTAAGGTATACTTCAAGTCATTGACAATATTTGAATACTACTTACAAGGCTGAGTAAGAAAAGATAGAAACTAGGGTCCTTTAATAGATATTACACGTGACAAATTTGTTTTCTCATTTATAAGATGACAAAATATGTTGCATGGATATTATATCAAACTATTTTTACTACTTAGATGGTATTCTTATGTCCATTTTAACTATTTAATAAAAAATATGTGAATGTGCACAAATGTCTAAGATTATATTGTTGTTCAAAAAAATGTTAGGAAAATTAAATTCTATTAGCAATTCAAAGACATACTAGCAAGTGGTTTTATATGGGGAAAAAACAACTAAAGTCACATATAAATTTATATTGACCATAATAGTAACAAAAATTTTATGTATTTTAGATTGTCAATTTTCTTTTAGATGCTAAATTGTTTTGGCATCAATACTGATTTTTGGTCATTGGTGATGAATTAACCATGCATAATATGTCTATCACAAGGTGATATAAAAAGAATCAAAGATGTGCCTTGACTGAGGATATCTTATCTATAAAGAAAACAAGGTAGAAGTTATCATCATTAGTGACAACAAGGAAAATGCATCACTGGATAAGGATGATTAATGAAGGCTTATAAAGAAAGAAGTTGTGAACTTATCAACTTAATGATTAACCATTTAAGGTTATGTAAGCATATAGAAGACATTTTATTTTATAATTACATTTTATGCCTTACTTCCTTGTTAGAATGACTCAATATTTTTTGACATCCGAATTTCCTATACTTAAATGGACAAAGGACATTTTATTCCCATTTATATACTGCTTATAATTTACATTAGTAAAGTATTGGCTACAAATTCTTAAATTTTTTTAAAATATTAAGATTCACAACACATTAATCATATTTATCCATATTTTAAACATTATATTTTTATTTTTTATGGAAAAATGAATAGAAAACATTTAATCTTTATAAATATGTAATGAAGGATGTTTTCATTTAATATAAAATATGTAATGATGTTGTGTTGAATTTATGGGGTTGCACTATTGTATATATTAAAGCATGAATTTTTCGATACTTAATTATGGTGTTCTCGTATTAATTATGTGGAAGAGTGCACTAATATGATCAAGAACATGACCTTATGGTTAGCCATTTATTTTCTAATACAAGATTGACCACAAGCTCGTGTTATTTTCCATTTTTACATAACTGACCATAAATTCATGTTAATGATTATATTGGGTTGTGAAATGCAATTTTAAATAAATGTATGTCAATACATGACATGAATTTTACTTCTCTTACTTTTTTCAATTAAAATTTAAATTGAAATGTGTTTAAATGATTACTTACTTCATTGAATTGAAGAACTATATTTTTATGCTTTTTAATTTTCTTACCTTTATCTATTGGATTTTTTTATAAATTTCATTTTGCCTCTAGCATATGTTAATGCACAATTGTAGTGATCTTTTGTGTTATACCTTTCTTATGTATTCCACTCTCAAGTTTATAGCAAATACCTATTGAGTTTTCATTATATATTCTAGTATCTAAAAAATGCTATTTATAAATGATTAGCTTTAAGCAAGTGTAATATGTGATTTTTGGGTATATTTTAAAATAAAAGCTGGCCATTATAAGGCATATACTCAAAAAACATTTACATTCATTCTCAAGATCTTATGCTTTTCTTGATCTTATAAAAATTGTATTTTTAGGTAATATCTAATTTTTTCTTTTCTTATACTTTTGTATGCCTGCATTGCTAATTATATTTACTAAAACTATAAAGGTGTAATTTTGTAGATTGACTAATCCTAATCTATAGGCACTCTATAATGGGAAATTCTTATATTGGTGATTCATTAAAGACAAATCATAAAAGGCAAAATTCAATATCGAATTGGAACACTTAGAAATACAACAAAGGAGGGAGAAAAAAAGGTGATATGGAGTCAATAATTCCCATATAGATGTTGAGGGAAATAATCTAAGGTAAATGATTATTTGCAATGAAGGGCAATCTTTTGAAGTGTAAATGCATGTTTAGAAACTAACAAGCATTCAAAGAGGTGGAAGTGAAGAAGAAAAATTAGCATTATCAATTTGAGACAGTTCCAAACAAAAATATAGAGGAAGATGAGAAGAAGAATAAGAAGCAATTCTAATATGGGATAGCCTGAAATAGTAAACAAGAGGAAGACAAAAAGAAGAGTTATTAAGGTGGGTATATGTTAAGAGACAAACATGAAAATGATGCAATCTTTTATTAGTTTTAATCCATAATGTAAAATATGTGAAATCCAACATGAAGAAAAACTTACATTACTGTATTAAATGATCTTCTTATGCACTAGTACTACAACACAAGATATTACAAAAGAGGAGTAAATAAACTAGACTATAATCATTTTTGAGTGGTGCCTTCAAGATCACTATGTTCTTCTTGCTCTATTAAATATGGATATAAAAGACTGTAGAGGCAACTAATATCCAATATAGGCAAAACAGTCACTCAAAGTCTCTTCCATCTAGTTTAACTAGTGATTGTAGTCCTTTTGAATTTCTTGAATCTTTTTTAGTTTTCACTCGTGCTTTTATATCTCTTATAGGATCCTCTTATGATCCCTTTGTATTTCCTCCAAATCGTTTTGTAGAGATGGTTGGCGAACATTCCCGTTGGCTTATTTCCCTTCCTTATAGTGCTATATTAGTTGGTCTATAGTCCTATCTCCATCATCTTCCATCCTTTCCTTGTCATTACCAACCTGAACATCTTGGGCACCATTTAAAAAATACTTCCTATAATGACCTTTACTAACCTCATGTATCTCATAACTTCTCAACGTCAAAAACTGTACATATAGTTGTCATTTGAGGAAACTTATCTAGCAACTTTAGGTTCCTTGCTAGGTGTGTAATAAATGACCCATCATATATCGCCAACAGCACTCCGCCCCACACCCCCCCTCTTTTTTTTTCTCAATTTCATCATCTCTAAATAACTTGCAAAATTTAAGGTGTAATGGTGATGCTCAACGAAACACCACAAGTAGAAAAAATCATGTTGAGTGACTAACCCTACCCTCCTTCTAACTGAAGTTATTGTGAGCAATCATGTGATGGAAAAAAGTGCAAGAATGGTGATTTTATATGCAAAATCTTTTTCCTTATGAGATTTTATTTATAAATTCAATATGAGATTTTATATTTAAATTCTATACGTATATATATGTCTTTAATGAATTCAATTACATAAATTCGTTATACAAATGCTTCCAAATATTTGATAAACTAAAACTTATAGTTGACACCAAATTGTGAAATTGATATCAAAAAATCCATACCACCCATCCGATACCTAATTCTAGTTAGGTCATTCTAGGAAATATCTCTATTAACTTCAAATGTTGAAAAAATTCAAGGGTTTGTTCAATATACTCATCTTTATATATGTTAAAATTTTTAGTGAACCTTATATTCTCAACATTGTTAACTAGTTCCAACACCTAGAGAATCCTATTAGGTTTAAAACCTTTAATTTAAAGGTTCTGATACCTTTTAATTGAATTTTATTGTTGAAATATTATATAGGAAGTTCAAACTCCTTTAGTAGTTACCCTTCACTATTTGAGCCTTCCCTTTTATTCCCAACGTCTTGAGTCTTGCTAGAGGATGGTCTTTCACTCACGTTTAGATAAATTCTACACCCACAATCTAAATGAATCGACTATAATATTTACTAAAATTTAAAATATCTAATTTTATGAAATATAATCTTGTGCACTAAATATTAAGTTTTAAATTTAAGGTAGGACATAGTAATACAATCATTGAAAGGATAAGCTCAATAAATGAACATGTCATAACTTGACAAAAATATGGAAAACCATGTTTCTGAGCTTAAATACAAATTTTTTCTTTAAATTAGGTGGTACTTTTGCATATACTTGTGATATTAAATGTATTAATGGTATTATTTGTATTAAGGCATGAGAGTCATTATACTCAGTCGTGTTATCTCATATTAAAATTTAGGTGTAATATATAATGAGTGATAGTATTCTTATGCACAATAGTGGTATATAATGTATTTTGTCCAGGTATAGTTTTGATTAAAACTGGATATTTTTTATATTAATAAGTGACAACTATAATATGTTTTTTGCATGATTTTTGAAAACATTTTGATTATATTAGGAAGATTTCTATAGAATTTTATAGTTAATATAGTTTATATTTTATTTTAGAGTTTATCTAATACTTTAATGAAGAAGGAATCAATATAGGTAAGTTGGAGAAGTTTTTGAATAATTTTGGAGGGACACAATATTACTGTTGGCTAGTGTTTAGTAACATAATAATAATACAATAACATGCTCAACCTGGGTTCTATTCTCAACCATTTTGCTTCTTTGGAGACTTTGTCATATGACTAAACATGCCTAAAAATGGGCCATATGGTCTTCCACACAACTTTTACACAAACCTATATTCTTTATGGTCTTCCACACAACTTTTACACAAACTTATATTCTTTCCTTTAAGATATGTGTTCCTAAGATGAACTTTTAAATGCATAACATAGGAGCTACTATCCCAATATGGCCTATACATAACATTGTGTTTTGGTTTTGTGTTGGTTGTGATTTCTTATGAAGCAACATGATAAGGTACTATGGAACTATATTAGTCCAACGTTAGCATTAAAATTTGAAAAAATCTAGGGTTTTATACTATATAAGTATAAAGAGGGCTAGGAGTAAAGGAGAAAAAGGAGCAAAATTATAACATCTAAGAACAATAAAAGGAGAACTGTTATGCCCAAAAAGTTCTAAAAAGAACTAGGATATCCTAGTCGCAAGTATACAAGATAGTTGTAGTTGATAACCCAGGGTCGTCTCCCACAGAGATGAACTCAATCCCAGTAAATCATACAGTACAAAAATTACACACTAGAGACAATGTGTGCCATAACATGGAATGCTAATATAAAAGACATCTATTTAGACTTTGCAGCTATCAACTGACCAGATCTTTGAGCCATTCTTATCCTTGAAATAACCGGACTAAAATTCTATTAGATCCCTTTAGAAGCTAGATCTCCCTTGCACCTGAAAATTAACATTACAATTTTAATGAATTTACGAACTCAGTGAGTGAATTATCATCATTGTGCTCACTCAAGTCAGATCATAAAGACAAGTATATAACCCAATTCACCTAGTATAACACATTATCTAGCATTGAATATCACATCATATTATATTATACGTCAATAAGTACAATATGTATTCAATTATTTCATTTCACTATTTCAAAGCAATCCAATAAATCATCTCAATCATTTATATAATATATGTAAAGTTATATATGCAAATGCACATGTGAATCCATTCTTATTTTGCTTTGTTGTGATCGAGCGCCTATCAACCCAATTTACTGTCCCGTATTCATTGTGGACACTAGGCTCATATCATTTACTATCTCGTATCTGTTGTGGATACCGGGCTCATTGTTATTTGAGCTTGTGGCTCTTTGTGCACAATCTTGAGCTTAAAGCTCTTTTTCACACATTAGCTACTCTGGTCATAACCCCTTTATTTGATCATGCATTTCAATGTAACGAGATGCATCAATTCATATATTATGATTTCAGTACTTTTCATTCAATGTGCTTATGTCATATATCAAATCTTCGGATCTAAGTTTGACATTCATCATTAAATTGTTCATACATTCCATATTACACATATAATTCAGCAAAAACACATATAATTGACACATCTAGTTTAACTCACAGTGCGCTCTAGAATAACTATTGCCTTAATAATCTGGCAATGTCTGGATGTTGGCGATCAACTTGTGCGTCTATAGTTAAGCAATGCACATATAGTTCACAATCAATAATTTGTTCAATCATATGAATATACAATCATACACATGTGTATGTGTTATGTTCAATCCAAGCTCGATTGACCTTTTCGGGTATGTATTCTTAATCACAAATCTTGACAGTTCAATTAATATAGCTTGCATATCACCACTTCGCATTCAGGTTTATACCTTGAGTGAGTTTGATTACTCAAAATTCATCAATCATACATTCATCAACCTTTTCTAGCAATATACATTTACACAATTTCCAAATTCTTATTCATTCATACCTAATACACCTTACTCATGTCCTTTGGATCATATTTGCATTCATAAGAACACCTTTATTTCTTTAATAACTCAAAATCTCCATATTTAAATTCTTTGATATCAAGACAATGCATATATTAAGTAATGACATCAATTAACAACCTAAACTTATCAAACCCTTATCCAATTAATTAAGCAACAATCTAGGTTCATTTCAAGCTTGAATCAAGTTGAAATACACTAATGTAGAGTGACTTATCCTCATTTGGTTCAACAAATTCACAAAACCGAGATTATTATTTTAAAGCTTTGGCCACCAATCTCCCTCAGTTCTCCACAAATTTCATCTACTTAGGATCATCATTAACATTTCAAATTTTCTAGAATTTATACTCTCAAAAGCTACTTCAATTTATATTAATATAGCTTCCATCTTGGTTACATAAATCTCACAAAACTCTACTCAATCGACTCATTATCACTCACTTAATCCCATCATACATGTAATCCTAACTTTTCCAAATTCAAGAACACTTTAATAGCATCTATCTTTAGCATAAATTTACCTTCATTTATACTATAAACCTTAACCTAATTCATCCATATAACAACTTATAACCTACTGTTTTCATGCATAAAAAACAAAATAGAAAAGTAATCAATTCATCCATCATATTCAGCACAACTTCATCATCAATCCTACATGCAATTCATCCTAATTCAATCTTTATAAAATTTCTATTACAACATGCCACAAAGATCAAAATTTCACTTACTTTTTTAGCTCAAATTCCACCTTAGTTATCAAGCTATCCTAGCCCTCCAAGCTTTCAAGCACAATTCCAAAAACAAATTGGGAGTTGAAAGATTTCAGTAATAAGAAGACAACATCATATTGGAGTGGCAAAGTATAGAATTTAGGCAAAAACTCAAGTTTATGAGGTTGTGTATGTATGTCGGTAATGAGAGAAGGAAGAAGAAAATAGCATGTAGCAAAAAGAAGAGAGAAGATAGCCATCCATATGTGTGGGTCGTGGGGTTTAGGTGTGTGGTGAGGGTTGAGATACTTGTCAATAAAGGACCATGCTATATGTCCTCTTCTTAAACTACCAAATGTCACTTAAATACCTAGTCCACTTATCACTTAGTTTCTTAAGTCATTTGTCACCTAATTGTCTAAGCCATTTGTCACTCAATTCCACTGCCACGTGGCTATTTCATAAGCCTAGTCAACCTAATTTCTCACATGTCAACTTATCTTGCCATTTAACATTTTTCCTAAACTAAATGTACATTTTAATTCATCACTTTTCCAATTATAACAATTAATTCCAAATTATTGATTGTAATCCATCAAACCAAAATTCAAGACATAAACAATGCATAATCATATCATAACTATTTTAAACCTTTCATACCCTCGGAATATGTCAATTGAGTGCACATACAATCTTTGTAATGTTTTCCAAATCAACATTCATGTGTGTATATATGTTCATGTTATGCATGTGAATGAAATGCACCTCATTAATTCTAAAATGATATGACTCAAAAGTCTAACATTCTAACTCTCGGTAAGTTTTGGAAACTGGCTATTATAATATATTTCCAATAGTAGGAGCTGTTACAAAGGTACAAAACGCACCATATAGACTTAGCTTAGAACGTTAGTTCAATATCGCACTAATTGAAAGTTATATAGACAAAAAATATCAAACTTTAATATATAAAAAACTTCAGTCGCTTAGCAGCGGTTTCTAAATTCCATGTGATTTTCATACGACGAGTTAATAGGTGGTCAACGTTCTTGGAAATTTTAATGGCTAGGACACCCAATTTAGGATATTGTCTAGTAGCTGATATTTGTCTTCCTCCATTTTCTTGTAAAGCCTGTTGTTTCTTCATTTGCAACGCATGTATATGGTGGTGATGAAAGGAACTTTAAAGAGGATATGGTTTTCTTTACCAGGTCTAGACTTATTTATCAGCCACAGTAAAGCATGAACCCATTTTTAGCTACTAGTTGTCTCCCCCATTCTAGCTTTTATGAATTATTATATTTATATTGAAATGAATTAAAATATGTTAGCATTTTAGTTTAATTTTGGATTTTGTATGTTAGGATTGAGAGATTATTTATATGAATATATCACAATATAGATAATGAGAGTTTAATAGGTTGTTAAAGATAGGTCTACATGAAATTTTTTAGGTTAAGGTCCCCAAAATTCTCTTGATTCATTTCCCCAAGAGGAAGTACCAAAACGTTTGACTCTTCACCTAACCGATTATAGATATTCATAAATCTAAGTAATGAATTCTTAGGGCTTTTGATTAGAAAGAGATTTTAGTCAATCAACCTAAGGATATGAGCTCTCAAGAAAGAATATTGTTGTAACTTAGAAATTCCTAACAGTTCAAGTAAATATGATTAATCATTAAATCAATAAATCAATAAATTTAAGTGCAAGAAAAGTTTTAAGAGATTCTTTATCTTGATTTTTATATATTTTTTAGTTTTTTCATTCTTATCCATCACCTTGACCTATTAGCTCATATTTTATCTATTTATTAATTTTTTATTCTTATCTTAATTAGCTATTATTCATTATTTTAGTTCATTAATTTTATTTTCCAATTTAATATTTCATTTTTATATTAGATAATAGAAAGACAGTCAGTACTAGTAGTTATAATTCTCGTGAAATCGACACATAACTTAACTAAATTATACTAAAGGAAATAATGGATGCAGTTGCTTTAGTGATTCTTTAGTATTGATTTTGTGTTCCTTTTATTTATAAATTTCACATCACAACCTTGGGCTATTGTTGCTCCGGTCTAATGACGATGTTATCTTAAAGTGTAGCCAACTTTTCTCTATGCCTCGCTTTATTCTATCTATAGGTTTGCTCAATTTTAGGATTAAATTGAAATAGGTTATGCAAGTTGTCAATCCTAGATCTCTTATCACTCATCAACTACGTAAACATAATTTTAAGAAAATAAAGTAAAAAATAAAAATAAAAACTAAAATTAACATAATAGCAATTGAATAGTCCCCTATAATGGCACAAAAACTTAATCAACCTATCTACAAGCGTACAAAATTATCAAAAGTATTGATCCCATGAACACTACACTACTTTATTTATTAATCCTAGCCCAAAAATAAAACTTTATTTATTAATCCTAGCCTAAAAATAAAACTAACTAAAATAAGAATGAATAAAAATAATTAAATTGCTAAACTAACGAAAATAAGATATAAACTAGTAAAAAGGAATCAATGAGGCAACTATTAGGGTTTAATGATTCACTTATGTAGATTTCCAATTGTCATATAATATTGATCATCAATGTTGAGAAAACAATTAACTTAATGTATTTATGCCCGCTCCCAGGGAACACATGTATGTTCAACTAAATAATTACCACTTTTTGATGCACAATTCAACCTAATCAAACTCATTAAACATAATTATTATATTTAGCTATCATAATAGCCTGAGAAATCCCTTTATTTAGGTGTAAGGTATTTATTCCCCTTGTGCACATATTGTATTTAAACTCTCAATCCTTCATACAATCCCTAACATTGAATATATGATGGCTAATAACAAACTCAACGTTTAAAAGTAAAAAGAATAAATTCAACTAAACAAATAATCCAATATGCATTAATAATTAAAAGATCCATCACAAGCTACACCTTTAACCCTAACTTAGTTACTAAACATCAAGATGAAAACTAAAAACATCTTTCTTAAAATAAAAAAAAACAAGAGTAGTAAAGAAATATAGAAATTGTCATAATATATGATAAAATATATGTATATGAAAAAAGATAATTCATGCAAACTTATGTTACATATAAAAGATGGTAATTTCTAGTCTCAAACTTCAACAAAATGATAAATATATTAAGTCAAAATGAAGGGAAAAAAATCTTTTTATACTAATTATTAATTTACAACATGTTTTTGAATTAATTGATATATTTTTTATCCTTACCTTATTAATTATTATTTTATTTATGACATACTACTAAATAACAAATTAGTCAACTTTCTTTATTACTTTTTAATCCTACTTGACCTTGCCACTATCTACAAACCTGATAATATTTTCCATATAAACATACCAAACCAAAAACACTGGAATTAGTGGGTGGACACGGTTACTGGTAGTCGTCTTGTTTGAATGTAGTTCTTATAGACCGAAAGCCGATGTTGGCACTGGCAGGCATCGGTCAACTTTTACTTAAAATTGAAGATGGAGGATTGTAAGGGACATACACCTACCTATTAGTTGATTGCCGATAATTAATTCAAAATCTCAATGGTTTTTCCCAACTAGGAGGGTTTGTTTATCTCTATTTCTATTATCTTATTAGCGGTCATAAATGGACAACTTCGGCATGTTAATCTGGTCAACCACGATGTCGATTTTTACTCGCTTGTTCATTTCGACTTATTCAACACTACAATTTTTTCTATAGTTTTAAAAAATGATTCAGGTCCAGAAAAAAAACTTCTTAAAAGAATTCTATAGAAATATTGAGGAATTAAAAAAAGAAGTTGCTAAAAAAACAGAAGGAAAAGAAGAAGAGGAAATAAATGAAATATCTTACAAAGATATATTTTGGGTATCTGCTTTAGAAGGGGATTT
>JAOQML010000001.1:10144141-10164842 GCA_027568935.1 Erythroxylum urbanii
AGGTACATGTGTAAAATGGTGGACTCACCAACGCTATTCCTTGAGGTATTCGGGTTGAAATGGAGCATTGGACAAGTAGACTATTTAGTTGCAAGTCGACTATTAACAATTAGACCTTTCAGTTGGATAAATGGATTAGTTGACTATTCAAAGAGCAGAGCTAAGCTTAGAAAGGGGAGTTTTGAATGCAAGTATAGTTGATGAATGTATGTTTTCCTAATGCAATCGTCGGGCTCTGGAAAGTTAAACTCCAAAAATGGGGTCTGATAATATTTATTCGTAGTGATTATGTAGAAGAATTTGAAAAGAGCAAATTTGAAGTTTTTTGTAACAAAAATGGTATATCTCACAATTTTTCCTATCTAAGGGCTCCTCAGTAAAATGGAGTGGTTAAAAGCAAGAATAGGACTCTTATTGATATGGCCAGAATAATGCTATGCGAAAGTGGTCTACCTCATGTTATTGGGCAAAATTTCTGTCAACTATTTGTTATATTCTTAACAGGTGCCTTATAAGACCCATTTTGAAAAAAACCCTCGATGAGTTGTGGAAAGGAAGAAAATCGAATGTCACTTACTTTCGAGCATTTGGTTGCAAGTGCTTCATTTTAAATAATAGAAAAGACAATCTTGGAAAGTTCGATGCAAGATCAGATGAAGCCATCTTTCTGGGTTACAATACTACCAATAAAGGATATGGAGTTTAAAACAAAAGAATAAAGAAGATAGAAGAATCAATACACGTAGTATTTGATGAAGCATTACCATCTACAATAGTAGCAGACTTAGATGATGAAAAGCATCCCTTAGCTCCTAGAAATATATTGCAGACTAAAGCAACATCTATAGTACCTTCAGAATTACAAGATCAAGAAGCTCCTTCTAAAGCCAAGATAGAGAAGGCTATTTCCTCTTAGCAAGAGTCTATACAGTGAAGAACACCAAGAGAATAAAGAGGTCATGATACAAATTAGTACATTTTGGGAGACTCGTCTAAAAGTTTAAGAACCAGATCATCCTTCAAAAACAACTTTTTAACCCTCTTCTCACAATAAGAAACAAAGACCATTAAGAGGCTCTTACTAATGAAAACTGGGTTTCAGATGTGAAAGATGAACTAAATTAATTTGACAAAATAAAGTTTGGAATTTAGTACCTTGCCCGCAAAACAAGTTAGTCACTAGAACTCGTTGGGTTTTTTGAAACAAACTTGGCGAAAATGGTAAGGTGGTAAGGAACAAAGCTAGACTTGTAGCTCAAGGTTACAATCAACAGGAAGGTATTGATTTTGATGAAACTTATGCACATGTTGCTAGAATGGAATCGATTAGAATTTTACTTGCCTTTGTATGTTTTGGAAACTTCTAATTGTTCCAAATGGATGTCAAAAGTGCCTTCTTAAATGAATATATTAACAAAGAAGTGTTTGTTAAGCAACCTCCGAGCTTTGAAGATGAAAACCATCCTGACTATGTGATGAAGTTGACTATAGCCCTGTATGATCTAAAACAGGCGCCTCGAGAATGGTATGAGAGGTTAAGTAATTTTTTGCTTGAGAATAACTTCAAAAGAGGAAAGGTGGATGAAACCTTATTTATTAAGAAAAAGGAGAATAATTTACTCTTAGTGCAAATATATGTTGATGACATAGTATTTGGCGCCACTAATCAATCTTTTGGTGAAAAATTCTTAGCATTAATGCAAGGGGAGTTTGAAATGAGCATAATGGGGGAATTATCTTTATTCCTTAGATTATAAATCAGACAAATAGAAAAAGAGATCTTCATTAGGCGAGACAAATATACAAAGGAATTCATTAAGAAGTATCACTTCAAAAATGCCAAATCTATGGGTACTCCTATGTACACTAGAACTAAACTTGATAAGGATGAAGAAGGCAAGGCTACGAATGAGACAAAGTACAGAAAAATGATCAGTCACCACTATATCTTACAAGCTTAAGACTAGATATTATGCTTAGTGTGTGCCTTTGTGCATGTTTTCAATCATGTAAAAAAAGCCACCTTTAAACAGTCAAAAAGATTTTTTGATATCTTCACGAAACTATAGACTTCAGACTATGGTATCTAAAAACTGATTCTTTTAACATAATTAGCTATTGTGATGTAGATTATACAGGTAATAAAGTCAACCAAAAACGTACAAGTGGTCACTGTCAATTTTTTGGAGGATGTCTAGTCTTTTAGTCTTGCAAGAAATAAAATTGCACAACTCTTTCAACAACTGAAGTGGAATATATATCAGCTACTAGTTGTTGTGCTCAAATCTTATGGATGAAGCATTAACTCTAAGATTTCTCTATAAACTTTAATCACATCCTTATATTATATGATAATACTAGTGTAATAAATCTTTTAAAAAGTCCTACGCATCATTCTAGGACTAAACATATAGAAATCAAGCATCATGTTCTTAGAGATCATGTTTCAGAAGGAACCATTAATCTTTTGCATGTTAATACTGAAAATCAAGTAGCTAATATTTTCACTAAGTCACTTTATGAATATAGATTTTGTGCGTTAAGAAAAGAACTTAGTATGTGTAAACTATCTGATGTTACTTCTGTATAACTCTTTATGCTACTTCTTTTTGGTAGGCTCCTTCTAGTCCGAACCTTAAGTAGGATCCTTCTAGTTTAGAATGCCCCTAGTATTTTTAGAAGGATCCACTCAATCTGACATAATAGGGTGCACATGTCCTAAAAAGGAAGCTTTCAGCTTTTAAAAACGTACGTGTTGTTTTATAGTTGTGTAATTACATATGTTTTAGGGTTGAAATTGTTATTTATTTAGTGTGAATTTGAATGGTGTGTGCACATTTAGGGTGTAATTATGTTAGTTTGTGTGTTTTAGTGTTTTTATGGGTTAAATTAAGTCTTTGAGCTTCAATGTTATGCTTTTAAGGTGTCGTGATGTGTTTGTTAGTGTTTTAGGATAAACGTGGAAGAACAACAAATGTTTGAGGAGTTTCGACCCAAAGCCATAGGCCATTAGGCCACGATCATGACAGAGAGCATTAAGTCAGGCCACGATCATGCACACTTGGGTCACGATCATAACATAAACATTAAACAGTGGGCCAATATTATGCCCTATCTTAGGCTAATAGAAAAATTCAATTTTCGTGAGATTTTATGGACCGTTTTGACCTCGACTTTGACCTAAGGATTCCACAGAATAAAAAGAACATGATGTCACAACCACTAAGATTTTAGAGAGAGATTAGAGAGTTATGCAAAAGAGTGAGATTTTGTCAAATTCAAGAGAGAGTTAGAGAGAGATCAAGAGATTGAGGAAGGAGATGAAGGAAAAGAGACACGAAGATGTGCTAGATGCGAAATATTTTCCAAAATAGGTGATTTCCCGACGTTGCCACTTCTAAGATTCCATTCCCGATAGTATTTCCATTTATTTCTGTTTTATTTATGTATATAATTGAAATTGGTGTTGAGATTCGTTGTTTGAATGTTGATTTTACATTTATACTCACCTTCGGATTTTGAATTTTGAGGTTAGTAAAAGTTGTTTGATTGTATTTCTTTTATTGAGTTGATTATGATTTCAATTCTATTCTTAATAATTCGGTAACAAACTAAGAGGGTGAACTGGGTGAAAATTATCGATTTGGGCTAATGAGATTTAGGTGAATCGATAGGTAGAGAATTGAGTCAAACCGGTATAGTCATGTAACAAAAGATCGAGCATAGATTTTCGATAGGTTAATAGGCAATTTGAGAACTAATTTAGGTTTTGGACCAATTGCAGATCGAGAGATCGCAATTCACATAATTTGAATTAGGAATTACCAATTAGGGTTAAGAATTATAACTTGAGAGAGTATAATTTACCCTAGGACTGCCTAGACCTGTTAATTCAATAATTATATAATTGGTTAGGTTTTCTTAATTTCAAATTAAAATCCCCTTTCTCTCCCTTGGTAATTTCTAAGTCAATTTTAGGTTGGGCTTTGATATTTCTATTTTGTTTACTTTTTGGCACTTTAATTTCTCATATTTGATTATTGATTGATTTAATTTCTGCATTAGTCGTTTAATTATGTTTATTGCAAACTTAGCTACCTTTAGATTTTAGGACTAGTTCCTTTCCTCGTAGGATCAACACCTTAGGTATTACGCAAATCATGTGCTTGTGGTAATTACCTAAGTTATAAATATTAAAACTTATCACATATAACACTAAGCGAACACTATTCTGACAACGTTCCGTACGTGTCTGACAGAAGATACGCAGACGATCACATTTCCTCTTTTAGCGTGTATAACTTCCCATCCTCACATGAAATCAACACTCAAGAATCATTTAATATACCAACAATAAACTTCTCTCTTCCACTCATCATTGTTCTTTTCCAGAAATGCCGCACTCTTCCTCTTTACACCCTAACTTTCTACCTTCTTTCTGTTCTTTCCTCCAAAAGCTCCTAAACCTCAATGACATAAACCAAATCAAAACGAAAAAAGAAAACCTCAATTTTTACTAATAGATACGGTGAAACTTGTGTTACTAAACCTATCTCCTCTAAACCTCAAGTATTAGAAACATTTATTCTATCTCTGCCCATTCCTACTTAAAAAACTTCCACAGCTCCTAAACCTAGTCCTAAAGATAAGAAAGTATCTGAAGTGCACTGGATTATAAATGATAATGATTCAGATGAAGAACCAGCTTGGTTAATTAGATGACCAAGAATCAGAGCAAGTATGGCAAAGCAAGCTGTATAAGAAGAAACTCTTTAGGTTGAAAAGAAAGAGGAAGAAGAATCCAAAAAAATAAAAAGGGAAGAAATAAAAAAAGGCAAAGTGCTTGTGACTGAAGATACTATTAAAGACCCCATTGACAGAAATGAGTTGTTTCATGAAGAAATAATTCCTAAAGATAAAAGGGAAAAAAAAAAGATAGCAGCACAAAAGCGAGGAAAGACATCAACACCACCAAAAATGATTCAATAAAGGGAAGCTAAAGACTGTTATAAAATGCAGTATAAGAAAAGAAAGGTGGTTGTTGAATGAATCTTGACTCCCATGATGTTTGACAATATAGGTATACCTATCTTTCTTTCCTTTATTGCCATTGATTAGGAAAATTTTTTTAAATTAGATGAGACCGTTTGTGATGAGCTAGTCAGGATGTTTTACATTCAGATGAGAGAAAAAGAAAGTAATGGAAAGCTAGTTGTCTTCCCATGGGTGCGTGAATGTGACATTTTAATTTCTGAAGAAATTTTAGGAGATATAGTGGACATAACTTCTCTAGGGAGAACTAATTTTCCCTGTCATAAATAGGATGTCGATGATTTCGATTTGGTAGAAGTTGTTAAATCCATATGCTTTTATACTGAAAACACCCAAGATGGGAGACCCTGGAGTAGGCAATTTAGTTTACTGCCACAATTCCTCGCATTGTTATCAGTTACCTAAATCTTTCCTAGGAGTATCTCTGTTGAAAGGTGCAGCTTGTTAGACAATTATGTAGTGAATAATTTGCTAAAAGGGAACATAATGAATCTTTCTGCAATGATCTTAAGGTTCATGGTGGATAAGGGGAATAATGAGAATACCACTAGTTATCTACCTTATAGGATATTGCTCACCAAGATTTTCACCTATTATGGAGTTCCTTTTTTAAATCTGAATTCATATGCACCGACTAAGTTTCACTTTTCCATTCCCTACCAATTTGGATACAAATGGAAAACAATGTCTGGGTAGAAAAAAGTTCTGAAAGAGTAGCAAAAAACTTAGATCCTGCTCCAAACCAATAAACTCTTGCCCCTCCTCAGGATGAAAATAATACAAATCTCCAACAACAACTACAGGGCATTCAAGCCAATCAAGAACAAATGCAAGAACAAATAGATAGCATGCAAAACTAGCTTCTTAACATGTAGATTTTGCTCAAAAAAATATTTGTCTCTCTTCAATAGTTTTTTTTCTTGCTTGATCTCTTCTTACATACTTGTGATATTGTTTAATGCCTTAGATATTTTCCCTTAATTTTTTTGAAAATGACAAAGGGTGAGAAATAGTTAATGATATACTTTGCAATTAATGATATATTTACTTTGCACATATGATATATTTTCAATATTTCCTCGATTATATATTTGTTATTGATGATATACTTTGCTTAAATGTTAAGCAAATGATAGGCTCCTTTCTTTAGAATTCAGGCTCCTTCTAATTATAACAACAAGTAAAGTTTACAGGTACCTTTCAAAACCCTTTATCATTATTTAAAATTTTAAAATATATCTATTATTGATTGTCATCATTAAAAAGGGGGAGACTGTTAGCTCAAGGCTTATGTTTTATGATTTTAATGATAACTTCATAATATTTCAAAATTCAAACTGGATTTATTTCTTTATATAGGCAACGATATAATTCTTGAAAGGAAATAAAATCATAGGATAATTGTTTCCTTTCTTGCACGAACCTTATTTATGAACTTGCCTATTTAGAAATGGTTTCATAACATTTGGAATTTTTTTACGAATTAGAATAATTAGCTTCAGAAGCCTTAACAAAATGTTCTTTTTAACGCCTGAATATCGAAGATTTTAGCAGGAAAGATATCGTAGATTAAACAGCGACTACTTAAGGAAAATGTCTACTTAATGAAGAGCTACTATATTTGTGAAATACACGAGACTGGCGAAATATCTTAGAGCATGAATATTCTTGAAAGTTATGTTAAACTCTTTGTGCTTTAGAAAGTGACATCACTCTATTAATAAAGACTATTAAATCTTTTATACATTTCTAGTTGAGAGTCTGTAGAGGCTAGCAAAATATTACTACTGTGGAAGGTTGAAGAACCTTGAAAAATATACACTTGTGAGCTTAAGGAGGCTCGTCAAATTACTACTTGGCTTTTATAGTGAAATACTCAAGTTGGATACTTAAGGACTAGATGTAGGCTTCGTCATAAGGTGAACCAGCATAAATCTACTATGTCATTTTCTCCATCTTCCTAATTTTTAAATTTTTTCATTATAAGTTTATGTTTTCAAGAGGCTCCTTCAGTTTTGCAATAGGCTCCTTTTGTTTTTCTATCGCAAGAGGTTCCTTTCGTTTTTGAACATTAATAAGCTCCTATCAATTAATAGGCTCCTATCGTCTTTAATCGCTAGCAGACTCTTATTAATTAGCAGGCTCCTTTTCTTTTAAGCACTAACAGGCTCCTTTCTATTAACAAGATCTTTTTTAACATCAACAAGATCCTTTGGAAAGCTGATTGGACCTTTCTATTTATAGACTTAATTTTGTTTAGTAGGATCTTATCAATTTGAACCTATCTTGAATTTCTTTATACAATTCACCGCCTCTTGCGTGTGTTTGCTGTATCATTTAACATATTAATTATAATTATTTTTTGCATTTTTAATCCATATTTTTATAGATAATATTTAGATTTTTTAATGTTAATTTTTATAATTTAAAGTATTGCACATAAAAAGTAAAATATCATTAAATTATACGAACAAAAGTATTATTCTTCATATATAAGATTCTAATTACAGCCTTAACAATTATTATAGACAAAATAATAAATATAATGACCAGTTTATAAATTATAAATGCTGAGAAAAAAAAAACAATGTAGCTGGGGTGATCAGGTAGGTTTGTTCATATTGATGAGAACAACTTCATACCTCAACTATCATACCCTGAAACAAAAATGACGTAACAGTGAAGTTTTGAGTTCTTGGTGATTGGTGACAGTGAAGACAAAAAATCAAGTACATCCTCTAATTATCTAAAGTTCAAAAGAATACAACCAATTTGGAAGATGGGTGGAGGTGTTGCATAACCAAGCTTGAATTGCTGAAATTGATAAATTATTATTTTGTGCTAATTTTGGATATAAATCTCTTTAATGTGTTGAAATTCTTATTTAAAATTAATGAACTTATTTCTTAATTATTCTTAGATGATTTTTAACACGTGGGAGATGAATTTGAATAAAAAAGACGTAAGGAAAGAAAAGGCAATTCAAATTCCCAGCAGGCAGAAAAGTTTTTGACTAAGCGTGGGCACGTGTAAAGGAATAGTTTATCAGCAGAATCTGATTTGAAAGCAAATTTGATAGACTTAGGATTCTAATTATTTTGGGGAATCAAGTTGTTTTTCTTATGTGGGAATTCGCTAACTAATTTTATAGGGAAGTGTATCTGAGAAAGATAACAATAAGAGGGAAGAAAAAGACCCTTCTAGGGAGATCATCTTTCATGTTTTGTTTTGGTTGTTTTTGATTTTGCTAAGAGTTTTCGTATTTTTTCTGGAAAAGTGAAGAGATGGAGACCATATGTTTTCCTATGTTTCTTTTAGGTTTTACCTCTATCATGAGTAGCTAAATCTTTCGGTTTGGTTGAAGGGTACCAACGTTATAATCTAGTATGTGTAACATTTCTTAATAAAGTTTGTTTCATTGATGAATATTAAATTTCTTCCATATTGCTTTTTATTATTGAATTGATTGATCTCTAGGGTGCATAATTAGGAATTGATTGATTTAATTTATAGCTAGATTAGTAGGATTTGATGTTCAATTTTGCTAATAAAAAATGGCAATTAGAATTATCATCCTTACGTTAGAGATTGGAAATTTTTATGAAAGATACTTATCTAGACTAAATACATATTGTATATGTATTGTCTCACTAATTGGTTCTTTTGGTTCTTAAAGCTATTAATTAATCAAACTTAAGATTGTATCTAAGTTGTTGGTTAATAAGAGTATATAGAATACATGTTTTTATTTATCTAATCCTAAGAGAGAACATCACTCAATGAGTATTTGTTATCGATTTTAATTTCTTAAAATCACGTTAATTCAACCCCCTAATTTGTTTTAGTTTTTAACTCGTGAAAGACTTACCAATAGATTCCTCGTGGGAACGATCTCAACTCTTCACAAACTACACATTTCATTATTAGAGTTAGTTTAATTTGGTTGTAGGCGACAACATTACTAAATTTTAGTGCCGTTGTTGGGAAATTCTTAACAATATATGTATATTACACTAGTAGACAAGACAACACAGTTGCTATTTGAATCATAGATAGAAAAGACAATACGAAAACAATTAAAACAAAGAAAACAAATGCAGAAGAAGGAAAAGATGGTTGCAAATTGCACCCTTCATAAACTGGCTGCCCCTACAAATACTTAACAACCCCATTGCATCAATTTTCTGAATTTGAGGGACAACAATTATTCTGAATTGAAGTCAGAGTTGATTCATTTATTACCAATTTTTTAAGGTCTATTGAGAGAGGATCCTTACAAGCATTTGAAGGAATTTGATGTGGTATATATATATATGAAGCCTACGAATGTGACTGAGGGGCAAATCAAACTAAGAGCCTTTTTATTTTCTCTCAAAGATGATGCTCAAGATTGGTTGTATTATTATGTTGGTAAAAACGTGCAAACATGGGCTTAAATGAAGAGACTCTTCTTTGAAAAATATTTTTTAACATTAAGAGCTGCCAATATTAGAAAAGAAATTTGTGGCATTCGACAACACTTGGGTGAGACACTATATGAATATTGAGAAAGATTCAAGAAGCTTTGTGCTAGCTGCCCCCATCACCAAATAAATGATCAACTGTTGATTCAATACTTCTATGAAGGTCTTTTGCTTACAGACCGGAGTATGATTGATGCTATAAGTTGTTGAGCTTTGGCTGCCAAAAGACTAGTAGATGCAAGAGATTTGATAGCTAATATGGCTTCCAATAGATAACAATTTGGGATATGTTCTGGTTATAATTCAAAACAAGTAAATGAGGTGAATATGTCAGCGTTAGAGAAGAGATTAGAAGATCTTACATCTTTGGTGCAACAATTCTCAGTTACAAAGAAAGAAGAAGCAAGGGCATGTGGAATATGTTTGATGTTGGGACACTCCACTGATGCATGTCAAATTTTGCATGAAGAAAGTGCAAAACAAGTTAATGAAGAGGGGGGATTTGCTCGCAAAATGAAAGGAAATATGACCCATTCTCAAATAGTTATAATTCAGGTTGGTGTGACCATCCAAATTTGCATTATAGGAACTCTCAAGGATAACCAGTTACTGCAAATTTCCAGCAATATAGGCAACCTTATGTTCTAGACAACATCAACAATTGGCTCCCAATTTTGAAGTTAAGTCTTTTTTAGAAGATATAGTTAAATCTTTGGCCACTAACACCATGGCATTTTAGCAAGATACTCAGGCTAGTATTCAAAATCTTGAAAATCAATTAAGCCAAATGGCAACAACCATCAATCAGTTGGAGGCATAAAGTTTTGGAAAGTTTCCTGCTCAAACAGAAATCAATCCCAAGCAAAGTGCCAAAGCTGTCATGTTGCGGAGTGGTAAGGAATTGAAGGAACCTTCTCCAAAAATATCCGAGAGAGAAATTGAAGAAGAAGTAAGAAAGGAGATGTCTAACCAACTAGAAAGTCACATTCAGATATACAAAAAAAAAATTGTATAGCCCTTTTTTCTAGTCTATTCAACAAAGCAAAGAAAAAGGATTAAAAGAAAGAAATATGGGAGACTTTTAGAAAAGTCCAGGTAAATACTCCTTTAAATAAATTCCTCTTTATGCTAAACTTCTTAAGGAACTCTACACTTCAAATGGAAATTGAAATTTAATAAGAAAGTGAAATTGGGAGAGAATGTTTTAGCCATACTGTGAGAGAAAAAGTTACCACCTAAATGTCAAGACCTAGATATGTTCACTATTCCCTGTAAAATTGGTGATTTGAGAATTGAAAAAGCTATGCTAGATTTGGGTGTATCAATAAATGTCATGCCTTATATTGTTTACAAGTCTTTAAACATAGGGCCTCTTAAAGAAACTAATTTGGTGATTCAATTAGTAGATCATTCAAATGCTTATCCAAAGGGTATGTTACAGGATATCTTAGTTCAAGTGGGTGAAATGCTTTTTCCAGCTGATTTTTATATTTTGCAGATGGGGAATGATGATGTATGTTCTTCAACTCTAATTTTATATGGAAGGCCGTTCTTGAAAACAACTAGAATAAAAATTGATGTTCATAATGGATCATTGACTATAGAATTTGATGGTGAATTAATTAAATTCAATATATACATTGCTATGAAATTTTTGGATGATGAACAACCTGTTGTTTCTGTGGATTTTATTGACACTTGAGTGTAGGAAAATTCATCATTTAATGGAAGTGATGGACTTGAGATAATTTTAGAGATTGGCGATACGTTACAGTGGTAATCAATTACAACATTAGTGCCCAACAGCAAACTTAAAGTTCTATTTTGCCATTTAGAGAAAACCAAGCAATTGGTGAAGCAATTATCTTTTGTGAAGTTGTCCTAAAACAGCTCTAAGCCACTACCTTTGTTGATCAACCACCGATATTGGAGTTGAAGAGTTTGCCTAACCATGTTAAATACATATTTTTGGGTGAGCAAGATATGTTACCTATTATTATCTCAAATAAACTCACTCTTTTGTAGGAAAATCAATTGATTCAGGTGTTAAGACAACATAAAGAAGCCTTTGGATAGACAATGATTAGTTTAAAAGGCACTAGTTCACCATTTGTATGCACTGAATATTGATGGAAGATGAAGCCAATGAGGTAAGGCAACCCCAACGTCATTTGAATCCAGCATGATGGAAGTGGTGAAAAAGGAAATCTTAAAGCTTTTTGATGTTGGAATTATTTATTCCATTTCAGATAGCAATTAGGTAAGTCCAATCTAGGTAGTTCCAAAGAAAACTAAGGTAACTGTAATAGAAAATAGTGATGGTAAGTTGATACCCACTTGGGTTCAACGGTGGAGAGTTTGCATAGATTATAGGAAGCTAAATTTGATTACTACAAAAGATGATTTTCTACTTCTGTTTATTGATCAAATGCTTGAAAGACTTGTAGGTAAATCTCACTATTGTTGTCTAGATGGTTATTCAGGTTATCATCAGATTTTGGTTACGCCAAAGGACTAAGAGAAAATAACTTTCACATGTCCATTTGGCACCTTTGCCTATTGAAGAATGTCATTTAGATTATGTAATGCTCTAGTGACATTTGAAAAGTGTATATTAAGTATTTTCTTTAATCTTATGGAGAATTGTATGGAAGTTTTCATGGATGACTTTACTATTTATGGAGAATCATTTGAAATATGCATTATCAACCTTCAGAAAGTGCTTAAATGTTGCATTGAGACTAATATGGCTTTAAATCATGAAAAATGTCATTTTATGGTTGATCAAGGCATAAGTTTGGGTCATACATTCTCTTTTAAGGGAATTGAGGTCGATAAGGCTAAGATAGATGTTATCAAATCTTGACCTTATCCCGTGACTGCGCAGGAAGTTCGTTCTTTTCTTGGTCATGTAGGATTCTATTGGTCATGTAGGATTCTATTGACGATTTATGAAAGATTTTTCTAAGATTGCATAACCCATGTGTAGACTACTCCAAAAAGACATGAAATTTGATTTTAATGAGCTGTGCAGGACTACATTTGATGAACTAAAGGAACAACTCATTACAAATTCAATAATTTAGCCACCGAAGTGAGACATTCCCTTCAAATTAATATGCGATGCCTCAAATTATGCAGTTAGAGTAGTTTTGGGCTAAAAAGTGGACAAAATACCTCATCTCATTTACTATGCCTTCATGACACTTAACGATGCTTAGAAGAATTATTCCACAGTGGAGAAAGAATTTTTGGCTATATTTTTTGGTCGAAAAAATTTTGTTCTTACCTATGGGATACACGGTTGATCATTTATTTAGACCATGCAGCTCTGAAATATTTGGTGACTAAGAAAAAAGCAAAACCAAAGTTGATTTGGTGGATCTTATTCCTACAAGAATATGAGTTGGAAATATGCAACAAGAAGGGAACTAAAAATTGGTTGTCTAATTATCTCACTTAGATCACTCCAACTAATGTATTTGATATTCTCCAACATGAATTTCTATATGAAAGTCTTTTTGCAATTCAATAGGTAATTCCATGGTATGCTAATATAGTAAATTTCTTGATAACTAAGTACTTACCTAATGATTTATCTAGAGTTGAAAAGGATATAATTAAACGTGAGGCAAAATATTACATACGGGATGAACCTCATCTTTGGAAATTTTATGTTAATCAAATCATTAGAAGATGTGTTGCAGATAATGAAATTCCTTCTATATTATATTTTTTCCAAGATGTGTTCCATTAATCTTGAATGTGGTTTACTTTGGTCCAAATTATTTTATGATATTTTGTCAGACCCCGTTTCCAGAGTCTAATTTTCATGCTTGCTCTGATACCACAAGATGTTAGACCCTGTTTTCGAAGTCTAACTTTTATGCTCTCTCTGATACCACAAAATGCCAGACCTCATTTCTAGAGCCCGGCAATCGCATTCGGATAACACACATTTATCAACTATAAACTCCCCTTTCTAAGCTCAACTTCGCTCTTCGAATAGTCGACTAGTTCATTTATCCATTTCAACCTGAATACCTCAAGGAATAGCATTGGTGAGTCCACACTTTACATCTGTACATGTTTCGGGGCTATAGGCATAACTTTTTCTATATGCATCCAATTTAGGGTTTCTTTAGATAGTTTGATAGAGGACTTCAAGAGCTACAACTTTCATGCATACCTCAAAGGCCAATTATAACTTCTGGATGGTCAAAAATAGGACAAAAAATATCCATGAACAGTAACCCAAACGATATTCGTGAACAGTAACACAGAGGAAGTCTGTGAACAGTAACACAGATGATACTCATGAACAGTAACACAGAGGATAGACCACAGATGATAAGTGGTCAACACAGAAGATAAAAATCAACTACAAAGGACACAACACAGAGGATAGATCACAGACCATAAATGGTCAACACAGAAGTTAAAAGTCAAATACAGAGGATAGAACACGGAGGATAGAACACATATTATAGGCCAAGGATAATAAGAAAGAGTTAAGAAGTTATGTTGGTTGAAGAATTTTGTCTGTGTTACTATACACAAACTTCGTCTGTGTTACCGTTCACAGGCTTCCTCTATGTTACTGTTCACGAGTATCGTCTGTGTTACTGTTCACAGACTTTCTTTGTGTTATTATTCACGAATATCATCTGGGTTACTATTTATAGATATCTTCTGTCCTATTTATGACCATCCAGAAGTTATAATTGGCCTTCGAGGTCTTCATGAAAGTTGTAGCTCTTGAAGTCCTCTATCAAAATATTCAAAGAAACCCTAAATTGGATGCCTACAGAAAACATTATGCCTATAGCCCCGAAGCATGTACATATGTAAAGTGTGGACTCACCAACGCTGTTCCTTGAGGTATTCAGGTTGAAACGGATAAATGGTCTAGTCGACTATCATCATATTAGTCGACTATTCGAAGAGCGGAGCTGAGCTTAAAAAGGGGAGTTTATAGTTAATAAATGTGTATTATCCGAATACGATTGTTAGGCTCCGAAAACGAGGTCTGACATACTTACATGTTTTGTAAGTCTTGTGATTGTCGCTAAAGAATAGGTAGTCTAGGATGAAGAGATCAAATGTCACATACAAATATCCTGGTATGTGAAATTTTTGATATATAGGGAATTGACTTTATGGGTACTTTTCCTTCATCTTTTGGTAAGACTTATATCGTTTTAGCCATGGATTATATGTCAAAGTGCATAGAAGTGAAAGCTACTAACATAGATGATGCTAAAGATATAGTCAATTCTGTCAAATCTAACATTTTTTCCAGGTATGGAATACCTCGAGCTATGATTAGCAACATAGGAACTTGTTTTTGCAATAAAATTGTTAGAACATTGATGAAGAAACATAGTGTCTCGCACCATATTTTGATTGCATACCATTCGTAGACGAGTGGACAAGTTGAAGTCTCCAACCAGGAAATTAAATCAAATTTGGACAAAGTGGTGAATCCGAACAAAAAGATTGGAGCTTATGTTTGGATGATGCGTTATGGGCATATCGAACTGCTTACAAAACTCCAATAGGCACGTCGTTGTACAGGTTAGTTTTCGGTAAACCTTGTCATTTACCTATGGAAGTAGAACAATGAGCCTATTGGGTTGTGAAGCAATTAAACATGGATTTGGTAGAGGCCAGTAAGAATAGGAAGTTACAATTGCAAGAGCTAGAAGAGATCCGTAATGAGGCTTATGAAAATACGAAAATTTATAAGGAAAAACTAAAGCTTTTCATGATAAAATGACTTTTTGGAAACAATTTTTAGTTGGCCAAAAAGTTCTCCTTTATCATTTAAAGCTTCAGTTATTTCCAGGAAAATTATGATCTCAATAGCTCAGACCATTTATTGTTACTAACGTATTTTCTCATGGTATGGTAGAAATTCAAAGTTTAGACACTTCGAAGGTGTTTAAGGTTAATGAACACCGCCTGAAACCATATTATGAGAATTATCCAGTCGAGAATATGGAAGAGATAGAGCTGGTAGCCCCATTCTATCTCTAATTATGTAAGTTGGTGAACACGTCCAACTAATGACTTAAAAGAAGCGCATTTGGGGGCACCCCAAAAATTTTTATGTTCAATTTTATTTATATTTTTCAGTATTTCTCAAAATTTTAAATTTTTTGATTTAGCTACAATTTGATTCCATTCCCTTTAGTATTTTCACTAGTTAATATTTTCAATTCTAGTTTAATTATTAATTTTTTCCCTTTATCACCACCCACTATCATTTTACCGCCCAACACATTTTCACCTTTACACTTTCATTCATCTCTCCCTCTTCCCTTCACTTATGCAACATTTCACTCACCCACTGCCAAATTAGTCAACACCCATATCTTTCTAACGTAAACCCCAACCTTTTACCCTCCTTCTCACCTTAACCAACCCTTTTTCTAGTCTAAAATTGTGTTGCTTTTGTGCTTTCATTTTTCTATTTTAGGACTATAAAATCATAACGATTGGCGCTATACCTCACAAGAAGAGTGATTCACCTATCCAAACATTGGTGACCACCAGACCTCCATCTAACACCATAGATGCAACATCGACTTCATTAATTCCTCTGATGTTCGAACCAACACAAGGCCCTACAACTAGGAATCACACTCGGAACGGTAAGAAAATTGAAAGGAGAAGCCAATGGAACTCATGAAGTGGGGCTTTCTCTTCTTTTCAATTACCAGAGGACAACCAAAGATTTCAATAATTAAGCCAATGAAAAATCTACCCCTGTAAGTATATTCTGACCTACACTCTTGAAGCTTTATAAATTCATAATTCTTTTGAGCGATTGGTTGGACAAATTTGTTGGAAGGCGTTTGTTAAAATTAACTGCCCTGCATATGTTGAATTAATAAGAGAATATTATAGCACCTTTCAATTTAATTCTTATGAAGAATTCAACTTGTTTACTGAAGAAATTGTTGAATTTAGACTTATAGGAAAGGAATTTGTGTTATTTGTTGCTAAATTTAACGTGGCTATAGGTTTTATATCTATTGATGATGTTAAAAATGAATCATTTATAAGTTCCCACTGTGATTATCATAGTGATTTTCATGTATTTAAATTGTGGACTCAATGGCCTATCAACCCTCCACCATATAATGCCAGTGCATCTAAAAGTTCATATTTAAAACAAACGCTATTTTCAAAATCATACATTAAGTCTAAGCGTACAAATTTTCAAGGCATCGGGATTTTGTGAGTACACTTTCTAAGGCTGAATTTTATTTCTTGTGGTGTACTGACAAACAAATTCCTGTTAATTTAGGTTTTTGGTTTCTGACGTAATTTCAATCTTTGTTAAACTTATACAATGGCCAACACTTAATCAGGATATACTGGCGGTGGATCAACTTATACAATGGAATTAGTCTAAGTTTCTTGAGACTCAGATCTAAGTGGGACTATCTCCCTAAGGTGATGATGAACTCCACCTTTTCCCTTGTACTAACCTGATCATCAGCACAAGGAGAAGACAACATAGAATCTTCCCCAGAAGAAAATATAACATCTTCATGAAAAGTAACATCACGATTATGATAAATCTTATGATATTTAGGATTAAGACAATAAACATGATAATATTTAACTCCTTCCTCATAATCTAAGAAGACACATTTAACAGCATAGGGCTCTAACTTTCCCTGATTAACATGAATATAAATAGGACACCCAAAAGTACGAAGATTAGAATAATCAACAGGGTTACTTTACCAAACTTCTTCTAGGACATTGTCATCGAGAGAACAACGTGGGAAATGATTGATAAGATAGGATGCAGTAGTAGCCACCTTAACCCAAAACTCACGTCCTAACTTAGTATGAGAAAACATGCATCAAACTTTCTTCAATAGAGACATGTTCATATGCTTAGTAACTCCATTTTGCTGAGGTTTACCAACCAAAGTGTCGTGTATAGCAATGCCTTCCTTCATGCATAGGTTGTTAAAAGCATCTTTGTAGAACTTAAGACCGTTGTCAGTTTTTAAGCATTTAATTTTCTTGCCTGTTTAGTTCTTGATTAGGGTTTTCCACTCCTTAAAAGTGGAAAGAAATTCATTCTTCTTATTTAGGAAAAACACCCAAACCTTATGGGAGTAATCATCGATAATGGTTAACAAATACCTTTTACCACCTTGCGAAGCAATGCTAGAGAGACTTCATAGATCATAATGAATATAATCTAATGTACATTTGGTCCTATGAATCCCCAAGGAAGAGAAAACATCTTCGTATTAGTCCATTAATTTTATCTCAATTATACCTTAATTATACTTCAATTCCTCATTAATTTCATCTCTAATTCCAAATCAAAATCATTCAATTGGCAGCTCATAAACTATTTATCTTTCAGGCATACAAAACCAAAACAGAAACTTTCATTCACTTAATCTCATCATACATGTAGTCCTAGTTTTTTTTTAAAATTCAAGAACACTTCACTAGCACCTTCCTTTAGCATAAATTCACCTTCACTTAAACTTCAAATGTCATTCTAAATCATCCATATAGCAACCTATAACCTAAGGTTCTCATGCATAAAAAATAAAATAGAAAAGTATCTAATTCATAGATCATTTTTTGGCACTTTTCATCATCAACATCACATGCAGTCCATCCCAATTCAATCATCATAACCTTTCTATTACAATATACCAAAAAGCTCAATACTTTACTTACTTCTTTAGCTCAAGTTACACCTCAATTCATCAAGTCTACCTTGCCTTATATGCATGCAAGATCATCTCAAATATAGGGTAGGAATCGGATGAGATTTTAACAAGGGTAAAAGACAATAGCGAAAACAACAATGTTCTAGTTCTATAACTATCTTGTGAAGGGTGGAAGTATAGATTTTTTGTGTGGCAATTGGATACAAAATTAATCAAAGCATAGGGATGTGAGGGTATGGTGTTTCGGTGGTGAGAGGAAAGGAAAAGACGAATAAACCTAGTAGACACTATCCCTGTAGTAGTTTAACTTATTAGGAGCTAGGTGTCACCATTTTATAATGACATTTGTCACCTATGCATGCATTCCATTTGTCCCATATATAAGCTGCTAAATGTCACTAATATCCTAGGCCATTTGTCACTTAATTTCCTATGCCAAATGTCACTCAATTCTACTATCATGTGTAACTTATTTCACAGGCTTAGTCATCCTAAATTTCTATGTGTCAATTTGTCATTTTTCCTAAATTAAATGCACATTTTAATTCATCAATTTTCCAATTGTAACAATTAATTCCAATTTTACTTATTATAATCCACTAAACCAAAATTTAAGACATAAATAATACACAATTCATATTGTGATCATTTTAAACCTTTCATACCTCGAAATATGTTAATTGAGTGCACATACAATCTTGGTAATGTTACTAAATGATGATTCATATGTGTATGCAAATATTATGCACGTGAATGAAATGCACTTTATAAATTCTCAAATGATATGACTCAATAGTCTAAGATTCTAACCCTCAGTATGTTTTGGGACTCAGGTTATTACAATTCTCCCCCCTTAAGAAATTTCATCCTCGAAATTCTTACCTGATTGATCAAATAGATGAGGTACTTTTTTCTCATGTTTTCCTCAGTCTCCCATGTGGCTTGTTCTTTTGAATGATTCATCCAAAGGACTTTAACCAATGGGATTACTCAGTTTCTCAATTTCTTAGTCTAATAACCAATTATTTTGACTGATTCCTCTACATAACTCAAATTAGTTGCAATTTTAACTTCCTGTGCTAGTAATACATGTGTTGGATCTGACCTATATCTCTTGAGTATACTAATATGGAACACGTTATAAATCTAAGACATCTGTGGTGGTAATGTTAACTTATAAGGCAATGGTCCTATTCTCTCAGTAATATCATAAGGACCAATGTATCTGGGGTTTAACTTTCCCTTTTTACTGAACTTCAGCACACCTGGCCAAGGTGACACTCTCAAGAACACCTTATCTCTCACTTGATACTTTATATACCTCCGGTGCTGATCCACATAGATCTTTTGCCTGTCTTGAGCTACATTGATCCTACTACAAATCAAATTTACCTTATCAACAGTAACTTTAAAATCCACTCTGGACTTTGAACCATCTTTAGACCCTCTTAATCCTAATACAAAGGCGATCAACACTTTTTGCCATATAACACTTTATATGGAACCATACCAATACTATTGTGATATTATATGAAAATTCTATGAGAGTTACATATTGATCCCAAGCTCCTTGAAACTCTAAAACATAAGCTCTGAGCATATCCTCAACAATTTTAATTGTCCTCTCATTCTGTCCATCTGTTTGAGGATGAAATGTTGTACTAAAATTCAACTTTGTACCCAATTTTGTAACATCCCCTCACCAATTGCTAGTGAACAAATGTTGTTTGTAAACTGCCTTAAAATCTATAAGTAAATATGGGATCCCAGTCTGATACAGTAAATACTAGTACTCCATGTAACCTCACTATCTCATTAACGTACCTCCGAGCTAACTGATCCAATGTGTTATTTTCTCACACAGGTAAGAAATTTGCCGATTTCATCAATCTGACAACAATGACCCATATAACATCATATTGCCTCTAAGTCCTCGGCAAACCCATAATGAAATCCATTGTGATCCTCTCCCATTTCTACTCTAGAAAACGTAATGACCGTAGCTTCCTAACTGGAGCCTGATACTCTACCTTAACTTATTGGCATTTCAAACATTTAGCCATATAGTCAGCCATTTGCTTCTTCATCCTTGGCCACCGAAAATGTTGTTTTAGAGTACTGTACATCTTGGTAGTACCAGGATGCATAGCATAAACTGCTATATGAGTTTCCTCCAAATTTTCTTTCCCCAAATCATTAACATCAGGTACATATAATCTCTACTTCAACCATAATTCATTATCTCTCAACTTAAACTTAAAACTCAAATTCTGCTTCATCTTCTCAGTAAGCTTCACTAATTCTGGATGTTGGACCCCGATTTCTTCTCCAATATGTTTGGGATTTTATTTTATTTTTTTTATTGTGATTAGGTATTAATTATAAAGTTTTTGAGGGGTAGAAAATTTTTTATTAAGATTGATGGATTAAAATTAGAAAGCTTATGGTGTTATTGATATTGGAAGA
>JAOQML010000001.1:10164942-10194927 GCA_027568935.1 Erythroxylum urbanii
GTGAACTGTTAACCCCTTCTGTTCCATACCAAAATGTTCTACAATGGCAGACACTATATATCCAATTCCAAGATAGTTGCTTTGCTTGCGCGGAATCACAGCAATGGCATTAAGAACATGGGTGGATGTGTATTCTGTTATACTGTGGTCCATGCACCACAATATAAAAAGTTCATTGGTAGAATACCTGCTGGTTTCGGTCTTGTAAAAGACCAGCTGACACATAAATTTGTGCAGCAATAAGTGTTCATGGGACTGTATGATGTTGTTGTGAGCATTCTTTGCATAGAATCTCTCAATTCCAATAAGCTCATGCCAGTATTGGGAAGCACGAAAATCATCATGTTGATCGATGATGGTGGATTCGGGGAATCCACACATCTCACACATAATTTCAACATTCAATTCATATGCCTGTCCTCCCAATCTAAACCACAATTCTTTTGTTTTCTTTGGGTCAAAGATCAGGGTTGTGAAAAATTCCAGTGTAAGCTCCTTATAAACAGGGAAATGAAATTGAATAAATTGAGCCCATTGGATCCTCTCAGTTATGTTTTCTACCTGCTCACACAATTCTAGCCTATCTAGTGTGTCAAAGTTAAAATACTTGGGAACTACAATTTGTCTAGAGCGAAGGGAACAAAAATAAGTACCTTCCTCCTTGGTGTAAATTGGGAAGGGTGCTCTGAAATCTGCTGCTCAGTTTCTTCATCCCCGTCCTGTAACTTGTTGTCATCCATATGGTTCCCAACGAGTTGATTGCTTAATACGTGGCTTGATTTGGTAGGAATTGGGAAATATTTAGAGGTTGAAAAATTCTAAAGAGATGTAAGAGTGTTTGAATGCTTGAATTCTAGAGAGATAAACTGAAAATGAAAGTGAAAGTGAAAGTAAAGTAAGAACTGAATATATACGTGGTAAACAGGGTAAAATGGTAAGTTGTTTTAAAAAATTTTGTGCCTTTCCCTTTCACTTCATAGTCGTAGGCCACGATTGTGGCATGCGGTTTACCACCTAATGCACGCTCAATTGCTAGCTACAATTATGACCTGCTAGGCCACGGTTATGTTCGGTAGCTATACACTCACTCCAAATTCCTTTTTTTGTTCTTTTTCCAATTTGTTTCACTTCCGCTAGATTCTTTTCTGGCCCTTGTTCATCTCTTCGTTAATGCTTGCACAATCATTCACATAATTACAAATTCCTACTCCTTTTTCACTTTTATTCAAAAACAAACTAATCCTAACTACAGAATTTCAAACATTTGAACAAACAAACAACTACTTTTCCATGGGTTACCTCCCATAGAACGCTTCTTTTAACGTCAATAGCTCGACGCTCTATCTTTGGAAACTCAACCAGGATCAATTATAAGTGGCTTGCTTCCACCCTTATCGTTTAATATCAGTTTTATAGCCTGTAAATAAGTTACAATTTGTAGCATAATCAGAGGGACGATGTCGATAACATTATGAAAACCATTTAAGCTTAATAATATCCTTCTTTCAAGTGAACTGTCAACAAGGCAGGGAATAACAAAACTCCCTAAATCTTCTATTGAATCCAACAATTTTTCCTACACGAAGGTGAGTTGCTCTCTTTCTTCCTTAATCACTTTCGTCTCTTCTGCTTCTTCTGCTTCACGAATAGAGACTTTCATAGCTTCTTCAAACTCAATAGTTGTCGTCATCTATTCTTCATCCTCTTATTCTTCAAAAGATTCGAATACATCAATTATCATGAATGAGCTATTAACCTTTGGATTCTTAAATACATCGTTCATATTGTATGTCTCTTCATCATCATCAATCCAAAGTGTAGGTTCTTTGCATGAACATCTATCCTAGATTTTTAATTGTTCAAATATGGTGTACTAAGATCTGGCAAATAGTATAAGGGGTTTCCTGAAGTAAATCACACGTTAATATAGAAATTACATACAATATATGATATACACAAGAAGGGGGGTTAAATTATGTATTCTTTTCGCAAATACAAAATTTTTAATTTTTCTTGATAAGAACTTCTCTAACTTGTTAAAAGAATATCACAAAAGTTATATGAAAATTGTTATGTAGATAAATCACAAATAACTTCTATATACTTGTTTAAGAATAAAATAGAATAAGTTTGAGGGATAGAAGATAGACACTGCGATTTTATACTAGTTCACCCCAAACCGTAGGCTACGTTTAGTCCTCAGAATTCATCTGAGTATTCACTATACTTCAACAAATTACAAGTATTATTTCTTTCTTCTCGAGCCTCTTCAGGTTTTTTACACCAAGTATGCTTTCAGCTATCTTAGCCTCTCCAGGCTCTTAGCCTTTTCTTCTCTCACTAGAAAGATATCGTGAGTTATTGTTACAGTAGGTTTAGCTCTCCAGTATTGCACTACAGAAATTTTCCTTTTCTAAGTATACACTTGAACACTCAAAAATTATAGAATCAAAGGTTTCTCGAAAAAGTTGTTTTATCTTCGACTACGACCATTATTTATAGTCTAAGTCTTCAACTGCTTCTTTGAATCTTGATAACCGCTTCTTGAGTCTTGATAACTGCTTCTTGAATCTTGATAACTGCTATTTAGTTGAGTTCTGTAACTAACTTCAACTAACTAACTGCACGACGTACTCGCGTATCTTCTGCTTTGTATCGTCTGTGTTTTGTTCTGTATTTTTACTTCTTCTGTGCTTCTACTTCTTCTGTACTTTGTTTCTTCTATGCTTTGCTTCTTCTGTATCTTTACTTCTTCTGTCTTCTACTTCTTATGTGCTTTTACTTCTTCTATCTTCTACTTCTTCTATACTTTGCGCTTCTTCTGTGTTTTGCTTCTTCTGTATCTTTACTTCTTCTGTCTTCTACTTCTTTTGTGCTTTTACTTATTTTGTACTTTATTTCTTTTATGCTTCGCTTCATTTGTATCTTTACTTTTTCTGTCTTCTACTTCTTCTGTGCTTTTACTTCTTCTGTATTTTGCTTCTTTTGTGTCTTTACTTCTTCTTTATCTTCACTTCTTCTGTCTTTTACTTCTTTTGTGTTTTGTTTCTCCTATGTTTCGCTTCTTCTGTATCTTTACTTCTTCTATCTTCTACTTCTTCTATGCTTTTACTTCTTCTGTATTTCGCTTCTTCTATGTCTTTACTTCTTCTGTATCTTCACTTCTTCTGTCTTCTACTTCTTCTGTGTTTTGTTTCTTCTGTGTTTCGCTTCTTCTGTGTATTTACTTCTTCTGTGTTTTGTTTCTTTTGTGTTTCGATTCTTCTGTATCTTTACTTCTTCTGTACTTTGCGCTTCTTCTGTGTTTCTAACATTATTATTATTTGATTGTCATCAAAATTACTTATCGTAAAGTCCTCCTGACTTAACATTTCCATCCTCTCCTTCATCCTTTTTCTTGAGTTCTTGGTCTTCTATAAGGTCGAGATTAGCTTGATTTCTCGCTCGTAACTCTACCCTATTCCTAAGTGTGATAACCTGGCATGGCTCTATTGAATTTACTTTCATGTTGCATAAACAGTTTTTCATACTTTGCTTACAAAATTTCCTGAAAAGCTTGCCTATTCGAACCTCTAGATTGTGAATAGAAGATGCATGATCTTCTGTTACTTGTTCAAACTTCTTTTCCAAACTCTTCTGGTTCTCTTCCATATCCGTGAGCTTGTTTATGATTTTGCCCAACTTGGAATCCCTTAAATTGGATTCATCATATTGAAATTCAACCAGGTCTTGATATCCTAAATGATTCCCTACATTATTGGATCAATAGAATTCTGGGTGGTTCTGCTACCTCGAAGTGTACTGGCTCATATAGGGATGATAATTTCTCCAACCAAATTGGGGCTTATTGAATCTTGCAAGAGTCCTTTTATCCCTATAATATACATCCTCCATGATTGTTCTTTTTAAGTCTTCGGATGTCTTATTCTCATTCTAAGATGTCTTGATGTGTCTATACTTTATGCCCCACTTTTTTTTAAACAAAAGTTAATGGAAAAGCCTTAGACTAAAGAACTAAACTATCGCCTCCCCAACAACGGCACCAAAAAATTATTTGCAAGGTTATACAAGCTAAGTTTTAATATTTATTGACCTTGGTAAATTTTGCAAGCGTATGGGTCGTTCGTATAGTACCTAACGTATCGATCTCACGAGGAAGGTTAAATAGTCCTAAAATTTAAGCTCGTACTAAACTATAACAATTTAAAAGAAATAAACTAATGCAAGAAATAAATCAATCAAACAATTAATGATGAATATTAAAGCGTAGAGATATCAACAAAATAGTAAAATTCACACAACCCAATCTGAAATCAATCTAGAAACTATCAAGTGAGATAAAGGAAATTTTAATCTGAAACTAATGAAAACCTAACCAATTATGTAATTATTGAATTAATGGGTCTAAATGGTCCTAGGGTAGATTACTCTCTCTCAAGTTATAATCCTTAACCCTAACTAATGACCCCTAAATTTAATTATGAAGTTGTGATCTCTCGACTCATAATTTACCACAACCTAAAATAGTTTTAAAATTGTCTATTAACTTATCGGGAACCTATGCTCGATCTCCCATTACACGATTATACCGGTTTGATCCAATTTTTATCTATCAATTCACCTAACTCTCGTTAGCCCAAATCAATTATTTTCATTTAGCTCGCCCCCTCAGTTTATTAATGAATTATTACAAATAGAAATCGAATCATAATTAAATTAACAATAACACAATCGATTAAACTTTATTAATCTCAAGAATTAAAAAACCCAAAGGTGAATATAAAAATAACTCAACATTCAACACAAATAATTCTCAACAAATATTGCAATTTCATATATCAATAATGTTTTATTTATACTTTGGGTGCTCTAGGTCAAAGTCGGGGTCGAAACGGTTTGAAAAATTTTACGAAATTTGAGTCTTTGCTTCAACTCGACGTAAGCCACGATCGTGGCCTTGCCTGCCATGATCGTGGCCAATGCCTAAACCTTTTTGTCACGATCGTGGTCTGATGTGCATGATCGTGGCCTGAATGGAAACTTTCTGTCATGACCGTGCACTCCTGTGCACGATTGTGGTCTGGCTGCTTTGGCTCGTCCTTGTCTATCACAATCGTGGCCTGCTATGCCACAATCGTGGCCCATAAAAAATACTTAAACACATAAACTAACACAATTAACACATAAACACACACTCTACACTCAATTTAACACTAAATACTTAACAAATTAAACCCTAAAACACAATGCAATTGACAATTATCAGTTTCAACATTTAAAGGCATGTGCAAAGTTCTGACAAGCGGTTGTATGATACTGATAGAAGATCTGCATACGATCACACTTCCTGTATTTAAACAAGATCAACGCTCAAGAAATGCCTAATATACCAGAAGTAGACTTCTCTCTTTTACTCACTGTTTTTGTTCATCGAAGCGCTGCTCTTAAATCTCTGCATTCTAACTCTTTATTTTTATCTCAAATCTTCTAAATCTCATCCATTGCTCTTACAATGGCATGAACTAATTCAAAAGGATAAATGAAAACTCCAACTCCTACTGATAGTCATGGTGAAGCTCATGTTACTGAACCTATCTCCTCTAAGCCTCAAGTATTAGAAGTGCACTAGGTTATAAACGATGATGATTCATATGAAGAACATTCTTGGTTGATTAGACAACCACAACTAGAGGAAGTCTTACAAAGCAAGTCAAAAATATTCATAAAAAAAGAAAACCTTGATGCTGAAAAGAAAGAGGAAGAAGAATCTAGAAAAACAAAAAAAAGGAAGAAATAAAGAAGGGAAAAGCTCCTGTGCCTAAAGAAACTATTGATGGAAATAAGTTATTTCATGAATAGATGATTCCTAAAGAAAAAAGGGAAAAGAAGATAAAAATAGCTGCATAAAAAGGAAAAACATCAATAACACAAAAATGTTTCAACCAACGAAAACTGAAGTTTGTTATAAAATGCAGTACAAGAAAAGAAAGGTGGTTGCTGGGCGGATCTTGCCTCCCATGATGTTTGATGACATAGGTATACCTATCTCTCCTTACTTTTCTGCCATTGGTTGGGAAACTTTTCTAAAATTAAATGAGATAGTATGTGATGAGCTACTCAGGATATTCTACACACACATGAAAAAGAAAGAAATTAATGGAAAACTAGCCATTGTCTTATGGGTGAATGGATATGAAATTTTAATTTATGAGGAAATCTTATGAGATATAATAGAAGTAGTTCCTATAGGGGGAACTAATTTACCCTATCATAAGTGGGATGTTGATAATCTGGAGTTAGTTGAAGTTGTCAAATCTATCTATCTTCGTGCTGAAAATATCTAAGACGGGAGACCCTGGAGCACACATTTAAACTTAATACCATAATGCCTTGCATCACTTTCAACTACTTCAATTTTTCCCAAGAGTAGCTTAGTTGAAAGGTGTAGCCTGTTGGACACTTATATGGTGTATAATCTGCTAAAAGGGAACATAATGAACCTTTCAACTATGATCTTAGGGTTTATGATGGATAAGGGGAATCATAAGAATACCACCTGGTGCCTACCTTATGGAATGTTGCTCACCAAGATTTTCAATCATTATGGAGTTCCTTTTGCAAATCAGAATTGGTATGCACCAACTATGTTCCACCCTTCCATTACTTATCAATTTGGATATAGATTGCAAAATAATTTCTGGGTAGACAAAAAATCTAAAAGAGTAGCAGAAAACTTAGATCCTACTTCAGACTAACAAACTCTTCTCCTTTCTCAGGATAAAAATAGTGCAAATGTTCAACAATAGCTGAAGGATATTTAAGCCAATCAAGAACAAATGCAAGGACAAATAGATAACATGCAGAATCAACTTCTTGACATGCATATTTTACTTAGAAGAATCCTTGAATCTCTTCAATAACTCTGTTTCTATTTGCTTTCTGCTTAGCTTATTTATACTAATGATTTAGTTTCATACGTTATTTACTCTTTTTGCATATGTCATTCTATTTTATTTCACTTCCTCTTTATACTTTATTATTTTTGATAGTGAGAAAGGGGGAGAGTTTATAAGGATATATTTTTGCATATATGATGATATATTTCTGAATGCATATTTCTCAATGCTATCTCAATTATATATATGATCGATTATATATGTGATTGATTATACTATTGAACTTGTGAAAATATGTGATATATAACCGATAGGTTCCTTTCTTAAGAGACAGGCTCCTTCTAATTATGTCTGAACATATAAAAGTGACAGGTATCTTTCGAAATCATCCATTATCTCTATGAATTTTGAAAAATATATCTATTATTGCTTGTCATCATAAAAAAGGAGGAGATTGTTAGCTCAAGGCTTATCTTTTTAATGATTTTGATGATAACTATATAATATTTCAAAATTTAAATTGGATTTATTTTCTTGTACAATTAATGGTCTAATTCTCAAAAGAAGATAAAATCATAAGAAATAAGCTTTTTTTTGTTGCAGGAACCATATTTATAAACTTATCTTATTAGAAATGATTTATTCGAAAGGATCCTACTAATTATGAAGGTCATATATTAGCTCTGTGATTACTAGAAGATTTTTGGCAAAGATGACATCGAAGTTATTCAGACTTAAATCAATCCAGTTGACTAAAGATGTAAGTGAAGCGATAACTAATTAAAGAAATGCCTATTTAAAGAAGAGCCAATGCAACTGTGAAAAACAACTGAATGATATAGAAGTTTGCGAAGCTATAGTATCGAAATTCATCAAAAGCATATATATTCTTGAAAGTGATATCTTTGTAAAAATTTTCTTATTCGTTAGAAAATGAAATTTTGTTAAGAGAGATAACTGAAGCTCATATCGAGCAAATCTAATTTTTTGTTTGAGAGGTTATAGAGGCTAGTGAAATACTACTAGTGTGGAAGGTCGAAGAGTCTTGAAAAATATTAACTTGTCAGCTTCGAGGGGCTGGTCAAATTACTGCTTGATTTTATAGTGAAACACTCAAGTTGGATAGTTGGGGACTGGACATAGGCTTGGGTTCTAAGCCAAACCAGTATAAATAAATTGCATCCTTTTTCTCTCTCTTTCCTTATCTTTTATATTTCTGCATTATATTGTGTATGTGTGTGTGTTCATTTCAGCAAGAGGCTCCTTTACTTTTATAATAGTTCCCTTCTATTTTCAACTTGTTGATGGTTCCTTTCATTTTAACAGGTGCCTTCTTTTTATTTTTTTAATGGGACTTATACTTTAGTAGGGCCCTGTCAGTTAACAAGCTACTATTGACTGACAGGCTCCTAGTGTTTTAATCTTTAACAGGCCCCTGTCTTTGTATGAATTGAAAGTAACCAGTGACAACTTTTTTAAGTCACATACAATTCACCCTCTTTTTACATGTGTTTGCTTTATCAACATTTACGTCATTCAGATACCACATCACATCTTATGACTACCCAAGTTTATACACACTCCCTCAAACCCAAAGTGAATTCTAACTACAAGGTCCTTACTGCATTAAAATATTCATTACCCCCTCTTCCTGATGCTGACTAAGAACCCTCATATTTCTTTAAAGACAATCAATCACCATAATGACATACTACCATAGAAATAGTGTATCATGCTCTTTTGAAAGATAAAACTTGGAGTTTTTTTCCTCTCCCTCCTAATGCCAATATCCTATAAGCAAGTGAGTATATCATATAAAAATACTTACAAACGATTCTCTTGAATGATGTAAGGCTCAATTTGTTGTGTTCAGATGTCAATAGGAAGGTTTGGATTTTTTTAAGATCATTAGTCCTGTAGTAAATCCTACTATGATTCGACTTGTTCTATCTTTAGCTATATCGAGAGGATTGTCTCTTAAGCAATGTGATGTTAACAATGCTTTTTTGAATGGTGATCTCTTTAAAACTCTACATATGGAACAATCGTAGGGGTTTGTGGAACCTCTCTATCCCAACCATGTTTTTCTTTTATAAAAATTTTTGTATAGGCTAAAACAAGAACCATGTACTTAGTTCAATAAGCTCAAGGATTTTCTCCTTTGACGTGATTTTATAGTTTCTATTCATATTCGTCATTATTTTTTCATCAAACTCCATATCTTCTAGTTTATATGGATGATAATGTATTGACGGGGAACGATAAAAGTTATCTGAAACAGTTTACTAAGGACCTTAATGTAGCTTTCTCTCTTAAAGATCTTGGTGAGTTAAACTCTTTTCTAGGTATAGAAGTAAATCATTAAGATTCTAGTTTGTTTCTCAACCAAACCAAATGCATTCAAAATCTTCTTTGTTGCACCAACATGGCTGAGTTGAAGCCTATGTCTTCTTCGATAAAAGGGGGATCCCAGTTAACAGTTTGTGATAATCCATGAATGAACATAAATTACACCAGAATGTTATTGGGATGCTATAATATGTCACTATCATTAGACCGGATATCTTGTATGTAGTGAATTGAGTTTGTCAATTTATGAGCCAACTTATTATTTAACATTGAAAAACAGTGAAATGAATTCTTCGTTATTTAAAAGATACTCTATTTCATGGTTTACTTATATGCCCAATTTTAACTAATAATCTTGTGGCATTTTCTAATGTGGACTGGGCTAAGGATCTAGGTACTAAGAGATCTAGTCATGGTTATTGTGTATATTTTAGAGGTAACATTGTTAGCAGTCTTCCACAAATCAACAGATGGTTCTTCAGTCTAGTACTGAGGATAAATATAAAGCTATTGTGTTAGCTACAACGAAATTGATTTAGGTAGCTCTGGTAGTTCAATTAACAACATATAGTGGGAAAGGAATTAGCATGTTTTTGAAAGCCAATCTAGTAACTCAGAGCTAGCAGGTGAAAGAAACATCATACAGTTCAAGGAATTTATTGCTATAAGAGGATCAACTTTGGCTTTATTTCCATACTTGAAAATAAGGTGGAATCTCTAACTGCAATCATCTTAGATATTAGTCCTTTCTCTAGATATAAGTAGGTTATTGAGACATTTCAATGGGTCAGTGAGATGTTATATACAATGGTTACTGCTCAATTTATTTTGGTATATAAGTTTTAAGTCATTTTGGTCTTGAACTTTTTAATATTAATGTACATTCCATGTAAACATTTGCTTATTAATTCTACTTTTATTTACCCAAAAAACATTATTAACTATTAAATTATATTACATGCATTAAAGAGAGTAGAACTATTGTAGCTTATCATAATATTGCATTAAAAATAATTGGCATGCTTTTTCAAACAAGCTCAATAACTTTAGAGATTTTATTATCTAATATTTCTAAATTTCAATACTTTCCCTTCCCACTAATAAGTTTAATATATTTTCCTTCCATTACAATCCATAGTACTCTTTTTATACTTATAAATCACATCATCCAAAGATGATAACCATTAAAATTAACACTATATCAACCTCTCCATTACAAATCACCAATGTATTATTAGAAAAGTGATACCACTCTAAAGACCAACAAAAATCTTTATAAATTTGGTGGCAATTAAACTTGATACCACATCAATAAGCAAGTGCAATAGATTTATTTTCATTAACCTAAAAGTCCCCTTATGCACAATTTTTTCATCCATAAAGTTGTGAATTCTCTTAATATCAATTAGAAATTGAAACAACTTCCCTTCTATGACTCCCAAACACCTTCAGTTGCTGAAAATTGTGATCATTGAATTCTTTCGCTTTTTGAAATAATGTCTTTAAAGTTTCTCCTTTAATTATGTTACTAGTGTCAACCTTTTCATTATATTCATCTTCTATAATGTACATATGGAATTACTTCTTTTTACACTTATGGAAAGGTATACATGTTTCATCACCCCAAAAATAATAACCTTTTTTTCTCTCCTTTCGTGAAGGTCTTTTATGCTATTAGACTTAGTCACTCTATTAGAATGGACATTAGATTTTTCACTACACATTAGGAGCAAGCATTAATCCAATTGAAAAATTTACCAGTTAAAAAGGAATTAGAGGAATATGGTTAATAAGTTTTCCCTACCATATTATGTTTAAAAAACATAATTTTATAAGATAATTTTATGTTTCCTAGTCAATTCATAAACCTATTATACGCTTATAGGGCTTAATATTTTTATATGAAATTCATTCTCACTCCTAAAACCTTTGAAGAGAAAACTTATAAGGTATGACTTAAAAATTATCAAATAAAAAAATATAATGCACACAATATGCTATAACTAAACCATTTTGTCTTTATTTTTAAGGTCCCCACTGCATCTTCAAAGTTTGCATATCTAAATTGTTTCTTTAAATTTAAAATGCATTCTAACTATCTTGGTGTTTGCCATCAACCTATTCTTAATGTAAAAATGATGCTACATTAAGTCTTTCTTAGTCAAGTGCTAAGTTATCATCTTAACTTTCAATTTAGGAAGGGCTTCATTAATGCTACAAAATTGTTCAAAATTAAAGATCCACTCATCAAGTCTTATGTAATCAAACTATAAACTCAAAATTTTTGAATCTAGTAAGACAAACTTAGCTACTTATAGTTGTAATAAAGTATATCTCCATATTTGAAACAATTCCATACGAGATTATGTATGATAAAATATTCATTATAAAATAAAGAATATGATGGCTTGAAAATTAGCACACTTGCTTGATCTTTAATGGATGTGTAAATTCAACTATATAATAAATGACTAAATGCATGAATATCTATAAAATATCTATTAAAATAGTCTTGGTTTTCGATTATCTTATTATGGAATTTTATCTAAATTAAGGTGACTTTATAACTAAAAGCTAGAAATTATCTATTAAAAATACTAAAAAGCGTAAGCTTGAATATTAGAGGACTATTTTTACATGCATATCTCAAGGAAAGTATTTGTACTCTAGATGCTTGTAATATTAACGCGTACTATGACCAAAGGAAAACATGTCTAAAAGAATAATGTAATAGTACCAACATGTAAATATATACTCTCTACGCCATAAATTAAAATGTTTTGGCCATTGCATAAATAAATTATGTTTTCTTATTGTGCAAATATATTAGATTAATAATCAATAAGTCATAGACCATATTGAGTAATAATTATATTATCTATTTAGTTTGATATTTATATAATGAAAAAAATTTTAGCCAAAAAGTTGACCGAAGTACAAATTTTTCATAGATATTGAATTAAATAAAAATTTAGTTACATATGATAATATAATGCTTATGATTAAAATAATATAATTATATATTTATTGTGTATGCTAAAATTCATTGACATCAAAATATTTATTAACTGTTTAAAGGTCGATTAACTAATTTTATATCCATGAATATGATCAAGAGTAATTGGTATACTTTATTAGATATGTTTAGTATATCCAAAGATAACCAACATGTCTAATTATAATATACGTGACTTTCAATTATGTAAACATAATACCAAGCATCAATTTTTTCGTCAATTTATATTAACAACAAAATACACTTAGTATTAATTTAAGTTGTTATTTGATTCTCTTTATATGTTTAAATTATAATTCAAAGAATTGATTTATAAGTATTTAATATATTTTTTAGCATCATTATTATTCACTCACAAGCTTTGTCTATTGTGAAGTTTAATAAACTTAACTTTATTTAATGAAATGAACAACTTCAGTTCAACCTAAGAATCATAGTTTTGACTCGGCACTCCAAACTGGCAATGCCATTACTCTTATAGATATTAACATCTTTGAAAAAACGTCTTTTCATAAAGTTTGGGAAAGATCAAATAGATTAAGCCTAATGCTTATGCAAATGACTATGCCTAGCAATATTAAGACTTCAATTCCAACAACTAAAAGTATTAAGGAACATCTGAAGTTTGTTGAAGATATCTCAAAGTATAATTTTATTAGTAAGTCACTTATTAGAAATTTAATGGGTACATTAACCACTACAAAGATTGATGGTTTTCAAACTATGCATAAGTATGTCACCAAAATGAAAAACACAATAAGATCAAGATTTATGGGAATGAAAGTGAGTGAAAGTTTTCTTCTATAGTTAATTATTAACTCCTTACCTCATGAATATGGTCCATTCCAAATAAGTTACAATACTATAAAAGCAAATGAAATGTGTAAAAAACTACAAAGTATGCTTATTCATGAAGAAGTAAGGCTTAAGAAATAAATAGTTTACTCAATTAATATCATGGGTCATCAAAGAGCTAGAAAGAAATTTAGAAAGGATAAAGAAGAGAGAAAACATCTATAACATAAGGTTAATGTATGTTGTGTTTAGTTTCTATTGCTTTTAATTGCCTTCACATCTTGATTTTGGTTACAAATTCTTGCAAGTTGACCCAAATAAGAGATAAATTGAATGAAAATGGTGTGACTATTGCATGTATGTTAATTGGATTATTTTGTGAATTTTGCACTCGGTTAAAGGAAAAGTCTCGAACATTTTGCATTAAAAGAGAAATAAAAAGGAAGAAAAGTGGTGACAAAGGTCACCACCTCATAGTGGTGACACAACAAGTCACTAATGTGACTAACACTTTGTGTTATTCACGGTGATGACTCAAACTGTCACCATCGTGATAAGAGCCCTCACGGGGGTGACCTAACTTTTCACCCCTGTGACAACTCTATTACATTCACTTAATTCTTAAACGTGCAGATTAACAACATAACAACCCTACAACCCTAAACCTAGACTTGTGCTATAAATGGAAGAGGAATGAGAAGCTAGAGGGGGTTGAATCGAAAAGGTTAGTGGCACACTCATTTAGCTAGGACAAAAAGGAGATAGACAGAAGTATGGAGGAGCAGAAGGAGAGGGCTTCGGCTAAGAGAAGAAAGGAGAGAAAGAAGAGAGTTAGGTGACAAGAGAGAAACACAACAGAGAGGTGGAAGCTTGGAACAGAGACAGAAAGTGAGAGCTGAAGCTGAATCTCGATGAACTTGAGCAACCATTCATCTGGGTGAGAACAGAGCAGTGGTAGAAAGCAAGAGTTGACACTAAAGAGCTCGAGTTTAGCAAGGTATCCATGATAGTTGTGTGTTAGTGTGTATTTTTTTAAGTATTTGGCATATGTTTCTTGCATAATAGTTTATTATTGTTGTATTTTAGGCTTCATTTTTATATGTTTTCATTTAGTTTGATCTTCATTGTTGTTCTTTTATGTTTGATGTTAATTTAGGGTAAGAATTGATTATTTTGATGTAGGAATGAAGATTGAGCAACTTTGCGATTAACCTAAAGACCAAAAGAAGAGAAGAGAAGAGGAAGCATTATAATGCAAGAACCCACGATCGTGGGAATCATGCGAATTCCTATGATCGTGGGATGTCTAACCCGAGGACATATGTGGGGATCACTTAATTTTTAGGTTTTCTGGACTATATAAGATAATAAACTCTTATAGAGAAAAAAAGTGAAAGCTTTGTGTAGAATAGCCTCCTTCAGTGATACCTAAGTGGAGTCTTGAGAAAGGTGGAGATTCAAGGATCATCAATCATAATTGGGAAAAGAGCTTACCAACACCGAAATTTCCAGATTCTAGTAAAGAAGAGGCAGAGATCTTTTTATTTAATTTTTAGTTGTTTTATCTCTTCTAGTCATTGTATGATGGAATATTCAATTGTTGGGGATGTTATAGACACCATGAGTGGCCAATTTATTTTCAGGGATTACTTTTGAACTATCTTGTTAAACTATTATTTTATTGATTTAAATGAAAGATGTCTTTGATGAATGTTAAATACATTTATACTTTGCAATAGATCGAGAGATCGAGTAAGTTAATCTGTGTAAGTTCATACAACGAGAGTTAGCATTCTATAGACCTATATTCATCATGTTAATTGATTAGTTGAAAGAGAGATCTTGGCTAATTTAATTGATCACCATAGGATAACTAAATAACTAGTTAAATTGGTGGAGTGAATTGGTAGATTGAGAGATTACTTAATCATCTTCATTTAATTTGATTAGGGACAATTAATTACATCTTGAGAGAGGGTAGTTAATACATTTGGATATCTTAAATGAGACACAATTCAATTAATAAAATAGGATGGAGATAAGATAGAGAAAAAGTGATCTCTAGTTGTTAAAATCTTGAATTCCATTTTATGCATTTTGGTATTATCAATTGTTCATTATTAGTCATTTAATTTTAATTTAATTTTTCAGTTTATTTCCATAAAACAATTTTGGGTCTTAAACAAAGATTGGTCTGAATTAAGTGATGCCTAAGCATAATCTTTGCGGGATTGATATCCACTTTTTAACTATAAGTCACGACCTATATACTTACGATTTTTGGCGTAATACTAATAGACTGTTTTGCAATCAACAACCCACCACCAACTTCTGCATCCGAGAGTCATCATTTTGTTTGCTCATCTTTATTTCATCTTTTTCTGAAAATGTTGAACACATTTATCTTTTGATTGTTAACTTACTTTCTTTGTTATTGTTCTGTTGCTTGTTAGTCCATCTTTAGTTTATTCATTCTGTTCATCGCTTTTACATTTTTCTGTTTACATTTAAGGTTGGATTTAACTATAAGGAGATGATGAATTTTGTTTATGCTATAATGGGCTGAAACTTTTACTTAAGAATTAATGTAGCTATTTTGGTCAACTAAGCATGATTAAGTTATTGTTTTGTTGTCTTATTTATTGCTGTGGTTTCTGAGCTAAATCGGTGTAATAGCATGATCAAAATTTACATCATTTTAGTATTGAACGAAGGATCGAGAGGAGAAGTTTAGTATGGAACGAGAAACTATAGATGCCTAGGTTCAAAATTAGAAATGTATTAACTTAAGTGGTAATTAGTAGTCATGCTTTCATAATTAATTCGGATAATAACTTACCAAATGCAAAAGCTAAATTTAGTCTATTATTTTAGTTGATATTAAAATTTGATTGTTAATTTAGTAAGACAATTAATCAATCATTTGTATTAATCATATAAAGGAGATTAAATTAGTGAAATTAATTCTCAAGAGCCTTCCATCTTGATTAATCTATTTGTCTTTGCTTTTGATAGAATCGTTTACTTTTTATTCTAATTTCGTGACTTTCTTTAAAGCTTTCACTCAACAATTTGGGATGGAGTGTTTAAGATTGCTTCTGTTTTTATTTTTCATTTAAGATTAATTTTGGTTAACCAATTTCACCTCTATAGGAGATGACCCTGGGTAATCACCACAACTACCTCGTATACTTGCGAGTAGGATGACCTAGATAATTTTTAGACACCATTTTCTTTTTAAGGATTACTTTTGAACTATCTTGTTAAACTCTTATTTTATTGATTTGAACGAAAGATGTCTTTGATGAATGTTGAATACATTTATACTTTGCAATAGATCGTGAGATTAATGTAATATGTATAAGATTGTATAATGAGAGTTGGCATTCTATAGACCTATATTCATCACGTTAATTGATTAGTTGAAAGAGAGATCTTGGCTAATTTAATTGATCACCCATAGAATAACTTAGTAACTAGTTAAATTGGTGGAGTGATTTCGTAGATTGAGAGATTGCTTAATCATCTTCATTTAATTTAATTATGGACAATTAATTACACCTTGAGAGAGGGTAGTTAATGCATTTGGACGTCTTAGGTGAGACACAATTCAATTACAAAAATAGAAAGGAGACAAGATAGGGAAAAGTGATCTTTAGTTGTTAAAATCTTGAATTCCAATTTTTTGCATTTTGTTATTATCAATTGTTTATTATTAGCCATTTAATTTTAATTTAATTTTCCAATTTATTTCCATAAAACAATTTCAGGTCTTAAACAAAGATTGATCTGAATTAAGTGGTGCCTAAGCACAATCTTTGTGGGATTAATAACTTCTTTTTTACTACAAGTCACGACCCATATACTTGTAGTTTTTAAGTATAAAACTAGTAGATTGTTTTGCAATCATCCAGTTTTTGGCGCCGTTGCTGGGGATTGTTTGTTTAGCATCTTGTTTAGTTTATATTACTTTGATTTAAGAGTTTTTGATACTTTTCCTTATGTATTTGCAGGTGCATGAACACAAGGAGCACATGAAGATCGTCAGAAATTAGTAATAATGAGTTTCCTGATATTACAAGACACGAACGAGACTTAAGAAGAGTGAAGCATCGAGATAGTATACAAAGAGATATAGCTAAAGAAGGAGAGCAAAGAGGAGTTGAGAGGATACTGATGGACTTTATAAGGCCAGGATTCAGTCCTCAAGGAGTTTCGAGGTTAGCAATTCTAACTAACAATTTTGAGATCAAGCTGACACTCCTCAACATACTTCAAAATAGTGTGCAATTTTATGGGCTATCCATTGAAGATCCAAATGCACACATTGCTAATTTTTGGGAGATTTACGACACTTATTGGTCCAATGGAATGTATGATGATGCAATAAGATTGAGATTATTTTCTTTCACTTTGAAAGATCGGACAAAGGTGTGGTCGAATTTATTACATTCAGGGCAGATCACTACTTGGGAGCAGCTAGCCCAAGCTTTCCTGGCAAAATATTTTTCGTTGACTAAGACGACAAAGATCATAAAGAAGATCATGAATTTTTAGCAGAGTGATGGGGAATCTCTCTATAAAGCTTGGGAGAGATTTAAAGAATTATAGAGAAGCTGTCCCCACCATAATGTTTTGAAGGAGTTCCTACTGCAGATGTTTTACTATGGTGTGAATCTGAGCACAAGAGGAACCATAGATGCAGTTGCTGAAGGTTCTTTAATGAGGAAGACTATTAAAGTAGCTCATGACCTTTTGGAGGAGTTGGCGAGCAACAGTTGCATGTGGTTAAGCAAGAGGAGTAAACAAGGATAAAAGGAGTAAAAAGGTATGATCCCTATTGACTCTGTTACTACTTTGCAGGCATAGATCATAGCCCGTATAGAGCAATTAAGCAACATGCAAAAGGCATCGTCATCTACGGTTAAAGTGATGCAAGTACAATGTGAGCTGTATGGGCAAAACAACCATGGCTCAACTGAGTGTTTCTTGTTGGGAGCCAGTGGTACAGAGTAAGTAAATTACATGGGCTAGCCACAAAGAGATAATAACCTTTACTCGAATACTTATAATCCGGGGTGGAAAAATCATTTGAATTTTTCTTAGAGCACTAAAAATACAGGTGGCCAAGTAAGATCGCAAGGACCTCCTAAATTTCAGCAAGATCAGATTGGGTCGATGGAGAGCAAAATGGATAAGCTGATGGATGTTTTAGGGTCCAAATTGGAAACTTAAGAGGAGAACCAAAAGAGGATGTTTGCCAGCTAGGAGGAAGTTAGAAAAGGATGGAAGAAAAGTTTGACCAGATTGTGAAGAATTATGCCTCATCCATCCACAATTTGTAAGTTCAGGTAGGTCAACTTGCTAATGCTTTGTCTTCCAGAAGTGCAGGTAGTCTACCGAGCAACATTGAGGTCAACCCAAGGGAACAACTCAAGGCTATTACACTTCGAAGTGGCAAGCAGATAGAGGAACCAAGTGTACCTAAGGATAGCCATGAAAAAGAGAAAAGCAAGGAGATAGAAGAAGAGAAAGAAGAAGAAAGGCCCTATGTACCACCACCACTACCTTACAAGCCTAAACTTTCACATCTTCAAAGGGTGAAACAACATGAAGTGGACACTCAGTTTTCCAAGTTATTGGAGAAACTGAAGAAGCTGCAGATTAACTTGTCATTAGTGGAATCTTTGGAGTGCATGCCTAAGTTCTTAAAGTTTTTTAAGGATATACTTACACACAAACGCACTTGGGGGATAATCAGACGGTAACTTTGATAGAAAATTACAGTTCGATCATATCAAGCCAAATGCCTTCAAAATTACAAGATCTAGGAAGTTTTACTATTCCATGTGTTATTGGTGATTCTGAATTCTATAAATGTTTATGTGATTTAGATGCAACTAATAACTTGATGCCTTTGTCTATTTTCAAGAAATTGAGATTAGGAGAGTTAAACCAGCATCCATGCTAATTCAACTTATGGACCAGTCCATAAAGAGAATATTTGGAGTTGTAGAAGATGTATTGGTAAAAGTGGACAAATTTATTATTCCTGTTGATTTTATTGTGTTGGATTTTGAAGCTGATAGAAATTGTTCGCTAATATTGGATTGGACTTTTATGAATACTGGTAAGGCATTAGATGATATGCATGAAGGGAATCTTATGTTGAGAATTGGTAATGAACAGGTTGAATTTAATATGTCAAAATCTATGAAGAAACTGGTGGATGGTAATGTTTGTATGAAAATTGATGTTGTAGATGAATATGTGAAGGAGGTTAAAGAGGATGTTGATAAAATTAAGGAAATGCATAGGGATGAGAGTGTGATAGAAGAGGATTTATGTGAGAAAGTTGATTTAGAGAAATTGGAGAGAACTAATAAACCTATACCACCTTCTATTATTAAACCCCCCATTTTAGAGTTTAAACCCTTACCTTCCTATTTAAGATACACCTTTTTAGGAAAGAACCATACTTTACCCATCAATATCTCCAATGAATTAGATTATGAGCAAGAAGAGAAAGTGGTGGAGACCATTAAGGAAAGGATGAGAGCCGTGGGGTGGCAAATTTATGATATTAGGGGGATTAACCCCAATGTGGTGATGCATAGGATTAACCTAGAAGAAGGATGTAAAACTGTAAGGGAAAGACATAGAAGGTTAAATCCCAATATGCAAATGGTTGTAAAGAAAGAGGTAGTGAAGCTTTTGGATGCGGGGATTATTTACCCTATTTTAGATAGTGAGTGGGTGAGTCTAGTACAATGTGTGTCGAAGAAGGGTGGCATGATAATGATAAAAAATGAAAAATGTGGGAAGATTTCTACTAGGACCATCACATGGTGGAGAGTGTGTATTGACTATAGAAAGCTAAATTTAGCCACCAAAAAAGATCATTTCCTTTTACCTTTTGTGGACCGAATGATTGAGAGGGTGGCTAGTTATTCTTTTTATTGCTTTATTGATGGATATTTAGGGCACAATCAAGTATTTATATAACCAAAAGACCATGAAAACATCACTTTCACCTATCCTTATGGGACTTTTGCTTATCGGAGAATGCCTTTTGGTTTATGCAATGCACCTGCCACATTTCAAAGGTGCATGATGGCCATATTTGTGGACATGAATGAAAACTTTATGGAGGTATTTATGAATGACTTCTTTGTCTTTAGAGAATCTTTTGATCATTGTTTACTTAATTTAGATAGAGTGCTTCAAAGATGTGAGGATTCTCATCTAATCTTAAACTGGGAGAAGTGTTATTTAATGGTCCAAGAAGGAATTGTATTAGGCCATAAGATTTCATATAAGGGGATTAAAGTGGATCGCGCTAAGACATAAGTGACTGAAAAGCCACCACCTCGCACTAACATAAAGGGTATCCGAGCTTTCGTGGGTGATGCAGGGTTCTATAGATTATTCATCAAGGATTTTTCCCTTATTGCTAGACCCCTGACTCATTTATTAGTCAAAGATGTGCCTTTTGTTTTTGATGATGACTACTTGGATTCTTTTAACACGTTGAAGGAGGCACTCACAACAGTACCAATTTTGACATCAGCATATTGGTCTCTTCCCTTTAAGATTATACGTAATGCAAGTGACCATGTTGTTGGTTGTGTACTTATCTAGTAGAAGGAGAAGAGGTTGCATTCTATCTATTACACAAGCAAGATGTTGATAGGAGCACAATTGAATTACACAACTACTGAGAAGGAATTACTTATGGCGGTATTTGCTTGTGAAAAATTAGGTTCATATGTTATTATTTTTATAGATCATACAACATTACGTTACCTCTCTACTAAGAAGGATGCCAAGGCTAGGGTTATACGATGGGTCCTTCTGCTCTAAGAGTTTAGCATTGAGATTAAAGATAAGAAGGGAGCAAAAAATGTCGTAGTGGATCACCTTTCATGAATTGAAGGGGGACATCATAAAGAAGAAACAAAAATCGAGGAGAGCTTCTATGATGAGGCCACCATGATGGTAGATAACCCTTTTTGTCCTTAGTTTACAGAAATTGCAAACTATCTCTTAGGTGGTATTCTTCCTTTTGATCTTTCATATCAATAAAGGAAGTAGCTTTTATTTTGGTGTTCTCATTATATTTAGTATGAATATGTACTTTATAAGATATGTGCTAACAATGTGACTCGCAGGTGTGTCCTTAAAGATGAAATGCCCGAAATTTTAACACAAAGTCATAGCTCACTTTATGCAGGGCATTATGGAGCTAACAAGATAGCTGCTCGGATCTTGGAGTGTGGATTCTATTGACCAACCTTATTCTAGGATGCTCGATATTTTATGCTGAAGTGTGATAGATGTCAAAGAATGGGCAACATATCGAAGAGGGATGAGATGTCGCTTTCAATCATAGTGGAGGTAGAGATATTCGATGTGTGGGGCTTAGACTTCATGGGACCAATCCCATCCTCATCAAATAACACTTTTATATTGGTTGGGGTTGATTATGTGTCCAAGTGGGTTGAGGCAGTAACCACTCCAATTAATGATGGTAAGGTGGTATAAAAGTTCATTAAGAAGATTTTCACTAGATTTGGGGTGCCTAGAGTGATTATAAGTGATATGGGGAGTCATTTTTGGAACAAACCATTTGAGACCCTTCTGAGAAGATATAATGTTCATCATAGAGTGGATACCCCTTACCACCCCCAAACCAGTGGCCAAGTAGAAGGGGGTAAATAAAGAGCTAAAAAAGATTTTGGAGAAGATAGTAAGTGCTTCAGGAAAAGATTGGACTATAAAGCTAGATGACACATTGTGGGCTTACAGGATAACTTTCAAAACTCCCATAGGCACAACACCATATCGACTTATGTATGGCAAGGCTTGCCATTTACCATTGGAGTTGGAGCATAGAGCCTATTATCTAATCCGGAAATTGAACATGGATTGGAAGATAGCAAGAGAAAAGAGATTGTTACACCTTAACGAGTTAGAAGAGTTAATATATGATGCTTCTGAAAATTCCAAGTTATAAAAAGAAAGGGCTAAGAAGTGGCATGATGGCCACATTAAAAAGAAGGAGTTTAAGAGTGGAAACTTGGTGCTTTTGTTCAATTCAAAACTTCAGTTATTTCTCAAAAAACTCAAGTCAAGATTGAGTGGACCCTTCAAGACCCTTCAAGTGTTTCCCTATGGAGCTTTGGAGTTGGAAAATGACAAGGGTGAAGCGTTCAAGGTCAATGGGCATCATTGCAAGCCATACTATGGAGGGATATATTCACAAGAAAGCGAAGTTATCTCTTTCCTATCTTCCACTCTTTCATGAATGCATGAGGAATGGTCAAGCTAATGAATTTAACTTAGCATGTTTATCATTTTTTTGATTGTCTTTATCTACTTGTTGTTTGATTTATTTAGTTATGATTTGTTTGATTTAAATTTATTTGGTATTTATTTCGATTTTGTTTGAATTTCAACTTGTGTTCTCTTCAAATTTCTTATCGGTAAGATTATTTTGATGTGTTTGTAGGTTGCGTGATTGTTGAGAATGAATGCTAGGCTTAAAACAAGGATTAGAAGTGGAGAAATTGCCCAACCCACAATTATGAGGATTGATAAGTTTCCCACAACCGTGGGAAATCTCTTTAGAAAGTTTCTTGAGAGAAAACCCTCAATTGTGGGAATGAGTGTGATTCCCACGACCGTGGGAAATCTCTCCAAAAACTTTCTGGAGAGAAAACCCAGGATCGTGAAAATGAGGGGTATTCCCACGATCTTGGGAAGACCCATCCAAGGGAAAATTTAAGTTTCCCTCTTCTCTTCTTCTTTCTTCATTCTTTAACTTTTAACACTCCCTCTCTCTAAAAACATGAAAACTTACTCTCCCACTCTTTCAAATCCTTCATCTTACACTAAACTCTTGGTATTTTCTTCATTTCTTCCATCAATCTTATAATCCTTTGTTCTTATTATACATTAATCACTCAAGAATCAAAGGATTTGGTGAGATTTTTCTTTCTCTCTATAAAAAATGAACTCATCTCTTCTTCCTTATTTTTATAGTTTTCTCTGTTGTAATGAATCCGAAGAAGATGACAACTTGGAGACCAACCAAACCAATTGTGCCTTCAAGTCTCCGGTGAAGGTAAACCTAATATGGCGGTCACTTTTTGTGCCCCATTCCCAATTTATTCAGAAAACGAAGGTATGCATTTTTGGGACTTTAGAGATAGAGAATTAATTACTCCTATATATTTTGACTTTGAACTATTAGAAATTACACGAGTGAGGCGTAAAGTTGAGCGATTGGCTGTGAACATTGATTAGGGTAGGTTCATTCGTTGTGATGTGCCAATTTAGCCTATGATGACTATCGAATTTTTAGCCACTTTGTGTTATAATCCTAAAATGGATGTATTTTGGTTTAGGATAGCTGGTGAAGTTTATAAACTTGATTATAATTTCTTTCGTGCACTTTTTGATTTATCAAACACAAAAATTTTAAATGATCACGATGACTTCGATGTGGATAATTACCGGAAAATTCTAATGGGTGAAGCCAATTTTGACTCAAGAAGTGCACTAATCAGTTTAATTCGTAATGCCAACCATTTACTTTCTATAAATTTATATGCTTAATGGTTTTCAACAAAACTGAAAGTAATAAATGCTCGGCTAAAAACTTTTCTTCCTTTGGTGCATAGATCAAAAAATCAAAATCAATACTCCTTATCGAATTTTTCGATCAATAGTGAGTTGTGTTAATAAGAAGAGCTCTTATTTTAGCATGTCTTACATTGTTACTTCTTTGGCTTTATTTTACAACCTTAATATGGATAGTGTACGTATAACTCAATATGATATGTTTGACATATCTTATTTGAGGCGTTCTTAAATTTTAGAGCCCTATTCTATGGAGCTCCGAAATCCTTAGATGTGCACTGCAGTTAAGAACAGGAAGGGCAAGGATGTAGTCACTTCCTAACCATTGACATTCCAAACGGCCCTGGAGCCACATGAAGAAGCAGTGGAAGAGGAACCAACTGCACTAGAAAAGGTTGATAGATTTTAGCAAATCCTTAACTAGACGGCCTCTAATCATTAACAAATGACGTTACAAATTAATGAGCTCGACACCCAAATGAGACAAGTCCACAAGGAGTGGTAGTATATGAAGAAAAAATTCCTCAAATTCATTTAGAGGAATAATTTTGAAGCCCTTTCGCTAACATTGTCACCACTACAATCTCTAGAAGCCCTTCTTATCCTAAACTTTTAAATTGTGTCAATTACTTTGTTAGTTGTTTTGTCTTTTATTTGGTTTCATGTCTTTTGTTTGGTTTGATTTCTTTTATTTGGTTTCATGTCTTTTTTTTTTGGTTTTATGTCTTTTGTTTAGTTTGATGTCATTTTTCCTTATTTTGTGGTTGCCTGTGTTCTTTAAGTATGGGGAGAAGACACTTACTTTGTCAATTTCATTGTTTTAATCACTATTTACATTTTGTTAATTAGGATGCATGTTGAGGTATATTATGTTGTTTTGTGTTAAGCAATAGAACTGCACTTGAATCACTTTAATTTGTTTTATCAAGAGATTCTGTCATGCTAGTTGGAATGAGATTGAATGCATGCTTGAACTTGGATTGGGCTATTTGAGTAAAAAGTGAACCATGTTGAGTGATGAAAAGTGGTTGGTTATATAAGCTTACTCATAATTTGACATTTGAGCAATGAGGTAGTGTAGAGATGTATAATGAATTCTCATTTGAGCTAAGGTGAGGATTGAGCCTATATGACTCCATCTATAGTTGTTTTATTTCGTTGCTGTATGAGGCTTCCTTAGGTTATTACCTTCTGAATTTGCTTTGAATCAGTTTGAGTCTACCGGATGCATGCTTAATATAGATGATTAAGGTTGTTTTTGTATTAACCCTTGGCTTAAATGACCTACCTTTGATTATCCCTTGCTACCCCGGTTGAGCCTTAACCAATTTGTTTCTTAAAAACACCCAAAATTTTAAAACCAAAAAGCTTATTAACCTACCATTCAAAGGCTTAGTAGAGTATTAAAAAATACATTAGTAGGGACTATTGCGAAAAATGTTTTTTGAGATGAGTTGAGGATACTTCTGCTTTTGAATCATATTGTAGTTAGTTGCTATTTTATTCATAGTTTCTTCCATGTATTAAGAAAAAGAAAAAAATCTCTTGAAAAGAAAAAGAAAAGAAAAGAAAAAGGAAGAACACTTGAGTAGCATCAATAAGTGTAGAGTAGTAGCATATTTACACTTATGTATCTTAGAATTATGTTTTGTCATCCCTTTAACCCATTTTTTACTTTATGAATGCTTGTGTTAAACCCTTTGCCTATTTTACTCACTTTACCTTTACCACATTACAACCCTAAGCAAGTCCTTTTGATCTATTTATGAATGCAATCACTGTAGAGGAGAATTGGTGTATTAGCAAGCCGATGATAGTGTAGTTTCCTATAGGGAGTTTGAGCGAAACAGTAACCATCAAACACTTAAGAGAAATGAGTGAAACTGTGAGGAAGGTTCTAAATTTCCAGATTATGGAAAAGAAGAGGCGAAGTGCTTTTTATTTAATTTTATTTTTTTTATCTCTTCTAGTCGTTGTATGATGGAATATTCAATTGTTGGGGATGTTATAGACACCATGAGTGGCTGATTTATTTTTAGGGATTACTTTTAAACTATCATGTTAAACTCTTAATTTATTGATTTAAATGAAAGATGTCTTTGATGAATGTTGAATGCATTTATACTTTACAATATATCAAGAGATTGAGTAAGGTAATTTGTGTAGGATCGTACAATGAGAGTTGGAATTTTATAAACCTATATTCATCATATTAATTGATTAGTTGAAAGAGAGATCTTGGTTAATTTAATTGATCACCCATAGGATAACTTAATAACTAATTAAATTGGTGAAGTGATTTCGTAGATTGAGAGATTGCTTAATCATCTTCAGTTAATTTGATTAGGGACAATTAATTACACCTTGAGAGAGGGTAGCTAATACATTTAGACATCGTAAGTGAGACACAATTCAATCAATAAAATAGGAGGGAGATAAGATAGGGAAAAAGTGATCTCTAGTTGTTAAAATCTTGAATTCCATTTTTTTGCATTTTGGTATTATCAATTTTTCATTGTTAGTCATTTAATTTTAATTTAATTTTCCAGTTTATTTCCATAAAACAATTTCGAGTCTTAAAAAAGATTGGTCTGAATTAATTGGTGCCTAAGCATAATCCTTATAGGATTGGTATATGCTTTTTTTAACTACAAGTCACAACCCGTATATTTGCAATTTTTAAGCGTAACATTAATAGACTGTTTTGCAATCAACAATGTACCACTAACTTCTGCATCCGAGAGTCATCATTTTGTTTGCTTATCTTTATTTAATCTTTTTCTGATAATGTTGAACTCATTTATCTTTTGTTTGTTAACTTAGTTTCTCTATTATTGTTCTGTTGCTTGTTAGTCTGTCTTTAGTTTATTTGTTTTGTTCATCGCTTTTACTTTTTTTTGTTTACATTTAACGTGGGATTTAACTGTATGGAGATGAATTGTTTTTATGCTATGATAAGTTGAATCTTTTTCTTAAGAATTAATGTTGTTATTTTGATCAACTATCATAATTGAGTTACTGTTTTGCTATCTTATTTATTGTTATGGTTTTTTAGCTGAATGGGTGTAATAGCATGATCAAACTTTATCATTTTAGTATTGAACGAAGGACCGAGAGGAGAAGTTTAATATGAAACGAGAAACTATAGATGCTTAGGTTAAGAATCAGAAACATATTAACTTAAGCGGTAATTAGTAGTCAAGTTTTCGTAATTAATTCAGATAATAACTTGTCAAATGCAAAAGCTAGATTTAGTCTATTATTTGAGTTGATCTTAGAATCTGATTGTTAATTTAGTAAGAAAATTAACCAATTATTTCTCTTAATCATGCAAAGGAGATTAAATTAGTGAAATTAATTCTCAAGAGCCTTCCATCTCAATTAATCTATTTGTCTTTGCTTCTGGTTGAATCGTTTACTTTTCATTCTTATTTCGTGACTTTCTTTAAAGCTTTCACTCAGCAATTTAGTATAGAGTGTTTAAGATTGTATCTGTTTTTATTTTTCATTTAAGATTAATTTTGGTTAACCAATTTCACCTCTGTAGGAGACGACCTTGGGTAATCATTACAACTACCTCGTATACTTGTGAGTAGGATGACCTAGGTAATTTTTAGAACTTTTTGGGCATAAAAGTATTTCATCAACTTCAATATGTAAGAAGGAAGCGAGGAATGATATATTTCATTTATAAGAAAACTAGACAATATAAGAAAGATTGCCTGAAATGTAAAGCATAAATGGAAAAAAAAGTAAAGCATATCACTTTAGTTTGTTTTGAATAAAATTAGTAGTTCTTTAAAATAATTGATGGATTGATTTTAGATGTACCGCATATGTTGATAATATGATGTACAACCTAAGCTATAAATCCAAATAAAAAGCTTGTCTTTATGGGAAACAAAGTCAAAGCCTTAATTGAAGTTATTGGAACTTAGCATTGATTTCAGACAATGGAAATTATTTAGACCTTTTTTTTCAAACTCTTTATGTTCTTACCGTTTCTTGAAAATTATTTCCTTTAAGAAAACTTGATATTGTTAGATATTCTTTTAAATTAGGTAATAGATTTTTTAGTTTGTTTAAACATAATTGCCTTATTGGTTATAGTATTTTGTGATGGTTTATACTAATTAAAGCTTGATAATCTTTGTATTTGAAACTCTACTTACCTTACATCACAATGTTGATACTAAATAAGGTTTTATAAATGAAACTTTAGTTTACTTGTGGCATAAACATTTAGGTTATATATATATATATATATATAAATAAAGAAATAATGATTAAATTAGTGAAGAATGAAATCCTCTTTTGATTTGGACTCTACTGCTTTTGGTGTTTAAGTGGATTACAAGAAAGGAAAATATATAAAACATATAATTAAGACAAAAGCAAAAAAAAAGTACATAGCTCCTTCAAATTATAAACCTAGACATATGTGGGTTTTTTGATGTTCCATCATTTGGGAAAAAGAAATTTCTCATTGTTGATTGCAAAATCAATTCACTAGTTTTATGCTCAAAACTGTAATTATACGGGGTGTAATTTGTAGTAAAGAAAAGATATCGATCCCTCAGAGATTATGGTTAGACGCTATTTAATTTAGGCTAATTCATTTGAGAACCAATTTTAATGAATATAAACTAAAAAATTAAACTAAATCAAACAACTAACAATAAACAAATGATAAAGCAAAAGTGCAGAAACTTGGAATTTAAGATTTAACAATTAGAGATCACTTTTTCCCTATCTTATCTCCCTCCTACCTTGCTAATTGAATTGTGCCTCATCTAAGATGTCCTAATGTATTAACTACCCTCTCTCACAGCATAATTAATTTTCCCTAGCCAAATTAAATGGAAATAGTTAAGCAATCTCTCAATCTATAGAATTAGTCTACCAATTTAACTAGTTATGAAGTTATCCTATAGGTAATCAACTAATTAGTCAAGATCTCTCTCTAACTAATCAATTAACTTGATAAATGTAGGTTTATATAGTGCCAATTCTCATTGTATAGCCCTACACAATTTACCCAACTCAATTTCTCAATATATTGCAAGGTATAACCTCAACATTCATCAAAAGCATCATTCATTCAAACTAATAAAGTAGGAGTTAAATAAGTAGTTCAAAAGTAATCTCTACAAATAACTCAGCCACTCATAATATCATTAACATCCCCAAAAATCAGAAAATCCATAATAAAGATGCTAGAAGAGAAAAACGAAATAAGAATTAGATGAAGTAAGCTCCTTCTCTTCTTTACCTAAATCTGGTAAGTTTGGAGTTGGTGTGTCCTTTGCCCAATTTGGAATGGAAATCTTGACTCTCTACCTCTCTCTAGGCTTTAAATATGTTTTTTGGCTCAAGGAGGCAAATTTTTCATGACACTCTCTCAGCACTAGGGATTTTTGCCCTTATATATTCATAAGAACCTAAAAATAAGTGAAACCTGCATGTCACTTTGGGTTAGGGATCCTACGATCATGTGATTTCTTACAACTCCACTTCTCTTCTCCTCTCTTGGTCCCTAGCTCAATTACAAAGGTGACCACCCTCCATTCCTATATCAAAATGGTCAATTCTTAACCTAAATCAACATCAAATATAAAAGAAAAACCATAAACATCAAACTAAACAAAAACATACAAATAAGTCCTAAAACACAACAATAATAACTTATTATGCAATAAACAAATGCCAAATACTTAGAAAAACACACATTAATGCACAACTATCAACTTCCCTACACTTAAATCTTTGCTTGTCCTCAAGAAAAATTAAACACATCCAATCAATTCCATCACTTCATTTTCACAAAGATTAAAGCATACAATCCCTCAAAGTTTGGCCAACTCAAATGTCAAGCTACTACAAATATCATGACTACTTTTCATTAGTGTACATAAGCAAACTCAACTTATGGCACCATCACTCAAAGATAAGTATAAACGTAAAATGAATCTTCCTTATGGTTTCACTCATTTCTCTAAATTGTTTGATGGTTAGTGTTTCGCTCAAGCCCCCTATAGGAAACTATACTACGATAGGCTTGCTAATATAACAATTCTCTTCTACAATGATTAAATGCATAAATAGATCAAGAGGACTTCCTTTGGGCTGTAATGTATTAAGGGTTAAGGTGGGTCAAACGAGGTAAAGGGTTTAATATAAGCACTCCTAATGTAGCATCCCGGTTCCGTAGAACGGGTCGGACCAGAGAAACGGGTCCAAGTGAGGTAAATAAGAGAAATTAGGAAAACACATCTCATGCTCATG
>JAOQML010000001.1:10200022-10216141 GCA_027568935.1 Erythroxylum urbanii
TTGTTATTATTTAATTACATTACATTATATTTAATTAAAATGTTATTATTCATTAATTAAAATATTATAATTAACTAATAATATAATTAAAACATTTGTGGGGAGGGGTTTTCTTGTAAATTTACGTGCGTGTTTTGTTTCTATCTTCGTCTCTGCATTCTTGTCCTCTGGTTTTGAAAGGAACAAAAATTTTATGTCTCTGTCATCCGGAGTCGGGACAGAAATTGATGGGGACAGCAAGCATACAGGTCGGAGATAAAATTTTTCTATCCATGTCATCTGTCCCCACCTATAGGGACATCAACCAAACGCAGGGTAAATCGTATAAGTCAGCTGACTTTGTAACTTGATCACCTATGGCGGATAACCTAAAATAAAAATAATTATGATCACTATATAAATCTCTCACTATAGATCATGTCTAAATGGTTTTATATGTCCCTATAAATGCCAAATCATGCTCTGATACCAAAAATTGTAACATCCCATTACCGTAGAGTATATACCGAAACATCCAGAGGATATTCAAGGATATACCCTATGAAAATGGCATGGTAGAGCAGTCTTATACACTTATTATGGCATTATACACTTTACAAACTTTGAAAGGCAACTTTTCCATTTCATTCACTAAGATAATTTACATTGTAGTCATTAAAACAAATATTTACATCATCACAAGTATCTGAGATGTTTACTCCTCTGTTTACAAAATGTTCTACATGATATGAATAACTATATAAACATAAACTATAGCTCCTCAGATGTCAGCTGACTAGACCTTTGAATCATTTCTTAATCCAAAACGTTCTTCTAGAGTATCTTAGGAACTGGGTCTCCTCTCTTATACCTAAAAAAGCAACATTGCAATTTTGATGAGTTTTGCGAACTCAGTGAGTGAACCATCCTTGATGTGCTCACGTATTCAACATCAAACATTTCAAATATAAATCAAATGCACAATATTTCTCATCTCAACAATTCATCATGGATTACACTCATTTTATATAAGCTTTTCAGAAGAATTCAATCGTATTATCAAATGTACATCAATACGACATATCACAATATCATCACAATTCAGAAATGGTTTCACAATCATATATGTACAAATGCATATGCATATGAGACTCCACTTTTGTTGTTATTTTTTTGTGAACGATCGCCTTTCACTATCCCATATCCCTTGTGGATATTGGGCTCTTTTCAGATACTGTCCCGTACTTATTGTGGATGCTGGGCTCATTAATCACACAGCCAGTGGATCTACGTGCATAATTCTAAGCTTTAAACTCTTTCAGACTGGCTACTCCGGTCACAATGTCTTTATCTGATCATGCATATTAACATGATGCATCAAATCATAAAATATGCCATCAATAACATTTATTCATGATGCATTGTCAGATTCACATGTTCATCGGACCTAAGTCTGGCATTCAACAATTTGTTGAGAATACAGATATCTTTCATATTCATGTGCAATCAAAACACTTCCAATACATTCACAAAATTAAACTTCTCAAACTATTAATGTCTGAAATTGTCATATACAAATCATTAATAGTTCAATAATTGGAATTTAAATAGGATAAATCAATCCTAGTGAGAACATTTAAGTTACTTATAGTACGCTCCAAATTACTTTATTCCCTAGATGGTCCAACAATATCTAAATTCAGCCATTCGACTTATGCATCTAAAACCATTCAATACACATAAAATTCACATTACAAAGTCGATCAATTAAATAAATATTCAATTATGCACAAATATATATGTGTCATGTTTAATGCATGCTCAATGACTTTCATGAGTATGTTTCCTTACTCACAATTCATGATCATTCAAACATTGTCACTTGGATATGTCTTGTTTACACTTAGGTTTATAACTTGTTTAATCTAAATTCATCAATTATCAAACTAGTTTATTTCAAGCTTAAATGCGTCATAGCAAAGTACCTTATCATTAGTTGTTTCAAACATCACTTAAAAGAGACGTATTCATGTTCAAGCCTTGCCCACGATTGTGGTGGACCTTCCTGTGATCATGACAGAAGCTAGTGCATCAGGCCATAATCATAGGGACTCTCCCATGATCATGATAGAACCCAAATAATCAGGCCACGATCATACCCTGTATTGTTCCCTCCAATTCTCTACAAAATCACCTACTTAGAAACATCATTTACAATTCCAATTTTCTAGAATTCATGCTCATTTATGCATCCTCATTTAGACCTGAATTACACTACAATTACAGCTCAAAATTATTCATTTGATAGCTCACAAATCATAGTCTTTATTCATCAAAAATCAAACTGGAAACTATCATACATTATTATACATATAGTCATAATTCTTTCTCAATTCAAGAACACTATACTAACAACTTCCTTTAGCATAAATTCACCTTTATTATACTTCAAATCCTTATCAAATTTATCCATGAATCAACTTATATAATCCTTGATTTTCGCACATTAAGAATAAGCCTAAAAACTTATAAGTTTATCTAACACATTTCAACACATATCATCACCAACATCACATGCATTTCATTCTATTCAATCATCATTCTTATACTATTAATCATGCCATAAAGATCATATTTCTACTTACTTGTTAGGCTTCCAATTTAGCTTAAAACTTCATATTATGCTATGCCTCCATTCATGCATGATTCATCACAAACTCAAGGTGAAAATGACCTAGTTTCAGCAACAAGATGAAGGTAACAGTAGGTTAGTTTCTTGGCTAATTTGTGAAGGATTAAGGTGTACATTTCGTCTAACAATTTAGCTAAGGTTCAAACAAAATGCAGAGGAGGAACTAGGAGCAATTTCAATGAACGAAACAAAGAAACAAGCAACAAAAACTTTGCTACAAAAACTTACTTCGTCAATATGCTAGGTGTCATCAACTTTCAAAGACATATGTCTTAAGGCATGGAATCCATTTGTTCCATAATTAAGTTATCGTATGCCCCTTAAGATGTTGCCATTAATCTCTTATTAATTTTTCCACATGTCGCACATTAATTGGTCCACTTGTCACTCTATAATTGCTCTATTTATCCATTTGTCACTTATTTAACTATGCCAAATGTCACTCAATTATAGGCTTAGTCACCCTAATTTTTCATGTATCAATTTATCTTACCACTTGTCATTTTTTCTAGTCCAAATGTACATATTAATTTATTAATCTCGCAATTAATAAAATTTAATTCCAATTTACTAACTGGAATCCAATCAAACCAAAATTCAAGATATAACAATTCACAATTCATATCATAGTCATTTTAAAATCTTTCATACCTCAGGACATGTCAATTGAGTGCATATGTTATCTTTGTAATGTGTACAAATATCAATATTCATACGTGTATGCTAATGGTATGCATGTAAATAAAATGCTCACATTGCTATTACTCATTCACAATGATCTAGGGTTTTAACCCTAGACATGTTTTGGAAACTAGATATTACAATGGTTCTTCAAATATTGGTCAAATTTGGCATCATGGCTCGCAAACATCTGTTTCTGATTCTCTTCCTGCCTCTTTGACTTTTCTCTTGGCTTGAGAATTTAGATCCCAATACGTGCATTAACTTGTCCATTTTGCTCTCCAAAGACCTAAGACGGTCTTGCCAAAATATGGGCGGTCCTTGTGATTTTGCTTGGGCACCTGCATTGATAGTACTCGAAAAAAATTTTGGGTAGTTTTTTCACCCCGGATTATAAGTGTTAGAGTATGTATTGCTACCTCGATGTAGTTGGTCTAGGCAATTTACCTGTTCTGTGTTACTAGCTCCCAAAAAGAAGCATTCTGCTGTGTAATGGTTGTCCTACCAATATAAATCAAAGTGGACCTGCATGGATGAAGATCTATGGATGAAGAATCTCCTTGCATATTGTTCAACTTCTTGGTGAGGGTGGTAATATAAGCTTGCAAAGCTGTGACAAAATCAATTGGAATCATGCCTGTTTGTTCCTTTGTGCCTTATACACTCCTTTCGTTCAACCACATACAATTATTACTTACCAACTCCTCTAAAAGATCATGAGTAGCCTTAATGGTTTTCCTCATCAATGACCCTCTAGCAGCTACACCTATTATCCCTCTTGTAGTTTGATTCACACCATTATAGAATGTTTGTAGTAAGAACTCCCTTGGAAGGTTGTGATGTGGGTAGCTTCTTTGCAACTCTTTGAACTTCTCCCAAGTTTCATATAATGACTCCCCATCATGTTGCTGAAAGTTTGTAATTTCCTTGATGATCCACGTAGTCTTTATCAAAAAGAAGTACTTGACAAGGAAGGCTTGGGCTACTTGATCCCATGCAGTAATCTTAGATGCACTAAGTGAGTTGTACCATGCCTTGGCTCGATCTCTCAAAGTGAAAGGAAATAATCTGAGCCTCACAGTATCATCAGACATCCCTTGGAATCTAAAAGTGTTGCATATCTCTAAAAAGTTTGCTAGGTGGGCATTGGAATCTTCAACTGATAACCCATAGAATTAAACACTGTTCTGGAGTATGTTCAAGAGTGTTGGTTTGATTTCAAAATTGATTCCTGTGACTACAGGCCTTGCAACTCCTTGTGGACTAAATCCTAGCCCTATACAATCCATCAATGTTCTTTCGGCCCCTCCTTATTCTCCTTCTTTTGCCATTTTTTTTGAAGATTTTCTTGACGCTTTGCTCTCCTTAACCTCCTCTCTTATCTTGTAATATTAGAAAATTCTTCTTCAAAAGCTTGGTTGGACCTTCTAGACCTTCTTGTGTTCATGCACCTGCAAATACACAAGGAAAAGTATCCAACACTCTCAAATCAAAGTTACCCAAACTAAACAATGTACTAAACAAATAATCCCTGGCAACGACACCAAAAACTTGTTGATTGCAAAACTAATTCACTAGTTTTACACTAAAAATTGCAAGTATACAGGGTGTAACTTATAGTAAAGAACAGATATCGATCCCTCAGAGATTGCGTTTATACGCTACTTAGTTCAAGCTACTTCATTTGAGAACTAATTTTAATGAATATAAACTAAAAAATTAAACTAAATCAAAAACTAGCAATGAACAAATGATAAAGCAAAAGTGCAGAAACTTGGAATTTAAGATTTAACAATTAGAGATCACTTTTTCCCTATCTTATCTTCCTCCTACCTTGTTAATTGAATTGTGTCTCACCTAAGATGTCCTAATGTATTAACTACCCTCTCTCAAGGTGTAATTAATTTTCCCTAGCCAAATTAAGTGGAAATGATTAAACAATCTCTCAATCTTCATAATCAATCTACCAATTCAACTAGTTATGAAGTTATCCTATGGGTAATCAACTAAATAGCTAAGATTTCTCTCTAACTAATCAATTAACTTGATGAAAGTTGGTCTGTTGAGTGCCAATTCTCATTGTACAATCCTACACAATTTACCTAACTCAATTTCTCAATATATTGCAAGGTATAAGCTCAACATTCATCAAAAGCATTATTCATTCAAATCAACAAAGTAGGAGTTCAATAAGTAGTTCAAAAGTAATCTCCACAAATAACTCAGCCACTCATAATGTCATTAACATCCCCAATAACCAAAAAATCCATAATAAAGATGCTAGAAGAGAAAAACAAAATAAGAACTAGATGAAGCAAGCTCCTCGTCTTCTTTGCCTAAATCTAGAAAATCTGCAGTTGGTGTGCTCTTTGCCCAATTGGAATGGAAATCTTGATTTTCTACCTCTCTCTAGGCTCTAAATTTGTTTTTTGGCCCAAGGAGGCATGTTTTTCATGATACTCTCTCCACCCTAGGGATTTTTCCCTTTATATAGTCACAAGAACGTAAGAATAAGAGAAACACATGTGTCTCTTTGGGTTAGGGTTCCCATGATCGTGGGAATTAGCATGAATCCCACAATCGTGGGTTCTTGTCTTACAACTCCTCCACTTCTCTTCTCGTCTTTTGGTCCCTAGCTCAATCACAAAGGTGGCCACCCTCTATTCCTACATCAAAATAATTAATTCTTTCCCCAAATCATCATCAAACATAAAAAGAACAACCATGAACATCAAACTAAAAAAAATACAAAATATGTCCTAAAACATAACAATAATAACCTATTATGTAAGAAACACATGCCAAATACTTGGAAAAATACACACTAATGCACAATTATCATTCATCACCTCTATTGATAATTTTTCATGTTATGGTTAAATCTATTTTTTGTACGAAAGCAATTAATAGATGCCTTATAAGTCTTTCCCAAAGAGGTAGAAAGGCAATTAGATAGAAATGTGAAAATTGTTAGATCTAATAAGGGTGGTGAATATTATTAGAGATATAATGAACTTAGACAATTTCCTGGTCCTTTTACTAAATTCCTTAAAGAAAACATGGCATATGTGCTCAATATATAATATCACCTACACCATTACAAAAAAGTGTAGTCAAAAGGCATAATCATACCTTACTGGATATGGTTAGGAGTCTTTACCTGTGTCTTGTTGATGTATGCTTTAAAAACTGTTATGTATTTGTTAAATACAGTTTTTAGAAATGTAGTTCCTTAAACACCTTTAGAACTATAGACAAGAAGGGAATTTAGTTTAAGACACCTATGTGTTTAGGTTTTTATAGTTAAAGTAAGAATCTATAATTTATATGAAAGGAAATTGAATTAAAAAATCTAGTGGATTCTTCATTGGTAGTCCAAAAAAGGCTAATATGCATTTTATTTTCCTAACCATAGTATAAGAATGGTTGAAACTAAAAATGATAAATTTATAAAAAATGGTGGAACTAGTAAGAGTTTAAAATAATGTAAAGTGTTAGTTTAAAAAGTTAGAGCACAAATTCCCTTGCCTATAATTTCTTCTTAAATGTTTATTGTTAAGGTTGTTGGAAATTTTGACAACTTACAAGAATTAAAAATGTATGAACAAAACCCAAATAATAAAATCACCATTAATGAACCTATTATAGACAAGCTGCATGAAGTACCATCATAAAGATTTCAAAGAAATATTAGACAAGTTATTTCTAATGATTATATAGTTTATTTACAAGAGGTAAAGTGTAATTTGGGAATTAATAAAGATTCAATTTTATTTTCATAAGCCAGTAAAAGTGAAAATTATAATAAATGGTTAGACTTCATATAAAAATATTTAAACTTCATAGATGACAATAAAGTATATGATTTTATTAAATTGTCAAAAGGATGAAAAAGAGTTAGGTCTAAATAGTTCTTTAAGACCAAACATAACTTTAATGGTAAGATCTAACAATATAAAGCTAGACTTATCACAAGTGTTACAATATTAAAAGGATCTTATTGATTTTAATAAAACCTTTTCTCTTATTTCAAAAAGGATTTATAGAGAACTATAACGAAAATAGTAGTTCATTGTAATCTAAAACTCCATTAAATGGATGTTAAATCGTCTTTCTAAATGGGAATTTATAAGAAGAAAATTATATAGATCAATTGGTGGCTTCTTAGTTAAAGGAAGGAAAAATATGGTGTGTAAACTTAAGAAGTCAATAGATGAACTTAATTAAGTTTACCATAAATGATATCTTAAATTTAATGTTATATTATTACTTCTTTAAGATTTAAAGAAAAGAATGTATCAATGTATATATCTAAAGGTCAGTAGGAGAAAATTTATATTTCTAGTCCTATATATTGATGATATCTTACTTGCTACTAATGATCTTAGCTTATTATAAAAGATGTAAAAGTTTCTCTCCCAAAATTTTGAAATGAAAGATATAAGGAGGAATCTTACGTAATATGAATTAAAATATTTTTTGACAAATCATAAGGAAAGATAATCTTAGAAAGCATATATTAATCATATTTTAGAGAGATTCAAAATGGAAAAGTGATTTGTAAGTATTGTTACATTTTAAAAGGAAGATAAATTTAGTCTTAATTATTGCTAAAAGAATGAATTGGAACGTATAAGAATAAAAAGGATTCCTTATGTGTCTGTTATTAGGAGCTTAATGTATACTTAGACTTGCACTACACAAGTATCAATTTCACTATTAAAATTTTAGGAAAATATTAGAGTAATCCTGAACTAGAACATTAAAAACTTACAAAGAAACTATTGAGATAATTTTAAGAAATAAAAGATCATATCTTTATGTATACGAGAGTGGATCATCTTGATATGATTAGATGCCATATTTTGAGTAAGGAAGATATGTTGACATTAGAAAATCCATATTTGACTATCTATTCCTTTTAGTTGGATGAGTAATTTATAAAAGAGTGTGAAACAATTTGTCATTACTGCATCCGTTATAGAATTTTGGCTTTGTGGTATTATTTAACGCTACTGTTCAAGGTTTATAGTTGTAGAACTTTATTCTAAGCCATTGAAAGTTTATTCTAATAATAATGTAATAGTTTTATTTTTTGAAAGAAAATAAGTATTCAAAGTGCTAAACATATGAAAGCAAAATACTTTTCCATTAAAGAAGAAGTTTTAAAATAAAATATGTCATTCAATTATATTGGCACCAATCTTATGATTGTTAATCCATTAAATAAAAGGATTACCACAAATGACATTTAATGAACATGCCAAAAGAATGGGCATTACTAAGTGCATTATGTAATTTTATATATTTAACACTCTTATCACTTATGTATTATTTCTAATATTTAAGTATCTTCTTATTTATTATTAATGTATATACATATGAATTACTATGCAAATTTTAATAGGATTTTCCTTTTATAAAGATATATTTGTTGGACCATTAAGATATATCTCATTGTAGATTATATTAAAATTTGAACTAGTTTTGGGAAACATAGAAGGGAGTATGTCACACTAAAGAATGTATAACCATTATAATCCTCTCTAATTTTTTACTTAATTATGATTAATGTTATTACTAGAAAACTTATTTATTTATTTAGACTAAATAATAAAAAAACAAATAGCACTAGTAATCATAGTCATCATGGTAAAGACTTATAATCATCGGTGCTAGCTACAACAACATCATGTGCTTATATTTTAAAAATATGATATCAATAATCGAAATTTGTCCTCATACAAACTATTGCATATATTAGACATCCAAAAGTACTAGTATATCATATCTTAGATATATTATTGACCTTTTCATCTATTTTGAGTTATTATTCTAAATAAAGCCTAAAGACATATTATTAACCTCTTCATTCTAGGTTTGTCTAATACCTTCTCAGTATAATTGGAATGTTATAATCATAAATTTCTAGAGATCTTATCCCTCTAAATCTTCATTCCTGATATTTTTTTTAGCATCCAAATTCCTTTTCCACTAAGGTCTTTTGTTGATTGATATCGTATGTACCCTTTTAAAATAACAACAAAGCATCTATATATAGTAGTAGAAAAATAAATGATTGTCGTTAATACTCTTAATACGTATAAAAAATAAATGATCATAATTAATACTCTTAATATATACACAATGATCCCACTCGCATCTCTTATGACCAATTCAAATTACGTAGAAATTAGACCTTTTACAATATTACCATAGAGACTGCTTCAACTTAGTGAATTCTTTAACTATACATCAAATGCTCTTTTCTAGGTTGAGCAAACCCCTCGAGCTAATCTATGTAAATTTGTTCCTCAAAGTTAACATAAAGAAAAGTTGTCTTCATATCCATCTGCTCTAAAATCGTATCCAAATTTGATACTTATGCCATCAAAATCTTGATGAAAGTTTGACGAACTTCTAGGAAAAGGATTTCATCATAATCATTCTCCTTTCATTTTGCATATCTTTTAGCCACTAATTAAGTCTTGAATTTTTTTTCTTCTTTCTTTTCTACTATTAGCTTCCTCTTGCACACTTATTTGCATTCTATAGGCCTTTACCTTTAAAAAGATGTATCAGCTCCTATATTTATTTTTTGTTAGATGACTCTGTATCTTCTACCATGACTCTCATCTATCTATCCTTCTCATAACTATTCATAGCCTCTTAAAAGTTATTTGGTTTCCTATTAATTATGATGAACATTAAGGATGTATTAAATCTTCTTAATGATAAATGTTTAGTAGCCTAATAGTGCATTTTTTTTCTATTCATGGCTATATTATGTTAATGCTTTTCTAATGATATTGATATATCTTTCAAGCTAGAATTTCTAGCCTCTTTCATATGTATTACAAGTTGTCTTAGTTGCAATTATACCTCCTTCATATTGCCTTATATTGATATTGGCATATCCTCTTTATATATTTTCTTCAACATTTACTCATTGAATGATAAATACTAACAAATCACTATAATCTTAGTTGTTAGGTCTTAAAATTTATATTTCTTCATAACTTTAGGGTAGTAAATGAAGATAGACTTATTTCGAATCAATTTTTCACTTCTCATTGTTGGAAATGTGCACAAACGTAGGACAATTGAAAGTTTTAAGAAATCTACTTTACTTCTTATCTAAACTTCTTTTACCACTCTTTGGGATGAATTGTTAATGAGATAACATGCCATTTATGGTGATCTATTATGAGACCATATACACAATAGTATAATTTGATTTTAATTACTTGATTTTTCTGCTTTTCTATTTCTCTACATCAGCCTTTTATACCTTAAACTTTGTAAAAAAGCCTTGCATTTTTTGTTTAATGAATTATAGCTATATTTTTCAGAATAATATCAATAGATGTCCCAAAATACTTAAATCCACCCAACGATATCACTCTAGTAGCACCTTATATATCAATATATATATATGTATATATATTATCCATAATTACTTTAGTTTTATTATTTTTGGTCTTATATGTCACCTTAAACTGTTCATTAAGCACATAAACTTGTAAAAATCTAACTTACAATGTTTGATGCTCTTCAATAGCTTCACTTATGAAATTCAATCATCCTTTATTCATTGATATGGCCTAGTTGCATGTTTTATAACATAGTAATATCATCATATCACTCCAAAGTAGTAACCTCTGTACCTACAACTTCACTCCCCATCAATTTGTGGATATTTTCCATTAATCTTGGCCCTTTTGTCACAGCCAATGCACCTTTCACCACCTTGATGTTGTCCTTTTTGGTTTTATATTTGAAACCATTTGTATGTAAGGTGCCAAAAAATCAAATTCTTCCTTAAATCTAGTATATGTTGAACATCACATAACGTTCTGACAATGCCTTCAAACATCTTAACCATGTCATATTATGATAATTTTATAAGCTTTACTGTCCCCAAACTGGATAGTGACAAATTTGTCTATGTGTAAGATATAAACCAACTATTGTTTGGTGTCATATGATGTGAGCATCCCATATTAAGTGTAATGGGTTCTAAAATTGATTAGTTAAAATTTAGAGGATATATTCATTCTACCTCTTCTTGTTTGGACATTTATTTCGAATATGTCCTATTAGGTCATATTTTATACATCAAATTGTCATTCTATCTTTAGATTTAGATTTAGATTTAAAGCTCCTCTAAGATGAGTCATTCTTATTTTTCTTCCTTCTATGGTCATGGATCCTTTTCACAAATAGCCTTCACTTTGAAAGTTTTCATCAATATTAAATCTCCACTGATCCTTAGCAAATAATGCAACAATGATATCCTCTAGACCAACTATCTCCTTACCTAATATGAGCATGGTAACCAAATGTTCATAGGAAAAAGATGAAAAAATAAAACAGAATCATTACTTTGTCCTTGTCCATAATAGTCACTAACTATTTAGTTGAATGTATTGATATGTTATTCTAGATATGTTCTTTCCTACATCTTCAGCCTGTATAGTTTCTACTTTAGATAAAACTTATTTATGAGAGACTTTGATATGTACTAAACCTCTAGTTTCTTCCATATCTCTACAGGAGATGTAATTCTATGACATGATACATAACCTTGTATATGAGATAAAGTTTTATAGTTCCAATTTCCTGCAACTGTAACTCTTCTTAATCAAGTTCATTCATATTTTTCAACTTATACTCTTGCAACCTCTTTAATATGCGTTACTACATTAATAAATCCTACTCTCCATTTCTATAGTCCTAAATTGTAGTTCTATTAAACTTCCTCGCTTCAACCTTGTAATCAAATTTGTTGTTGCCTTAATTAAACTTTGATACTACTTGTTAAGAAAATATATATCAAGTTTGAAGAAAAAAAATATAAGAATATAAGAAAATTTTTGACGAGGTTCAGCCAATTGAGTATGTCTATGTTCTTAGGTGCCAAAGAGCAAATGCATCACTATTTAATAATATGAAGATAGTTATAGCATTTAAGGTTTACTATATAAATTTATATGTGGAAACCCTAATTGGTACAATTTTACTCAAATTACCCGTTTACTAAATGCAACATAATTTAATCATGACACTTATGAGTCTTAGACTCTTTGAAGAATTTAAAATCTACCAAAAAGCAAGTTTCTAGATAAGGTTGACATTGAGACCCATGGTTATATCCTAGATTGTGGATCTTACTGTTTCTCTTTACACTTGGATACAATCTATGACACAATCATCTCTTACCCCATATCTCCTACAGAAATTCCTCATCTACACTAACCAGCCCGTATCTTTGGCCCATAATTCTGACAAACTTTTTCGGTACTAAGATATACGATTGTGTCTCATACAAAAATATTTATATCAATGTCTTGATCCATGCTTTCACCTTTGATTTTCAAGAAGGACATATCTTAAGCTACATCCATGTTCCAAGATATGTCGACCCAAAATATTCCTAAGTAACACACATTTTTATCTTGAAACTCCAAAATTACGTGTTTGTGTGTATGAGCCATACACAATACATATATTGTGAAGAGATGATAAAACTTTTAGGATTTTTTAATTTAGTGTTCTAAGGAAGAAAGTAATGGTCTTTGCAGGTTAATTGATAGCAGAAAATCCTCTCTAGAGGCATTATTACACGCAGCACAGAATAAAGATTTATCTATAGTTGAGAATGATGGAGAAAAAAAAAGATTTTTTAGGTGGAGACAGGTTGATATTGGTAGACAAACTCTTAATGATATGAAGACTAAACTGGTGAGAGGAAAGACTACCGCCAAAGAGAAGATCCATGTCTTAAACGTTAGATTAATCTGAAGCCAGGATTAATAACCTCACTAATTGTGTCTATGTTGTTTTATTTTATTTTGTTACGAGGGTACAAATCTGATATGACTAAAGCTTGTTTTTCTGCTTACCTTTATATTCTTCAACTAAGCACAACTGGCTTGGTCCAACGGATATATGGGACTGGTTCTGCACCTAACCTCCAATGCTTTTCGATGGTTTAATTGAGGCCATAATTTCTGAATTTGGTTGACCAATTGTAAGACAAGAGTGTCATTTATAGCATTGGAGTGAGAATGTGCCGATTATCCACTGTGAAATCATTGTGAATCAGAATTTAAAAAGACTATGAAGTCAAAACATCACTAACAAAACCAAAATGATAAGCACAATTTTGAACGTTAAACCACCTAAATTGTTGAAAGAAATAGTTAATGTGGTATGCACATTAAGATGATCTTTTTTAATGATCATTAACTTTGACTTGGTCGGTTATGGGGTACGCCAACGTAAACTTCGGTTAGATCATTATAGTACTTCTTTTACTACGCAATTCTACCGAGGTGGTTAGAGTTGAAACATTTTTGTTTGAAAGATGTAGGCTGTATTTAGATCTGCAGTATGATGTGGTTAAATATTTATAAACTGCAGTTTCTAAATACAGTCGCATGTTTTGATTTGCGAGCGAACAATTAGAGGTTGAAAAAAAGTGCGGTACTATCGCATAAATCAATATATAAAAAGAGAGTTGTGGTAAAAAATGCTTCTATGGTAGAAATTTTACTTTCCATTAATAACCTTATGATAATTATTATTTTTTTATACCCTCAACTAATAGAAAGCAAGTCCAACATATCGTCTTCTTCATTCTCTTTGGCTCTCTGTGTTTCTCATCCTTTTGGAAAATTAATATTTTATTATTTATAATTTTAAATTTATAAGAGTAATAATATATTTTTTAATTATTTATATAACAATTAATAGTTTATTAAATCAATGAATTTTTTAGTCATTTTATCTCTTTTCAGCAACCACAACTGTACTTGCGAAATACCTATTTTCACGTTTCAATAATTACCAAAACAACAATCCCAAACATATTAGTATTTATTGAGAATAAGTACCTATTATTTTAGCAGATTAATTTCAGCAAATTATAAACCGAGCGACTACCTCCCAAATCAAGCCCTAATCTTACAGAGCGTTTCCAAACTAGGAAATGAAGAGAACCGAAAACTAGACTGTGAAATAACAAGATGTTATTCAATCTATCACACAACAATTTCTATCAAGAAAGTATACGAGTTGAAAATTACAAGGTTATTCTGATTATGCAGCCATGAGAAAAATTAAGTACCGGAGTTCTATAGTTTCACTACTTTCTTGATGGTCTTCAAGGATGACTCCGTAAAGCTTCCTTCAGCATGATGCAATCATCAGCATGATCCTGACTGCAATCATCATGACCAGTCACCAAGGGCTTCTTCCTCAAGCACTCTACTCCCTTTCTTATACCTAGGATCAATGGAGAAGATGGTATACGTCTTCAGGTTCTAGCACTCTGAGACCTCGCAACCCCTCTTTCCTTTCCTTTTTCTGCCTTCTTTCACTACCAACTTCTCTTAGATTCCCTTTTGTAGTCTCAGTCTCAGCTTTTCCTTCTATTTTTACAGCTTTCTCCTCCTCTTCCTCAATTTGTGGATGCTTCTCCAAAAGAATCACCTTTTTTCCACTTTCTTTGTTCTCAAAGACTGATTGCTCTGAAGTATTTGCTTCCTTCCCATCCTTCCACTTTCCGTATTCAATCAACCTCCTCCTCAGCATTCTCTAATAGCATTTGGAGCCATTTCTCTACATTTCCTTTCCCGCATTGCTTCCTGCTGTCTTCAACTTCTTCTATTTCTTACTCACGCATAACAGGAAATTGGATTCTCTTTCTGATTTCTTCTCCAATGTCTAATACCTGAAGCCTTTGTTCGACCGAAGTTTCTCTTTCCAATGCAACAATAGCATTGTTGCATTCATTGTATGTCTTGCCAATGCTACTCTTTCCCTGTATTAGCTCTTCGTCAATTCCCGTATGCTTTTCATCTTCATTTGTGGATAGTCCAGGCTGAGAAGCTTCATGTTCCTCCTCTAGGAACACTCGCAGCTCCTTACGTAAAGGTGTTCTTGGCACAAGAAGTCCTGGTTTAATTTTTTTATCTTCACATGGGGTATCTTGCATCCTTGACCTCTTCCTTCCTTGTTCCCACTCAGACCTAGTCAGTTTCTCAAGCTAGTCTCTTTGTTTGAACTTCTTGTGTAGTTCTTTCTCTAAGGCATCACTCATTGCCTTCTGTGCTTCAAGCCTTACCATGAGCACGATTGATGATGCCTGGTTGAGTCTTACTTGTTCCTTATAAGATTGATATTTGATCGTTCATGCACATAAAACATTGTAGATAACTTTTTTTTTGCTCCAATATATATAGATCTTACTGGTGCATAGCATCTCAAACCATCTTCTGTAGCATAGTCTTCTAAGAAGATTGTGCCTCTGCGATCTTCCTGCATTTTTCTGCCCTTCTCCTGCGTTTTATCAGTGCCAATTCCAGGTCCTCAATCGCGAGTTTTTCTTTATCATTCTTTCTCTTCATATCACTCATTTCTGATAATTTATGCCATAACAACACAGCAACTTCATGCATGAATACATGATTAAAATCACGTAAAACACATGCATATATAATACACAGAAGCGTATAAAAATATGGGATACCTCCAACCATTGCCTTTCACTGAAGATCTGTAAGAATTTTGAGAAGTTTTGGAACTTCTATCCTTTGCCTAAACTCAACCGATGGTGTGCTCTGGATGCTTGGCGAAGATAGGACCCAAAACTAACAACAACGTCTTGTTTTTAAAACAATACTTCATACCCTACTGTCCATCACAGAGGCTGAAGGTTGAGGAAGTGGGCGACAACAACACATGTGGTAGTTACAGGACAT
>JAOQML010000001.1:10216241-10228471 GCA_027568935.1 Erythroxylum urbanii
CTAATTAATTTGAGATGCTGTGGCTAGTCTCAATTAATTAAAATTATATGATCACTAACATTATCTTAAGGCATTAATTCAAGGCTCTAACATTTGCATCAAGTAAGAAATAATGCAAATAAGCACATAATGATGCACAATTTATGTAACTTAATTTTTTGCATATAATAATGCACAAATTATTTCAAATATTTTGCATGTATAATCATCATAAATGTATACATACAAAAATATTGCACAAAAGTATTTCAAGTATTTTGCATGTATAATCATCATAACTGTATACATACAAAAATATTGCACAAAAAGTATTTCAAGTATTTTGCATGTATAATACTCATAAATTTATACATACAAAAATATTGCACAAATTATTTCAAGTATTTTGCATGTATAATACTCATAAATTTATACATACAAAATAATGTACAAAATATGTCATTTAATTTACATGTAATTTTTGCAAACAAGAAATAAAATGCATATGATTATGTGTAACACAAAAATCAACATACATAATAAAAATTAATATTGTTCACAAAATATTAACTTTGTAATACCCAAAATGATTTTATCATTAAAATCATAACCTAATGGGTTAGGTCCTAATTAACCCAATTAATGATTAATATTAATAGAATTAATATTAATGAAATTTTCAAAAAAAATTGAAAAATCGCAGTCGTCTTCAACCTCCAGTCGGGTGGGGTGTGACCCGTCTGGAACCAGTCGGAGCTCCGACTGGTTTGGAGCATAGAGAGCTCCAAATTCGACGAAAATCACGACATTGAGACGAGGACGGCCAGACGGTGTGCACGGGACGGAGCAGAACCGACCATGCAACATTCTCGAAATGTCACCCACGTAACCTTCACGTACGGCCATCATCATCCCTCCTTCCTCAGGCAATTTTTGACAACGTCGAGTGCTCCAGACAACACAAACTCAACTCTCACGTCTTCAGGAGGTCCACAATTGTTGAAATTTCAATAACCTCAAACATTCATATATACGGATATATACGGCAGAGAATAGAGTAAAACAGAGGCTTCAAAGTTTAGTGGATTTCCTAGGTATATACGGCAAGACAGAGGCAAGCAATTCTCTTATACCAAATGATAATTTATGCCATAATAACACAGCAACTTCATGCATGAATACATGATTAAAATCACGTAAAACACATGCATATATAATACACGGAAGCGTATAAAAATATGGGATACCTCCAGCCAATGCCTTTCACCGAAGATCTGCAAGAATTTTGAGAAGTTTTGGAACTTCTATCCTCTGCCTAAGCTCAACCGATGGTGTGCTCTGGATGCTTGGCGAAGATAGGACCCAAAACCAACAACAACGTCTTGTTTTTAAAACAATACTTCATACCCTACTGTCCATCACAGAGGCTGAAGGTTGAGAAAGTGGGCGACAACAACACATGTGGTAGTTACAAGACATGATGAAAGGGACCATATACAGGTAGGTAAGGTGGTCAACCGAAATCCTTACAATTTCAACATCCAACTTCTGCTCTTCAGCCTGCACTTTTTGAGCTTCTTCTCTTTGCTTGAGAGAGTCTCGAGCCATGGCAATTGCTAGATAAGGATTCCCAACAATGTCTGGATTCTCATTTTCTTTCAAAACACTAGGCTTTACGTTTCTTGTACCTAAGTAATCGCATCCAGAAGACAAATACAATAAACAAACCAAATCAACTTCCACATAAGAGAGAAGAAAAGAAAAGAAGAGGAGTTTCAGGAGAGGAAGTGGAGAAAATTGAAGTATGATGCTCCTGCACTAACCAATCTTGCTATCGTAGTCCAGTGGTCTGAAAGCCATTGAAGAATCATTAAAGTATCTTTTAGATGTAACAATGGCAGCTGGAGCTAGGCCTAATTGCTCCTTGGTTTCAGTGTAATGTTGTGGAAAGGAACGTGATTCCACAGTTTCTGAAGCGTTCAGTTCTTCATTTTCAACTTCCAAGAAAAAAAAAGAATATGCTCTCTGCCTAACATGTTTAGTGAAAAAACAATGTCATGCATCTTTTATACTCTCATTTTCCAATTGAAATGCTTGAGATCTACCTGAAATCAAAATTGGAAGCAGCAAATATGGACAAAAACTGGTTGATAGAAATTCCTAACTGAAGATCCCACCAAGGAACTAGAAACTCTTAACTTGTTATGCTTTCTTTTGCACACTTGTCACTGCAGCATTCTCAGGGTACTTGGAACTGTCAGTCCGCCTCCTGTCATCCCGATAAGCAAACATCAATGACACATGCATATTGGGAAGGGTCGTATATTAGTGTTTCAAAGGCGTACTTTGGCAAGGAAACCAATTATTGATGTCCCAAGCAAGAGGAGAGGCCTTATCAGCCTGAGAATATATGACATTGCCATAGCAATCGACACGAATCACTTGAGGGTCAAATCCAACATTGCTGGAAAGCAACATCAGTAATAAAAGGGATGAGATAAACGGTAACACGACCTATGTGAGGTTAAAAATATGATAATCTATCTAGGTAGTTAGAGCATAGTTGAATTGATTACCCCAAGTGATTAAGCTGTTTCCACAGAAGACTAGCAAATATTTTCGGTTTCTTCGCTGGATTTGCTTTTGGATCAGTAACTGGGAGCAATTTGTCCATTTCCTTGGCTCTCAAAAACTACAAAGGCAATTAGCAACAGATTATTCAAATTGACCGGACTCCATAACTAGAACTAGGATTTCACCTGAATCTCTCGAACTGTCGTTTGTTGTTTGGTTTTTCAATTAAAAGTTAACCTCCTCCATCTCCAGAAACAAAAGAACGATACAAACACGGGAAAATACAAAGATTTTAGATTCTCAATTTATATTCCTTCTTTCCTCCATTTTTCTAGAAACCAAACAAACCTTTTATATATTTACCTTGTTTTTCTGCATTAGAAATGGAGTCAAAGTGAAGGGAGGGCCATAGTTATAAGCTTCAAAACCACCATTTCTAGTTTTTGTTTTCTGATTGACTATATATAAGCATCAACATACGATGTATAGAGTTTAAGTGAGAAATAAAAGGCAGTTCTTATTTAACTTCTCTCTTCATCTCTCACGAGCTCTTACATGGTATTAGAGCCCAAGGTTGCGATGCTAAGATTGATTGTCATTCTTGATTGATTGGCTTGGGGTTATTGAAGGCAATCGATTGATGAGTAGCATCAATGGTTCTATTGTTGGTTTCGGTCTTGAGGAAGCGACTGGATCAAGGGACTCAAAGTTAGGGTTTTAGGAGCTTCGTTTTCTTCTCATAGGCGCGCATTCTATCTAAAGATCTTGTGACGATGGACTGCCTTTCACACGATTCACCTACTGGATCGACTCTTGATCCAAGATCGAGAGCTTCGCTTGAAGAAACTCTAATATACCTTCAAAGATCAAATTATCCAAGTATGACTTTAGTTACTGCAGTCTTGAATGGAAATAATTTTCTGAGCTAGAGTAGATCGTTTAAAATAGCCCTAGGAGCTAAGATAAAATTAGGGTTTATCAATGGTACCTGTCAGAAACTTAGTCTAGGATCTATTAACCTTAATAAATGGATTAGGACAGATTACGTGGTTAAATCAGGGATTTTGAACTCCATGTCAAATGATATATCGAAGCTTTCATTTATACAAATTCTACCTGAGAGCTTTGGTTAGATTTGGAGAGAGTAATGGTCTATTGTTGTATCACTTACAAAGACAAATTAGTGCAACAACACAAGGAACTATGTCTATAGCTACGTACTTTACTAGTCTTAAGAAATTGTGGGATGAGCTCTGGTGTCTCATGCCTTCCGCAGTGTACCTGTGGGGTAGTAGCACAGTGTGTATGTGGAGCACCTAGGGCTCTAGCTGTCTTGACTTCCTTGAATTTGTTGATGTAACTTCTCATGGGTTTGAATGAGAGTTATGATCATATTAGGAATCAAATCTTGGTCATGGAACCTTTTCCATCTATCAATAAGGCCTACTCTATGGTCTTAAGGGTAGAAAAGCAAAGGAAGGTGTAGATGGTATTTAGTGAAGGAGTGGAGCATAGTGTTATGTTAGTGAATACAGGGAATACTAAGAGAGCTAGAGATGGAGGGGGAAAATAATCTAAACACAAATGGGGAAATAGTGACAAGGGTGAGATGCACTGTTCTTATTGTCAGAAGAACGGTCATTTGAAAGAAAATTGTTTTAAGCTCACTAATGTATTAGACTGGTACAAGGAGCTGAAGAATAGGAGAGGCAAATGAAGTGGGAAGTCCTATACAACTAATGTAGTGAATGAAAATAATTCGTTGACTATAGATAATAGAACATTTGTGGCAGATACAACTATTGGGACCTAATCCTTCATTATCTGCATTGATCAAACAAGAATTACTCAAGTTGGTGAAGAATAAAACAACTTCAGATCCTTTCATGGTGAACTTGGCACATCTTTCAAATTTTGTAGGTACACTTCCTTATCTAGCCCTTTCTAGTCATAGGTTTAGATTCATGGATATTAGATACAGGAGCCTCAAATCATATATGTGTGGATATTTCTTTGTTAACTAAACCTATTGTACCTAACACTTCTACCCTAGTATATCTGCCTGATGGAACTCAAAACCGTGTACATCACATTGGTGATGTTTTCTTACCTAATAAACTTGTCTTGATAGAAACTTTAAATATACCTAATTTCAAGTTCAACCTTTTATCTGTTAATAAACTTGCAACCACATCCTCTGTTACCTTCACATTTTATCCAAATTACTACATTTTGCAGGACCTGAAGACTAACCAAATATTGGCAGTTTGTAAGGTTGTAGGTAGGATGTATATCTTAGACAAGGATTCCTTCAATGCTGACACAATAGCCATATATTCTTTGTGTATTATTGATAGTAGTACCAATAAGGTTCATTCTATGTATGTGTACAAACTTTGGCATCAACATTTAGACCATGTTTATAACATTGTACTTAGACACATTATTTCTTTTGATAATAAAATTATTGGTATAGCCAGTGTTTGTGATGTTTGCCCACTTGCTAAACAACACAAATTGTCATTTCCATCAAACACTATTCATGCTTTCTCCATTTTCTAGGTAGTGCATGTTGATATTTGGGGTCCCTATAGTCAACATTCTATATCTGGTGGGAAATATTTACTGACTAAAGTGGATGATTACAGTAGGGTAACTTGGACATATTTGATGAATCATAAATTTCAGGTAATCCAAATTTTAGATAGTTTTTTAAAGACAGTAAGAACTCGATTTCAAAATTTTCTTTGGACCGTTTGAACTGATAATGGAGCTGAGTTCTTAAGTGGGGAGTGTCAGAAACTGTTTAGGGAATTGGGAATTATCCATCATAAGTTGTGTGTCTATAAACCACAACAAAATGGATAGTAGAGAGAAAACATAGACACTTATTAAAGATAACTCGAGCTCTTATGTTTCAAGCTTCTTTACCTAAACAAATTTGGGGTGATCCTATACTTATAGAAACCTATATCATAAATAGGCATCCTACTTCTCTTCTCAGGTGGAAAACACCTTATGAGATTTTATATAGTTATCCACCCAAGTATGATCATATAAAATCTTTTGGTTGTCTTTGATTTGCCACGAATGTTCAACCCCATAAGGATAAGTTTGATCCAAGGGCATATAAATGCATTTTCCTGGGTTATAGTCATGGGCAAAAGGCTTATAAGTTGTTTAACCTTGTCTCTCATTCTGTTCTTGTTTCTAGAGATGTAGTTTTATATGAAACTACATTCTCTTATCAGTCTTCTTCGAGTGCAACACCAACTATTCCACTTCCTTTGGTTCCAGCTGATCAGTCTTCTGATATTATTGATATTTTAGCTTCTGATTCTACTAGTTCTCCCATCAATTCTCCGATCTTAACCATTGATCCACCTATCATAGAATCTTCTTCATATGCTTCTTCAACTTCTCCAATCATTACCACTCCCTATTTACGTCCGAGTAATAGAACATCACATAAACCAGCTTGAATAAATGATTTTGTGTCTCATATCACCACCAATGATGTTTTATCTTCATCTTCTCGTTGTAAGTCTTCGGGTTATGATTCCTCTGTCTATACTCCTCCTATGTTTCCTTTTATACCTACTCCACACTTTACTTCCACATACATATCTTTTTTGGAAAATGTTTCAAATATTCAGGAACCTCAATCTTATCATCAGGCTAAATCCAATGAAAATTGGATAAGAGTTATACAGCAGGAGTTAGTTGCACTGGAATCCAATCAGACTTGGATTTTAAATCCTTGACCAGATGGTAAGAAGGCTATTGGTTCCAGGTGGGTTTATGAGGTGAAGCTTAAGCTTGATGGCACTGTTGACCGCTATAAGGCTAGGCTAATAGCAAAAGATTATCATCAAATTGAAGGCATTGATTTACTAATTGTTTTTCACTAGTTGCTAAATCAGTAACTATTTGTTTATTACTGGCTGTTGCTGCACATTTTTCTTGGCCTATACATAAGTTAGATGTGAATAATGCATTTTTGCATGGCTTTCTTGATGAGGAAGTGTATATGATACCTCCGGATGGGTATACTAAGGTGGACCTAATGAAGTTTGAAATCTGAATAGGTCCTTGTATGGCTTAAAGCAAGCCTCTTGATAATGGAATTGTGAATTTACTAAACACTTGATTTCTTATGGTTTTATACAATCACAACATGATCATTGCTTGTTTACAAAATCCACTGGTTTTACTTTTGTTGCACTTCTTATCTATATGGATGACATTTTGTTGACTGGATCATTTGATGATATCTTAAACGATGTTAAAAGTTTTCTACATACTACTTTTACAATCAAGGATCTTGGCCCAACTAAATATTTCCTTGGTTTAGAGACTGCTCGCTTGTCTACTGGTTTATATGTCAATCAAAGGAAGTATATTTTAGACATTCTGTCTGATCTGAGTTTGACTAGAGCAAAACATGTTTCTACACCACTGCTTGAGGGTTTGCAATTAACTGACAAGTCTGGTCAGTCACTAGATGATGCAGGGTAGTGTAGAAGGTTGATTGGTAGGCTACCGTATTTAGGTTTCACTTGTCCTGATATTACTTTTGCAGTTCAACAGCTAAGTCAGTTCCTTCATGCTCCTTGCAAAGGTCATTGGGATGCTGCTCTTCACTTATTGAAATATTTAGGGTTGTCCCTCTACATGTTTATTTTTTCCTACTTCTACTGCGTCTTCTGTTTCTCCTGCATCTCCTATATGTTCACTTGTGGCTTATTGTGAAGCTTCTACTGCATCTTCTGTTTCCAAATCTTCCACTAAAGACGAATATCGAAGCATGGCTTCAACTGTGTGTGAATTGTTATGGATTTCTTATGTTTTGCATGATTTATAAATTTCTTTCACTTCACCAATTCCTTTATGGTTGGATAACAAGGCTGCCATACATATTACTGCTAACCCAGTTTTTCATGAAGGCACAAAACATCTTAATATTGATTGTCATGTAGATCGTGATCAATACAAGCTTGGTTTTGTTACTCCTACTCATATTTCTTCCAAGAACCAATTAGCATTTACCAAAGCCTTAGCAGCACCAGTTTTTGCTTCTCTTCTTTCCAAGTTAGGTTTGGTTGATGTTCACTAACCTCTAACTTAAGGGGGATGTATTTTTGTCTAAGTTGTTTGTACTGCTTATTTTAGGTGAAGTGAGGTCATTTTGTATAGATAAGTTGACCTCCTTATTTTTGTTTTCTAATTGACTGTATATAAGCATCAACATATAATGTACAAACTTTAAGTGAGAAATAAAAGGCAGTTCTTATTTAGCTTCTCTCTTCATCTCTAACGAGCTCTTACAGACACACATACGAGAAAGAATGACTTGTTTTGAATAGATAGTACATAGTGGGTTTTGATTGAAGACAAGAAAGTTAACGGTAGAATTCCTTGTTTCCAATTAATTAAGATTTTGCCACGCTAGTAAGTGAATGATGCCTATTACTGTAACGGCTAGACTTAGGCTGGTGGTCCTTCCATTAGATGACGATGAAACTACCCCAATAAATAATTTAAGATTTTGTGAGCTTTTATTAATTAATTAAACATTTTTTAGACTAGAATTAGGTATTATCGAATTTAACACCTTAATCTTTTAAATGTAAGTAGACAATTGATATGGGTATAGAGCCCAATCGAACCATGTTATGAATTTGCTTATTATTAATTGATATGAATCTCCTTTACTCACTTGTGGAATACAACTTAGTAGAGTTTATAAAATAATGTATGTTAAGAGATGGGATATAATAAAAAATTTAAAATAGCATTAAGTTTTGTTTATGTCATCTATTTTGTGTTTAAGCTCATACACACCTTACTTTTATGGATGTAATGTAAGTAAATGGTTGATGAAAGTAGAGGGCAATAGAAGCCTGTTTTGGGTATCTCCTATTGATTATTAATTGACACAAGGATCACTTTGTCTACTCCTTTACACACTCACAAGGATAACTTTTGTTAGTGAATTTTAATAGGTACTTTTAATAATTCTCAACAATAACATATCAAATTGTTATATTAACATGAGAAAACATTGTCCTGCAAAAGTGCACGGTCGTGCATTCCTTCCAGATTACTAAAAAATTTTTTTATGTTGTGCACTTTCGTGATACTCTGCGGATTCTGATTATGCACAGCCACGCACAAGACTATGCATAAGCCACAAATCTAGGTTTTCATATAAATTCAATGTTTTATAGGCAAATGAAATGAGGAAGTAGCTAGCACTAAGATGTTTAGAGGTGATTATGAAGGCAATTTAGAGCTTAAGGAGCAGAAGAAGTGAGATTTTTACCGATAGATCTATCAGAACACAGGATCGTACATCTACAGAGAACAATTAGGGAGATTTAGAATTATGATTATGATGTTTCCTATTTTGCTTCTTGTATATTTGAATATGATTTTGTGTTCTCCATCGTATAACTAATTTTTCTATTAGTATTTAGGCTAGATGAACCCTAGCTGAATACTTGAACATGTTTTTATTATTTTGTGAATATAATTGACTTGATTGATTATTACGATCCAAATATTTGTTTTATGATTGTTTATTAATCTAATTTATTAGACTTTAATCTGATTTCATACTTTATGATTGAGAAATCCTAGGTTGAATAGATCCACGATAATTAGAAAGATTTGATTGCAATCATAGAGATAAGATGATATAAATCTTTTAGATTAGCTTAAACCTAATGGAGAGATTCATAATACGGCAACGCAATTCTATAAATTTAAACCTGAGTAATTCAGTTAGAGGCCTTAGAATTTGTTATTAGTAGACTCAAGGTCAGCTACTAGCATACCTTAGGAATCTCCATAGTCCAACAAATTAACAACATAATTGCATGACAAATAATCAGTTGGTTAAGGGTTTTTGGGGGGATTCGATGCCTAGATACTAGTTATTTGATATTAGTAATTAATCTAGTGTCACCAATTCTTTTCCTAATTCGTGATGCTTGTTTAGTTTAATTGTTTAAATTTTAGTTTCTTGAATTAAATCACAATCAATCTGCAGGCTAGATAATAGAATAACAGTAATTACTAGTATTTAGCGTCCTCACAGGATCAACCCGTATTTGTCGATACTAGCTACAGCTACACCGTGCACTTGTGGTGTTAAATATTGACTAGTATACTTTAGATCAAGTTTTTGGCTCCATTTTTGGGGATGGTGATATTAGGAACACTTGAGTTTTATTAATCTAGTAATTTCTTTTGTTTGTTTATTTTGCTTCACTTTATTTGTTTTTACTTTAATTTATTTAATTTGATTTTTTTAGTTAGGTTAATTCGTTAGTTTAGACTAGACCCTAGTTCAATTTATGACCCGAAATAACACTAAGAACTTATTGGACGTAGATCTTGAGATAAAAAAAGTTGTGCATAAGAATCATTGTAAAACAAACCTTATGGAATTTAAACTAGATGGTTGGATAAAGAACTTGAAAGTTCACACGGACAATGAGCGATTGTGCAATATGGTAGACCAACCGTGAACTATGTTCGAGTATGCTAGGACAAAATTAACTGGCACAGAATCCAGTATCGTAAGACCGAATGTACAAGCAAACAATTTTAAGATCAAGCCGAGCATCATCTAGTTGGTGCAATAGTCAATCCAATTTAACAAACTCTAAGATGAGGATCTTATCACGGACATCTCTAACTTTTTAGAGATTTGTGATATTTTCAAAATAAATGAAGTGAATGATCAAGTCATCAGACTACATCTATTGCCTTTCTCTTTAAGAGGAAAAGCAAAGCAGTGGCTCAATTCTATACCACATTCATCACTAACCATATGGGATGAAGTGGTGGAAAAAAATTTACTGAAATACTTTCCTCCTATAAATACTACGAAGCTAAGGAGCAACATCTCGTCTTACTCCCAAAATGAAGGAGAATCATTATATAACATTGAGGAGAGATTTATCAAGAAGATTCGATGATGCCTACATTATATATTACCTTTATGGATGCAAATCCAAACATTTTATAATGGGATAAGTCAAAATATTAGGCAGTCAATTGATGCAACAACTAAAAGGACATTGAATAACAAGACACCTAAAGTGGCCTAAGAATTGATTCAAGATATAGCCATGAATAACTATTAATAGTGCTTAGTCAGAGCACCAGCCACCAATAGGCCATTTGGAGTTTACGAAGTAGACACAGTAACGAGACTGGCAAGTCAAGTGGAGGCCCTAAGTAAGAAGATAGACAACATTACTTTACTCCACAAGGAAGAGTGATGTAGTGTGAATCGTGTGAGTTAGATCACCCAGGACAAGATTGTCATTTTGATTAAACCTAACATATAGACTATTTGGGAAACGCTCCAAAAAACCAAAATAACCCTTATAATAACACGTACAATCCTAGATAGAGGAACCGCCTAAACTTTTAGTGGGGTAACTAAGGTTAAAAACAAAGCAACCCTCCAAATAGATTTCAGGAACAAACATCACAACCAAAAATGTATTCAGGATTCAAAGGTGAAACATCAACAAATAGATACATCCATCCTAAACTTGGAGATAAAATTTGACCAAGTGGTCAAAGTAATAATGGAGAGACCTAAAGGGAGTTTGCCAAGCACAACCAATCTGAAAGAAATTATAATAGCAATCACCCAGTCCAATGAAAAGAAGCTCCACAAGGAAGTGACTATTGAGGGTCACTCTGAAATGGCTAGTGAACATACTCTAAAGCAAGTCAAGGAATCTCAACCTTCTATTCTGAACCTCGTGCAAACCAAGAGAAAAGAAATGGAAGAAGAGTTAGATTATGTCATTGGCTTGTTGAAGAAACTCAAAGAAGAGTTTCCTTATAATAAACTCCTTCCGCGTTGATCAAAGAACACATAATTATTGGAAGAGATATCATCAAACAGAAAGGAACCAAAGAAGTTGGAGAATGAAGAGTCAAGGAGAGCTCCAACAAAGAGGCAGCACTTCTATAGAAACAAGCTGACTCAGGGAATTTTTATATTCCTTATAATATCAGTAGTGTTATATTTGATAAGGCTTTTGCGAACTTAGGAGTCAGCATAACTTTGATACCTTATAATTTATATAAGAAGATGAAATTAGGTAAATTAACACCAACCAAGATGTGTGTGCAAATGATTGACATATCACTCCACCATCCTAGGAGTGTAATTAAAGTTGATAAATTCACCTTTTCGACTAATTTCACCATCTTGGATATAGACGAAGATATAGAAATACCTATTGTCCTTGGACAACCATTTTTAGCTACCACCAAATCTCTTATAGATGTTGACAAAGGCAAGTTAACTCTGAGAGTGGGGGATAAGAGGATTTCATTTAAACTATCCGAAGGTAATAAAATTCCCTTTGAATTGGTGGGTGCAATCAAGATGAAGGAAACTTGTGAAGAAGTTTTATAGGATTTCACTAGCAAGGATCTACCTGAGAAGCTACAATTTCAAAAGAATAATCGGAAAATAAACTAAGGAAGAAAGGTTGCTGGAACCCCGCCCCCGGCAGGTCCACGGGCCCGACATCCTACATGACATCTGGACCCGTGGCCCATGGGGAGGGATTCCCCACCAGTGATACTTAAAACGAATAAATTCATTTAATTTACCTCCGTACAAAAATTGAGATAAA
>JAOQML010000001.1:10228571-10243593 GCA_027568935.1 Erythroxylum urbanii
ACTCGAACTCAAGACCTCCTGTAAAGGAGAGTCTTAAGTGAGAAGCTCAAGCCATTAGGCCCACTCCTCGTTGTCACATGTAGTGCTAAATTGTTGAGAGTTGGCCTCCATTTGCAATCAAGTTTCTAGTTACCTTATGATTTCTATCTACTAAAGATCCTTCACTAGCAACATCAGTCATCTTCCTATTTGTCGGTAGAAGGCCTTTATAAAAATATTGGCCAAGTTATTATTCATCAATTTGATGATGGGGCAGTTTGCACAAAAATTCTTAAAGTGATCCTAATTCTCATACAAGAACTCTCCACTATACTTCTTTACAACATAAATTTCTTTCTGAATGTTGGGTGCCCTTGAAACTAGAAAATACTTCTCTAAAATATCATCTTCATCTCATTTCATATAGTAATGCCACTAAAAGATAAGTAATATAGTCAATCCTTTATTGTATCTTTCAATGCAAACAAAGGGCTCCCAACTTGATTTGTTCTTCTATTAACCCTTATACTTTTGCATACCATATGAAATTCCTTCTACGTGCTTATAAGGGTCTTTACCTATAAGATCATAAAAAGTGAGCAAAAGATTATTAGTCCATATTTTAATTTAAAAGTAAGATTAGCCTCTAAAATAGGAAACATTATGCAAAGATAATATTTTTTTTCAAAATATAGGTAACAAGCTCCTTCAAATTTAGTCATGAAATTTTCCTTTTACAAATATGAATTGCTTCCAAATAAGAAACTAAAATTTGAATTGTCTTCTTATGACTTTTTTTGTTTCCTCCCTTAATCTACATAAGATTCTTTCCATCTTCATATTAAACTATAAACCACCTTGATTAGAAGATAAACAATAAGCACACATAAAAAAAGATAAATTACAAAAAAATAAACAATAAAAAAAGCTAAAATTTTATCCCTAATATTAATGTCAAATTTTGGCATGTTGTCACCAACACCTAAAAATAATAACCTATTCTCTAGAAAAAAATGTAGTAATGTGATTAAGGATTTTTCTATGAAGAGTACTTTGCCTAGTTTAATGCTTTATGGAAAAAAGGTAAAGGGTTTTTATGATGAAAATAATTGCTAAAATATAATTATAAAAAATTTAAATTAAAATATAAGAAAATTAATAAAAATAAACATTGATCTCAGTCCACATGCACCATTAGAATTTTATGCTAATCACTAATACAATTAGAAATAAATTTTAACTTTAAATATTCATTATTGGAACTTTTTCCGTATCTTTCTTTAGATGTCATTAATTAGAAAATAAATGATCCAATTAGCCATAACTAATGAACAACCTAAGTCGAGCACTAAAGATCTAATTTAGTAACAAATTTAAGAATTATAAAGATCGATGAAACTAAATGAAACAAACACAAATGATCAATTTAATGTAGTCGAGTATCCTTCTTAAAATCTAAGGATTCTGATACAGTAATTCATTAAACCTTAGACGCTTCATATATTAGAGAGATCAAACAATTTTGGATTTAATATCTAATCTAACAATGGATTATAACAAATAGTAATCTAATAGGCCTCTTAGCAATTAAATGGCATAATCATGAAATAAAAATACAAAATAATATTTACTAATTAAAACATAAATTGATCAATAAAAAATAAGATCTAATAATTTTATATATCTTAAAGTTTCAGTTTCCTTTAACCAAGTATAAAACTAGCAAAACTTGATTCAAAAACTAATTAGGAATTTAAGGTTTTCAGTCTCTTTAAGTAAAGCATGCATCCAACTGTTCTAATAATCATGACCTAACATATATGTAAGCAATTTTCTTATTCCACATGGTGTTCTAAACTTCTAGTTTTCTTCTTTTATTTATCAACTAAATCTTGCAAGTTGAATTAGAGATAGGTTGGTAAATTTTGATTAATATCATTTCATGAATTTAAGCTTAAAGAATAGAGTGATTAAAGTGATTTACTTTAGTTATTGATTGATGAAGAGCTAGTTAGATGTGAGTGAAACTCACTTGTGAGGGAGAGATATCAAATTTGAAAAATACAATTATCCTAAATTAGAAAGTGTCATAAAATAAAATTAGTTATGTGCAAAAATAAGGGCCTATAATTTATTGTTTTAAAATTTTGAATTGAGATATGATATCCATAATTGTAAAATTCCTTTCTGAATTAAAATTTTTTTATCAAAGTTTATATCAGACCTTAACATTTCAGAGTTTATAGAAGTAATTTTAATGTTTTAAAAATTAATCAAATTAAAACCCCAAAATAACAAAACACTTAACACCATCAAATTTCTTCGATTATTCGTTTTCTTGTTATTTTGAAGATTATTTTCCTTTAACAGTTCCTAGCGCTGTTAACATAAACCTAAATTTTCTCGCCATCAAATTATATCCTATTTTTATTCTCTTTTCTTCTTCCTTATACTCAACTTCTTTTGATGGTTAGGAGGTGCTTTGATGATTTTCAATGAAAATAATTAAATATTTGCTTCTTAGCTCATAAAAGAGAAAAGATAAGAGGTTAATGAGGGTGTTTTTAAATTTTCATATCTCCACCAATTTTTATCATCAATTCCTACTACTATTATTGTGTTATTACTTGGGTTGATTTTATATTTCACTCGTGACCCCCTTCACTTGTTAAAGATATTAGCTTTAGACCATCAATGATACAGTAATTGAAGATGACATGGTAAGATTGCTTTTCTAATAGGATCAATCCCACTACTTTGATTATCCATTTTGAACTTTACTAGAGTAGCGTAAAAAGTATCAAATTAATTATTTTTTATTGAAAGAATTATGAGAAACAAGTTTCAATGAGCGTTGGGGTCATTTAACTTGGTAGTTTACTAGTTTAGAGCTATGCCTTTGTGGAATGATGTGGGTAGTCACTTAAGGTAGCCTAGGTTTGGTGTAAAGAGGGGTATGTGGTGGTTGTTTTTTGGGAAAGGGAATTTAGTGTTTTGAAACTCATTTATGAGGATATTAAATAAGTTTGTCATGAAAATCAATTGTATCTTGAGATTTATAAAGTAAATGTTGTAATTGTCCTTATCAGGATAGTTGAATTATAGGAGTATAATAACTCAATTATAGATTTCCCTTCTTATATGTGTAATGTATGTGTGTAGGAGAGAGAGATAGAGAGATAGATAAAGAGAGAGAGAGAAAGAGGGAGAGTATTTCTATCTTAATGAAAATTAACTTAGCAGAATATTTTCCTCCATCTTCTTCTTTTTATAGTATCAGAGCAGTAACGATTCCCTTTTTTTCTTTTTCTCTTTATTTGTTGATTCTTATCGTCATGGCTAATATATAAGCACATGAACTAGATCCCGATAATCCCTATTCCTTTAATAATTATGATCATCTTGGAATGATCTTTGTTTTAAAACCTCTTGATGGAGATATCTATTCAACTTGGCATAAAGCCATGGTCATCTCCTTGAATGCAAAATCCAAATTAGATTTTGTTAATGAAACTCTCTAAGGCACCATCTGTCACAATGAAATCAAAAGACTATACCATATGGAAAAGGTGAAACGATATGGTGTTATCCTAGCTTCTTAATTCTTTGACATTTAATATTTTAGTTAATGTTATTTTCTGCAACATTGCCTATAAACTTTAAGAAGATCTTTGCAATATGTTTTCTCAAGGCAACGTAACAAGGATTTTTTAGACCGAGAGAGACATTGCTTCTTTAAATCAAGAACAAATGAATTTTGTAGTTTATTACACAAAGTTAAAAAAATTTTAAGATTATTTAAGCTCTTATAATGACGTTGTTTGCATTTGTTAATTAGATAATAAAAGAAAAAAATTGATGAAAATTCTTTTGGGTTTGAATGAATCTTAACGTGCTATTCATGATTAATTCCTTTTCTTAAATCCATCCCTAACATCTAATTTATTTAACTACTACACTACCTAATATCACCTATTCAGTATACATAACAAACAAATTCATATATGCTCCACTCAAACCTCGTATGAAAGTTGCCATGCATTTATTACATTATTTAGAAAACAATCTAGCTTATGGTTTGCTCTTTCCTTCACAATTTTTATGTGTTTTTTGTGATTCAGATTGGGTAATTACCAAATATCCTTCGAGTCAACTAATTGTTCTTGTATTTTCTTGGTATTATCTCTCATTTTTTGGAGAACAAAAAGATAAAGGACATTCTCTTTATCCTCATTAGAAGCTGAATAAAGAGCTACGACTGGTACATGTTATAATTTATCTTAGTTACGATCCTTATTAAAAGCTTTATAGATTTTGCATTCGAAGCTAGCATTGTTGTATTGTGATATCAAAGCAGCTCTACACATTGTATCTAAACCCGGGTTTCATGAAAGAATAAAATATATAGAGATAAGTAGTCATTTTATTTGTTATAAGATTGAAGATAGTTTGGTTTCAACTAAATATATTCCTTCAACTAAACAACTTCTTGATATATTCAATAAACAATTGAAGAAATTTTTTTATAATGAAAGGAGTTCTTAATTTTCAGTCTCCAACTTTAGAGAGAATGTTAAGAAAGTTAATTATTTCTCAAGATTTATGGAATAAATATTGTAGTTATTTATATTAAAATAGCTAAATTATAGGAATAAAATACCTTAACTATAGATGTTCCTTTTTATCTATGTGTGTGTGTGTGTGTTTTTGGGTCTTAATGGAAGTCTAAGTTAGTAGAATATTTTTTTTATTTCCCATTTTCTTCTTTTCACAATTTTGCTCAAATTGGGGAGGATCGAGTGTTTTTGTTTTGGAAATTCCGCCAGTCGAATGTTGTTTGCAATCTAGTTATTAGTGTACAACTACGATTGCTTCTATTGTTCAAACTCGTATTCGTTTACGAGCTCTCTTTTGTTCTCTTCCAAATAATGGTGTTAGTGGACGTTTAACAGGAATTGCTTTGAACACATGTAAATATTGTATCCATTCACTAAGGTCAAGGTGGAGGTCCCGAGTTTAGATCTGGTTCATGTCTTTAGATAAATTAATTAAAAATATTTACGAAATCATGTGACTTGTCTTGTTTAATCCAAATTGATGGATTTTGGACTTTCGATCCTAATCTGATTAAATATTCGGTAAAAATACAAAAGGAAAAATGTATTACGGTTGACCAGCGAGTTAATCGGGTCAACGCTTAGGTTGTCTCTCACTGTCCTTATCATCAATACATTCGCATTGTACATATCTCGTGGCACCCAAACTGCCCACAAGATTTGCCAGATAACTCGTAAAATGAAGTTGAAATGACCAACTTATCCTTCAATTTCACTTTCCCTTTCCCTTGCACGGGATTAGTAAACCTCCGTCCATACGGCGCCGCTTTTGTTTAGATAATTGCTTACCATTAATTATTATTCACAGTATGATCTACCAACCATTATGAATTTGGCTTCATGGTTATTTTTTTAAATTTAATATTATTGTAAACTATGTAGTTTTTTTTCTTTTTGAAGGTTATATTTAAATTTGTTGGGGAAATGTATCATAAACGCGTAACTATAAGGATTCTCAAATTTCTATGATGCAACTAAACAACTACTTGACTTCAACTTCACTTCTGTGACTCCCTTCTTCTATCTCTCAGCATCTGATCTCTCTCGCAAGATCCATCCTTTAGACCAACTGGGACTCATCTTCTTTCATGATCTTCCCATAATTCATATCATATATGCAATTCACATTGAGGTTAGTCTTCCTATTTTCATTCTCAGACTCATGGAAGGTGAATCACCAACACAATTTAGCTCCAAACTGTGAGCTTTGTGCCTGAGCCCTGTTGACTTTATTGTTTCTTGGTTTTTATCCAGTGTCTATGTCACACAGCTTTAATCTTCAAATGGTCAACTATGTGGTACACAATATATAAGCGTTTTGGGTCATTTTAGAACTTCTGAAAGGTGCAGTTTTTGTTGTATATGTTTTTGTGTTAGAGGATCTGGGGGTTAAAGTTTTGTTGTTTTCCAGTTGTTCGGAAGCAAGATATCTTGATACAAGTAGTTGGAATCGAAGGAATGCTGACCTTGGAGAACGTGTCTGTTTCCTTTTTTGTTTGGAATTTTTCTGGGTTGTTTTTACTTGGATTTACATATTCGTACATGCCTGATGCTTTTAACGGCCTAGACTCTGCTAGAGATGCTACTGTGACCTACAGCTATGATAGACTCGATGAAGTTAAGAAGCAATGTGCTTCTGTTCTGTCATCTGCTACGGAGCTGAAACCTGATGATAATAGATTGTATAGCATCAAAGAAGACCTCAATTTTGTTAATGGGGATTGGATGCAGGATCCAGGTAAAGCCCCATTAATGCCTTATGTTGATGGAGAATTTCAGACAAGTAACATGTCGAGTCTTCCAACTCCACTCAGTTTGGTTTCTTTCTGGGTCAGTAATGTTGATCAAGAACATCGATCTAAGAAGGCAATCGGGGTTAATGGGTTCTTGGTAATGGGCATTACCTTAGCTTCATTTGGAGAAAAATTGTATGACAGCAGTTCTCAGTTTCAATTGTGGCCTGGTCATGCACAGCTTTCAATTTCATTTCAAGGTATATATACCGAGTCTAAGAAGAATGGAGATGAAAAAGTGATGTGTTTGTTGGGAAACACAATGTTGCCTTCTAGAGAATCAGATTCCAATCATCCATGGGAATGGATGAAAGGTTCGGGTTCAAGTTATAACCAACCACCTCTGTTGCAAGATGACCAAATACTGCTAATTCTTCGGTATCCCATTAGATTTACGTTGACAAACCGGTTGATCCATGGGGACATGAGAAGTTTGAACATGAAATCAAATCTTAAGTACTTTGATGATGTACACATTTTGTCCCAGTTGGGAAAGTCAGTGAAGTATGAATTTAGCTCTGAGAAACTTGTTTCAGCAGCATGCAATCCTTATCCATATCCTGATAGCTCAGTTAATGGTGGAATTGATATCTATAGAGGGACAGGAATTTGCCGAATTCTACAACAAGCTATTGGAGAAGGAGCTCCTTTAAACATTGTACCAAATTGGAGATGCAATAACACAGATGAATTTTGCAAGAAGTTGGGTCCATTTGTGTCAAATAAACAGATAAATGCAACTGATGGAAGCTATAAAGGTGTAAAGCTCTTTATGCAGAATGCTTATTGCGAGAAAACGCCTGGACAAGGAGATTCCAGTTCTGCAAAGATTGCTGCCGTCTTTCGAATTGCCTCTCCTGGAGAGAGTCAATATGTTGTGGCCACGAGATCGGGGCTGAATAACATGACTGTTGTTGCTGAGGGAATATGGAAATCTTCCAGTGGACGGCTTTGCATGGTTGGCTGCCATGGCATAGTTGATACAGGAGGAAGTAGCTGTGATTCTCGGATATGTCTCTACATTCCCCTCTCATTTTCCATAAGACAACGGAGCATAATTTTAGGAAGTTTTTCTAGCATTGGTAAAAGAAAATACTTCCCTTTATCATTTGAAGAAGTGGTGCGGCCCACAGAGTTGTGGAATTATTTCAAAATTTCTCATCCATTTTATGTTTACTCTAAAATGGAAACAGCTGGTGCGATTCTGGAAAAAAATGAGCCATTCAGTTTTCGGACTGTCATTAAAAAATCATTGCTCACATTCCCCAAACTGGATGATTCAGAGACCTTTTTAACAAGCCTTTCTTTCTTATCAGAAGATCTGACAATCCAGATCCTTGTATTCCCTGACCCTTTACCTAGTTTGAAGCCCAGAAGAAGTGAGTTTGGGATGGAGATTCTCTCACTTGGTCCTTTGTTTGGGAGGTACTTGTCTTTGCAGAACAGTTCCTTTGCAAATGAAGAGACACCTTACCTTAGTGAAGATGAATATACTGAAAAACAGCTCCTTCTTAATGTATCAGCTCAAATCACACTTGATGGAGAAGCTTATAGCAACTTTTCCGTGCTTTTTGTGGAGGGTATTTATGATTCTCATGTTGGGAAGATGTATCTTGTTGGTTGCCGAGATGTCCGTGCCTCATGGAATGTATTGTTTGAGAGTATGGATCTTGAAGCAGGTTTGGATTGTTTAATTGAAGTCATTGTATCTTACCCTCCTACCAAATCTCGGTGGTTAGTTGATCCAACTGCTAGAATTTCCATATCCAGCCAGCGCAATGAAGATGATCCCCTCTATTTTGGACCAGTTAAGCTCCAAACTCTTCCAATTATGTACCGAAGGCAGCGGGAAGAAATTCTATCTCGCAGGGGCATTGAGGGGATACTCAGGATTTTAACACTTTCATTTGCAATTGCATGCATTTCAAGCCAGTTATTCTACATCAGGCACGAGGGTGATTCTGTTCCTTTCATCTCTCTTGTAATGTTAGGTGTCCAAGCAATTGGCTATAGCCTTCCACTTATCACAAGAGCTGAAGCTCTCTTTAACAGGAAATCTTCTGAATCATCAGAGATGTCCTCATATTACTTGGAGAAGAATCAGTGGATCCATGTGATTGATTATACAGTGAAACTTCTAGTCCTTATTTCATTTCTACTTACTCTAAGGCTTTGTCAGAAGGTGTGGAAATCACGTATCAGATTACTGACAAGAACTCCACTTGAGCGACATCGTGTTCCAAATGATAAATGGGTATTTGTCTCTACAGCAGTCTTACATCTGATAGGATATGCAGTTGTTCTTGTCATTCATACTGTTCAGACTAATCGTAGGCCTGTTACGATGGAGAGTTATATTGATTCTACAGGTAATTACCACACAATACGAGAATGGGAAACCGAGCTAGAGGAGTATGTAGGCCTTGTTCAAGATTTTTTCTTGCTTCCACAAGTTATTGGCAACTTTATGTGGCAGCTTGATTGTAAGCCGTTGAGTAAACTGTATTTTATGGGGATCACAGTTGTCAGGCTTCTACCACATGTGTACGATTATATAAGAGCTCCTGTTCCAAATCCTTACTTCTTCGAGGACTCCGAGTTTGTAAATCCAGAAATGGATTTTTACACCAAGTGTGGCGATATAGTTATACCTGTCACTGCAGTTTTTCTTGCAGCTGCAGTGTATATACAGCAGAAATGGAAATATGAGACGCTTAGCCAGAATCTTACGTTTGGCCAGTGCAGATTACTTCCTTTGGGTTCCAGAGTGTATGAGAGACTACCATCCAAGTCATTTGAAGCTGAGCTTGCTTCTGGTGGCAATGAGAGTGGCAACCACGAGGAAAATTAAGACATCGACTAATAATCAGTTAAAAAAGGTAACGGGTTTTCTGTTTCTTTGATTGTAATTTGTGTTCAGTTATTTTCTGTTTAGGAATATGTGAGACAGAGAGCACAACATATATCTGATACATGATAACGAGTCATACTATGATTTATGCTCTATTTAGTGTTTGCTAAAAAAATTTCAGGTCTGAGAGTGTATATCATCATGTGATAAAATGCTGAGCCACACAAAGTACTTCCTAAGATGGCTCAAAATATTAGTTTTTCTTTCATTTATATCCTATTTTTTGAAGGATTGAGGTTTTTAGTTATTTTGCAGGATTTGACCACGAAAAAAATAGAGATGTTGGATCCGGGAATTAATCCTTTCCGTTGGCAGATTAATCTTCCAGTTTCTGATGATACCTCCCACATGTAACATGCTAGTAGGAATCTATCCAGTTGGACTAATCTGCGACTGCAGTGTCTTTTGAATTTACACTTTGTTTAACACTTAGCTGGAAACCCAAGAACTCTTACAATTTGCGCATAAATATGTACTCTTAGAATCCATTGATGAGTTTCGTTTAATAACCTCAACTTTTGAATTGAATGGTTTCTTAATATAACATGAGAGATTTACAGGAATAAGAAGCCTTAAATTTAGGTTGTATTTTACTGGATTTTTTATTTAGTGTAACTTCAGTGAACTTTTTTTTTTAGAAAGTACATGAATATATTTTTTAAAAAAAAATTCCCAACAAGGGTAACAAAAACTACTAAATGCAAATGTTGCAAGGCAAGAGAAAAAGGGCATTACCTTTAATCCCCATGGTTATAAAATTAACTAGAGGAGACCAATTTGGAGCTTAATCAGTTCAGTAGCACAAAAGAGACTAGTGTGTCTCATTGGCTAGCAGCTCAAATACCCTATGTAGTCACAACAAATTGGAGGCAAAGATGGAGGAACGATAGTTCTCTTATCTTACCTTTTAGTTCAGCTCATGTAGTGTAGTATTTCTAGTGTTTGACAAACAATAGTTTTGAAGATTTGGTGTTTCTTCGATTTAAATGGCACAAATCAAGCTCTCAAAGGATATTTTGGCAATAAGGTAGTCACCTTTGCACATCCGTTTTCTTCTAGGAAATAATATCAGACCAATCAAAATATGGATAAGTAACATGTATTTTTGCACTCCCTCTCATGAGTAAGATGACTATATTGAAACAGCAGATAAGTAACGGATTCATTGTTTTTTTAATCTGTAGAGGGCATATCAAGGGCGTATCAGTTGATGATACTGAGATAACCATAGAGTTAATCTAGAGTGGAAAGTCCGTTGAGTGGTCAAATATTATGGCTCATTCCACAATCCAACATCGGAAATGTGTAGGAACGGTGGAGGTTTCTAAAATCATAAAAGGAGACTCCCCTTTTTAGTTAAATGATCCCAAACTTGTCTTTCCATTAGACAAATATTCCTTCTCTCCTTTTGTAGTATTTTACTTGTATTATTTCTTGAAAATAGTGAAATATTAATTTAGTAATGTCTGAGGAAGTAGGCATAATTGACTGAATCTCGTTGAATTCTGGTGTTCTTTATTTTTCTATTTAATAGCTATTATCAGGTATAGTTGTAGTAAATTATTGTGCTATTAAATTACATGTCTAGGAAAATTCTGTCTAAGAGAATGAGTTTTAAGTGGGACCGTTTGTGACTCCTATAGTCTTTCCTGGGAATTTACCTTGCGTGATTTTCAATACAATCGTTCACACTCTATTCACCTAGGCAATAGTACTCGAGATGAATTTGTTATTATTGGTAGAAATTAACCTGGTTTTCACAATAATTGGTATCAGAGCGAAAGTTTTTTCTTAGTATACTCTATGGTTGCAGCATAGTCTGACCTTCCACATTAGAAAAGATTTTTCCTTGGGCTATTAGGATTCCGCATTAACAGCTATTGAATAGAAATTGTAACAGAGATGACAAAAATCAAATATATACAATTGCACCATCCATGTTGACAGCTTCTACCTTGACTGCTCTAAGAAGGACTGCTGTGACAAATGCAACATTTGCAGTGGAGATTTTTGATGGTACGGATTATTTCGGCATATGGTAAAGTGAGGTCCAAGACGCTCTTTTTCAGCAAAGTCTTGACATCACCATTGAAGAAAAGAAACCAGATGATATTGAGGAGAAAGATTGGAAGACTATAAATCATTTAGCATATGGTACAATTCGATCGTGTCTTTCCAGAGAGCAAAAGTATGCTTTCTCGAAAGAAACTTCTGCATCTAAATTGTGGAACGTGTTGGAAGAGAAATTCCTGAAAAAATGCAGTCAAAATAAGCTCCATATAAAGAAGATATTGTTTCATTTCTTTTATATTTCAGGTACCACTATAAATGATCACATCACTAGTTTTAATCAGTTAGTTACTGATTTAATAAATTTGGATGTGACATTTGAAAATAAAGATCTAGCTTTGAAGTTGATAGGATCCCTTCCTGAGGAGTTTGAGTTTCTTGAAACTAATTTACTTCATGGGAAGGTTGATGTGTCCCTGAGTGAAGTTATAACTACTTTGTACAGTCATGAATTGAGAAGGAAAACAAAAGAAGAACGTACAAGTGGAGCAACAAAAGCTTTGGTAATCAGAGGCCATTTGCAGAGCCAGACTAAAGGAAAGAAAGGAGATTGAAGTCAAGGCTCAGATTGAGCAAAGATGAATGTATCTTTTGTTGGGAAAAAGGGCACTAGAAAGAGAATTGTCCACAGCTTAAAAATAAAAACAAACCTGATAAAAGAAAGGTTTTTGCAACTTCAAATGTTGCTGAGTGTGAACATACAAACTCGGATCTTTCAGTGGTTGTTACATCCACAAAAGGTCGTTCTTGTCTATAACTACTCGATTGAAGTTGTAGCCATCACATGTGTCCCAATCGGGATTGGTTCTCTGATTTTAGAAAGCTAGAAGGTAAAGTTATCTACACAGCAAATGACAATCCCTGCACAACAAATGGGATTGGTTCAATTTGCGTAAGGAATCATGATGGAACAATCAGGACTCTAACAGATGTCAGATACGTGCCAAGTTTGACGAAGAATCTCATTTCTGTAGAAGTCTTTGAATCAAAGGGCTACACTATAAGTGCAGCAAATGGAGTAATGAAAGTCATCTCTGGTGCACTTGTGGATATGAATGGAATTTAAAGAAACAATAACCTATATTATTACTAAGGTAATGCAATTATTGGAACAACAACAGTAGCTTCTAATGATGATCAAGAGCTAGAAGCGGCTAGGTTATGGCATATGTGCTTGGGACATACAGGTGAAAAATCTTTGAAGATATTAGTAAATCAATGATTTTTGAAAGGAGTTCGAGGCTGCAAATTAGACTTCTATTAACATTTTATCAAAGGGAAGCAGACAAAAGTGAAATTCAGCACTGCAATTCATGATACGAAGGGTATTTTGGATTATGTTCACTTTGATTTATGCTGACCTTCTAAAACAACTTCTTTGGGAGGAAAACATTATTATGTAACCTTTGTTTATGATTTTTTCCGAAGAGTATGGGTGTATACTACGAAAATTAAGGATGAAGTGCTGGGAGTTTTCCTCAAATGGAAGAAAATGGTGGAAACTTAAATAGGCAGAAGGACCAAGCGTCTTCATGCAGATAATAGTGGGAAGTACATGAATGATCCATTTTTAAAATTCTACGAAGATGAAGGTATTGTTAGACACTTCATAGTCAGGGATACACCACAACAAAATATAGTGGCAGAGCATATAAACCGAACATTGCTGGAGAAAGTTAGGTGTATACCGTCTAATGCTGGATTGGGCTGAGAATTTTGGGCTGAGACTGTTACATATGCTTACCATCTCATCAGTCGCCTTCCATCAACTGATATTGGTGCTAAAACAACTTTGGAAAAATGGTTTGGAAAACCTGCTATAGATTATGATTGCTTACATGTATTTGGTTCCATTGCATACTATCATATTAAGGAGTCAAAGTTGGATTCATGCGCAAAGAAAGCAATTTTCATGGGAATGACTTCTGGTGTAAAAGGATATCATCTTTGGTGCCCAAAATCAAAGAAAATAATTTTCAGCAGGGATGTTACCTTTGACAAATCTACCATGTTAAGAAAGGTGACAACATAAAATGTTAAGCAGACAGATGGTACTCCAAAACAGGTGGAGTTTGAAGGAAGAATTGTTACCCCAACAAATGATGAAGCAAATGTAGAAACTCCTATGCTAGAAGAGGAGCTAGATGAAGAAGAGGTTCTAACCTAAGAACCTCCACAGTAATAACTACCAATTGCATTGAGAAAGCCAAAAAAGAACATTCAAGTACCTGCTCATTATGTTAATATGGTGGCTTATGCATCTCTAATTGAAATTGATGACATTCCTACCACTTATAAGGTAACAGTCCAAAGTTCAAAAGAAGATAAATGGAGGATAGCCATGAATGAAGAAATGCATTCCCTTCATAAGAATCAGACGTGAAAACTAGCTAGTCTCCCAAAGGGAAATAAGGCAATTGGATGCAAATGACTATATGCAAAGAAAATTAAACTTCCTGATAAGGATAATGTTCTCTACAAAGCACGGCCAGTAGCCAAAGGTTATGCTCAAACGGAAGGAATTGATTATAATGAAGTTTTCTCTCCAGTTGTAAAACATCTCTCCGTTCGAATTTTCTCCTCTAAGCCTCCATGTAAACACGTAAATCTATATTACTTAACCCGAAGGTTTTAGAGTTGCTGGAAAAGAGAATATGATGTGCAAGCTTAAAAAATTATTGTATGGATTGAAGCAATCTCTGAGTCAGTGGTACAAGTGATATGACAAGTTTATGATGGGACAAAAGTACACAAGAAACAAATACGATCACCGTATATATTTCTGCAAGCTACAAGATGGATCCTACATTTATCTTCTCCTATATGTTGATGTATATTGATAGTTTTAAATAATCAAAGAGAAATTGAGAGATTGAAGATTCAGTTGAATTAGGAGTTTGAAATGAAGGATATGGGTGAAGTCTAGAAAATTCTCAACATGGAGATAAGTAGAGACAGAAAGTTGGGGGGACTGTGTTTGACTCAAGAGCAATATTTGAAAAAGGTATTACAACGTTTTGGCATGAATGAAAAGTCAAAATTTGTTAGTATTCTGTTCGCTCCTCATATAAAGCTCAGTGTATACCTATCTCCAAAGAAAGATGCATAATGAGAGTACATGAGTAAAGTACCGTATGTGAATGTGGTTGGTAGCTTGATATATGATATGGTGTATACAAGGCTCAACATTTCATAGACAGTTGGGGTTGTGAGCAGGTATATGCATGATCCAGGCAAGGAGTATTGGCAAGCTGTGAAATGGATTCTACGTTATATTCTGAACACCTAGATATTAGTTTGGTATTTCGGCGAGATAATCAAGAAGGTCAATGTGTAGTAGGATATTATGATTTCGTTAGATAAACGTCGATCAACTACTGGCTATGTGTTTACTCTTATAAAGGCACCAGTCAGTTAGAGGTCTACTTTATAGTCAACAGTTGCTTTGTTAACTACGAAGGCAGAGTATATGGTAGTTACAGAGGCTGTAAAGGAGGCAATTTGGCTTCAAGGATTGTTTGGTGAATTAGGGGTTCAACAGAAGCACATCAAAATGCATTGTGATAGTTAGAGTGTTATTGTAACACCCCACTCCCGCCGGACCCGAACCCGATATCGACAGTGATACCCGGATCCGTGCCCCGCGAGGGTGG
>JAOQML010000001.1:10261580-10274040 GCA_027568935.1 Erythroxylum urbanii
AATTTATTAATTAAATTTTGTGAAAGACTTAAAAAAGAAAAAATTCGTTGAAAGTTCTCAACTTTCCTACATTAGACTATGATGAACATACGTTTGTGCTCGTCGAGAGAGGAGGGAGAAGTTTATTGTTTCAAGTGGGTTCTACATTAAAAAATGGTGACTTAGTGAGTTATTAATCAGCTCTAAAAAAATCGGGCAATTTTTAAGAAATAAATCGGCCAGTTTTTGTTCAGAAACGTTAATATTGCAAACCGGTCCAAAAATTAGACCAGTTTGTTTTTATTATTTTCAAACTAACTGGCCCAGTATGGTTTTTAAATCATTAGAGTCAATTATAGACAACTTGCAAAAATTGGAGTGAATAGAATATCAATCTTATAGAGAACTAGTCACTAGTCATATTAATCTCAGTTAAGACAAACAAAATAAATAAAACTAAAAAGTTAGATTGAAGACAACTAAACTAATGAACTAAGAAAAATAAAAAATAACTAATGAAAGAAATCAATAAAACAAATGTTAAGGATTTGGAATTCATTTATCTGGAATTCCAATTATTATGCATACTTAATTTTCTATATTGAAATAAAAATTCATCTAATGTATCTATGTTCTACGTCGAGACACACAGATTTATATCTAATAAGGCAACTACCACAAGTCTATGTGTAATTTAACCTAATCAAACTCATTAAATATAATTAATCTATATATTTATAACTAAAGTCTAGGATACTATCGTTCTTTAATGCTAAAGTATTTATTCTCTTAGTATATGGATCATACTACACCTATTAGTCTGTCATACTTCGCCTAAGATTGAATCTATAGTGTAGCCAATAACGAATTCAACATTAAGATTAAAGAAAATAAACTCAATCAATGAAATAATAAATATGTTAAAATAAATGAATAAATCTTTACAAGCTACATCTCAAACCTTAAATAGAGTTTTTAGCTACTAAACATAAGTACAACTAAATAAAAACAAATCAATCTTAACATAGAAAAGAAAAGTAAAAGAAAAATAGATAGAAGATTTCATCGACTTCTTCAATCCTTGCTACCAATATTCTTCTAATGCCAAGAAAGAAGAAAACTATGAAAAAACTAACTAAAGATGGCTATAACTAGCTAGAATCCCCCTTAAAGTCTTCAAAGATAAGTATTCATAAATATGATTACTATAGTAAAGTCTTAGATTGCTTGACCTGAAAAATCCTACATCTTTATTTTTACTCATTTGAATATTGACGCTTGATAACTTTCATAACTAGTGTCATTCTTCTTTTGTTTCTCTCTTATGTAACTTCAAAGACAAACCAAATGCTGATTTTAGATTAACTATAGTAGTAGTCTTGCACCATATATCAACTTATAGACCCTACTAAAAGGTAGGTGCAACTATTATCCTTGGGTCCTCCAAACTCTCCACTTTTGAACATACTAAAGTTATAATTTATTCTCCATTTCCTCTATAAAGTTATTGCCATTGAGTTACATTTCTAATGACTCTAAAATATCATTAATTGGATAAGTTTGGAGAAAGTTATACTAAATATCGTGTTATTTTATCAAATTTATCTCCTACAAAACAATGAACAAACAAGAAAATATATAACAAGATCTATATAAAACACATTATAAAAGTGCCAAATATCAAGAAAATTAACCATAAATAAAATATCGAGATATTAAATTCTGCCATACTTATCATATTACTTGTCCTCAAGCAAATACATCCTAGCTACTAATATAAACTAAACAAACTAAAGCACAAATAATTCCACTGTCTTAGGTGTATAGTAACATTTAGCATATGTCATAAGCTTTTAAACTCTAGGGATCCCTAGCAGAGGAGTTATAGTCTCCTAATAGTTTACTTAAATGCTACCTATAGATATTAACCTAACATCATTCGTGAACTTAAAAGCTAGCTAATAACACAAGTTATACAAATTCCATTCTTAAAAGATTCGTAAACTTTAAAACTGAGATAAATTAAACATTATTTCACCTCCACTATCAAGTTTAAATACCATGAATTGACAAGTCCTCACAAGATATCACTTATCCACACTTGTGTTTAAAATTTGGTGAGGAGATCTCATCATCTTTTAATTAAAATGAACTTATTATAAGCTTGAAAATCATCTATTCTCAGTTACTAAAATAGATATGTACAATCAAATATTGAAAGGACTTTGATTAAGATTGTTAATGTATGCTAGACATACATTAATTTGACCATTCTTTTCATAATGTATTCCGTATATGATTGATGATCTTGAAGGATTTGATACTTAATTTAAGAAGTTTTTACATTTCAGGTCTTATTTCTGTCCATACAAGGAAAAGAAGGAGAATTAATTGAAGTAATTTTGAAAGATTTTGAGAAATATCATATGATATGAAACCATATACGAACATTTGTTCATGTTGTAATGTGGTTGCTTCTATTTATCCAATGCACACTACATGCCCCATGTTGCCCTTTTGGATGAAAAACATAGTACATTATAGGTTTCCATGAATGTACCCATATTGATATTTTTATTTTTGAAGAAATTTATAAAAGATATGACTAGATATATAGATCTGTGTTTGGGGTTGTGTACCTCATTAAAAGTTAGGATTTTTAACAAAAAAGAATTTCTTTAACCAAGAAAATATCTTAAAGTCACTTTGAATCTATTTGCATTAGTCTTGATCAAGAGTTTATCATTATCTAAAGATAGAGGAAGGATTAAAAAATTCTTTTGAGAATTTAAGATTCAAGAATCCTGACTTGGCTTAAAGTCAACAGGTGAAGCCTAGTAGATGCAAGTTTCAGCCTAGTTTGAGTCTGAGAGTTTATTTGACAGTCTAAATAACCAACGTCTCTGTCCATAAAATGATATTCTTTTTTGAAAAACTCTCCAAGATGCTATAATTTTGATCTAAGTTTAAGAAATGGATCACTTAAAATAACATTGTTTTGAACAGTTCAAGCAAGCTCAGGCCAAGTCGTTCTAGTGATAGATTAGTGTAGCCTAACTTGTTGCCATCTTTAATTATATGCTGTAAATCTTATTAATAGGTACATGAGGTGTCCAAAAGAGATACATCTTCTTACTTCTAAGAGGATTTTTAATACTTGAAAATTACAATGAAATTTATGTTATTCTTTAAGAAGGGGAAAAACTCAAATTTATTTGATTTTATTAATATTGATTATAGTATAGATTTTGATAATTCCATACTAGTTTACAATAAGTTTTTATGCTTTACTTTGGAGATATTTCGTGGTCTTCAAGAAAACAAGTAATTATCACTTTTCCAGCAACCATTTATAAAGTAATTTAGCAAAGTAAACTACTTGAACAGTAGCATTTGAAGAAACAGGGAACAATTATATTTTATTGTGACAATAATTTTGTCATCAAAAGTTTTTGAAAATTATGTTTTAAATAGAAAAAGTAAACACATAAATATGAAATTTCACTTTCTACGAGATATCACAAAAGATAGAATTATTAATCTTTTCAATTGCAAGAGTGAAGATCATATTACTAACAAAATAATCGACTCATTGAAATTGCCCAAGTTTCAGAAAATAAGAAAATTGTCCACGTGATAAATCTTATTAGATTGAAGGTTTGAAAATCTTGAGTTTAAGGGAAAGATTGTTGAATAATAAAGTCAAAAATTGTTTATTATAGTCGAGTCTTTAGGCATTGTTTTAAAATTGCACTGTAAACGGTTTACTTCCTAGATTATTGGAGTCTGTTAATAATGACTAGTGATGGTCTAGTCTTTTAGCAAAGTTATTGCAGAAGGCGGATTAGGATGACTTCTGTGTATTGATTATTTAGTGGTCAAATGTTTGTCCCTATTTTCTTGGATTTATCCGACGGTGCATTGCCTGTATAAAGGCTGCAGAAAAGCAATTGCCATGGTCTTCCAGTATTGTTTACTTGTCTCTGTGAGCATCATCAGTGGACTGTAAACAATTTTGTATCTACCATATAAATATGCCACCTGATTTGCATGCCATGTTCGTGATCCCGTAGTTTGTGTATGAAGCAATTGTTCGACAAAGTCAGAAAGCATAGTTAAAATTAACAGAATGAACTCTAGCTAGTCGTTCTGCAACAACAATTTTCAAGAAGAGAAGAGCCTACAAAAGAACTTGATATTTTGGCACTTGAAAATTGAAGTGCTTAAATTAATAAAAGAATGGAACAATATTTCCTCTTTCCCGCTCTTTTTGCTTGTTTTAGTATGTAATTTGAGACAAGGATTAGGAGAATTACTATTATAATCTGGACCTTCAGAATCAAGGACACAGGGCATAAGCCAACCTGCCATCATTCTATCTGGAACTTATAGCTCGTAGATGCGATCACTACTAGCTAGAAAGGAAGAAGGGCTTAGTGTTTTGTTTCAACTGAAATGGCTCTTACTTGAGTATTTGTTATTTATTTTGGAAGAAGAAAGAAAAAAGATAAGGGGAAAGATAAGAAAAGGAAGCCCAAATTTCCAAAACTGGCACGAGATAACATTTGAGATCACATTAATTTTTAACAATCTGCGGAGAAAGTCAGAAACTAGGTTCTCATGTAAATTTGGAGCATAAGAGTTGCTTCCAGATGACATCGTATAAGCTGTACTAGGTCCATGTTTGGCCGGTGTTCACTTTATCCCATGACATTCACTTTGTTGATGATTTCATTTAATGACAAGTATATATCTACTTGGTCCCTAAACTGATACAAGTAACATTGCCGGTAAAAGTATCAAGGTTAGCGCTCGAAGACTTCTGGAGGAACATGAATCTTCTCTGCCTGAGCCTAAAACATCAAAAGAAGTTTCAGTCAAAGATACAAGAAATAGGAGCAAGAGCAAGAACTTGAAAGTTTAATGGAATTGAGCTTCACCCTCTTCTTTTTATTGACGTGTAAAGGCAACATAGTTGTTACCTTAGACAATCATTTGGGATGATTAAAGAAACTCTTCCGTCTTCATTTTTTTAATCATTGATTCATGCAAACAGAAAGACACTTAAATATTCAAGAGATAAGCAACAGTACCATGCCCAACTGAGCCAGAAGCAGGAGGAGATGGTGGAGGTAAAGATGACCGAGGGAACCCCAATCCAAGATTAAAGCAGTCTGCTCCGAACGAGCCTGTCAGGAAAAACATGTTGCTTGGAAGCATTAGATTGCATCTACCTCACTTATTCATCTATTCTTATATCTTAGGCGACATTTTCAGCAAATGAACATCCCATAAACTGAAAAATCAAATAAATGAGACATGTTCATGACCCTGAGATCTTAATTGGAATAATCACTTCCTCCAAAGTCCTCACTTCAAAAAGGCCATGGTTATGTCTTCATGTATGCGATATTCTTGCAGATTCTCTTCTTGTATGCGATGCTAATTACACATATTTGACATGTCCATGTAACGAAGATGGTCTTTCTTGAATACTGAACCATTCGACTAATGAAACTGACAAACATATACGTACTCCCTCACGATTCAATACTATTTGAGATAAAAAAGTGAAAGTGTCTCACACTTTCGAAAACAAGCTAAGTTGGTCTTATTGAAAAGATTTGCAGAGCCTTCGTTGCACTCGCATATGTGATCACTTCCATTTGCAGTGCAGGTCCCATCTCCACACCAAACAAGATTACAGGCTGAAGAGAAGAAAAAATAATTTGTTGTGTTGAGAAGAAAAAATATCTCAAATAACATGAAAGATGATGACTGATCTCTTATGTTCATTACGGCTTAATATGTTAAATGGCGCTGGAGGGAGAGAAACCGGAGGCGGTGGTGGAGATGCATCACCACATTGAAAATCAAGTGTGCCTGAAAAATTAAAAGTATCAAGTGATTATACAATATGATATATAGATTGGATGGTCGTAGGAAGTTGAACTCTATTGTAGGCTCTTATATGAATTCAATACATTTATGCCACTTGAAAATAAAATTAAATAACATCAAAATCCATAGTGATAAATCCTAAATAACACAAAAATAATTTACAGACTAACCTAGATTTCCAGTTTCAACAGTCCAGCATTTCTGAAGGAAAACATATAGATAAGGTGAAAATAGAAGCAGAAACTCACAGTTGGGGACAATGCAAGAAGGAAACGTGAAGGGATCAAGTTTCAACTTTTCCCAACCAGTATTACATTGGCAATCAAAACCAAGCGCAGCTGATGCATTGGCGACACATGTTCCTTGTCCACAGTTAATCAGCTTACATGCAAGAGGAGTTTCTGCAGACACCCATAATCAATCAATAGCAGAAAACATCCCCAAGTTCAGTTCAGTTCAATATATCTCACCAACAAAATCCAAAAATATCCCACAAACAAAAGAAAGGTAAAAACAAAGGTTGAAGCATTCAATCTAGTCAAAAGGAATAGACTTAAGTTTAATCACTGGAAGAACATACCATCTGATGGTGTTGCTGTCGACGTTTCCGCACTGACTGTTGGATTGCACGTGAACAGAGTCAAGAGAAAGACATGGACAGAGGTTAATATAAGCTTCAAAGTGTGAACTCCCATTGTTGTGGAGTACGGTAGAAGGCAGAAGCTTTGGAGATGGGAGGTTCAGCATTTATACAAGACATGGTATCTAATAAAAGTAACCATAGCTTCACCTAAATGGGGCCTACCCATTTATGTCACCTTGTGGTCGGCCATTTCAGGTGACTACTTTGGCAGTCCAAGAATTTGAGTCTTTTCAGTTTCTATTTTTTAATATTTTTAGTAAAATAAATTAATTCGAGGGCATCTTGCTTCCAACTTATAAACTGATATATGAAATCGACATTTTAAATGGTTCAAACCTCTTTCAATTGATTATAACTACAAGTTTATAAAAAGAATTCATGTTATTTCCTTACCCTTGGTGTTTTTAGTAATTATGTTTAGTCCCTGAAATATATCGAGAGGTGGCAATAATCTTGAGAAGGAATTGAGATAATGATATCTCTTTTTTATTTCTTTGATAAAATATATTTTTTCTTTAATTGTCAAGTTATTGTATATGTACATATTATATATATATATATATATATATAAAGAACTAAATTTCCCTGTTACAAGTTCTCAATCTAACTCAATGGTACCATAAACACAAAACAATGCACTCTATTACCAGTGTCCTTTTCATACGTTTGCTCGTTTTCAAGACAGTGACTGCAGACAAAGAACATAAAAATGAATAATGATAAGAATAATCTGAATATTATTAATTTATATGATCTTAATGAAGCAACATCCAATTCACGAGCTAAAAATATATCTACTGCAATATAGTGAAGTGTGATGCGCGTTTGATTTGATATCCTAAACTATGCAAAGCTCAGTTATTATTTTAAGCTCTAATTTGTTTTAAACAACAATATATTAAATCTTAAATTATTGGATATTTTTTTAATCCTCCTTTATTGAAACAGATCACGTATGGCCGGTCAACTTTTCATTCCGTGTTGTTGTTTCCTAGAGTGACCAAGTAATGTCAGACCAATCAGGTTTCCACAAGATCAGTTCGTTATTTTTTTATAGGACTTTCCGGGAGACAAGCGTCTCGCAATGATCGAGCAGGCATGGGAATGACTCATGGCCATGGGTACAGAAGAAGGAGAGTTTGTTTTGCTTTTCCATTAGAAATGGTTTGGTTGTTTGTTGTTCTTTGTAGTTAACGGACGTGGCGAGGCATGCAATGTTGAGAAGAGAAAAGCAAGGTTAACATCAATATTGTATTGTTTTTCACTGGCTTTGGGATAATGGTCAAATTAGTTGAAGAACAAAACAAGGAAATTATTGGAAGTTGGACGTCTGATGGCATCCAAAGGGTCTCTCTCGAATCAACAAATACATATTCATTCACCTTTTTATTGATGTTTGCAAAACTGGGTTGTTGCTAGATGAGAATATTAACCCCTTTTGCAAATTATGGCTCAGCATGCTCCAATCTAGATGTAGATCATCTTGTCTACACTAAGAGATATAAGATAACCAAGAAACTTTTACAATTAACTACTTGTCTTTAGCAAGGTAGCCAGAAATTAAAAAGATAAAAAGCAGCAAAGTTTGTATTAAGTCAATATCCTTGATGCACTCTTGAGATACCTTACTGAGTAAATGTTGTGTTGCATGATACGTTATATAAATTCAGGTAAGTTTACATGCCTAAGATGCACAATAATGATTGATCTCATTCGTAGTTCCAATTTCTTTCCATGTCACAGCACAGGGATTGCATTCTGTTGCTCCCGTCTTCTACAAAGGATGATAATGAAGAATACCTGGATTACAAATCCTCATGTCAAGTTCAGCAATTTGCTTTTATGCTAATTACAGTGTTTCAGAGGAAAATGAACTACACTACTTTCAGCCTTCAGTAATTCAGAATACACACACCGCTACCCTTTTCCAACAATGGAATTACAATCAATCAAATGGGGAACACCAGAAATTACAAGAAAATTGCAAGGTAGCAGAGAGGAGGGCCGCTTTCTAAGAATAAATCTTGCTGCTCCAAATTCACAGAACCATTTTTCATGCTTCTCAATGTCTGCTTGGGAGACACTTGCGTGTACCCTCTTCGAAGCCTCCTCAAAATCACACATTGCAACTGGATCCTTTCAGATCTCATCCTTAGACATGTTCTCGTGTTTCAAGCTACATTTAAGAAAGCTTCACGGCACACATCTGTATCCCTCTATCCGACGAGCTACTTCAGCAATGATTACGTCAGCAGCCACCTAAAAATAACAGCATCATTGGTCAAACACTAGCATGAAGGCAAGCAAACTAAATGTTCATCAGGTTGTTTAATGTGAAAGGAGATTCATAACAGAAGAATAATTGTTTTCAATACTATGGCCTTCAAATAAGTGTCTGTAAGCATTTTGCAAACATACCTCAACAGTTTTCAAGTTAACGTTGATAAGTGCTTTACGACCCTGAAAACTTGGAAGTGGAATATAAATGCGCTTTTCAAACCTCCTCCTGTATTTGTCACACTAAATTAAACAAAGCAAGAGCCATTAACCTGATGGGCTGCATAGATGCGTTTCCATACATCAACATACAATCCACAACCCACAACCCACGGGTCATTCCTAACATTTTACAGGCCAGGACAAAGTAAAAAGAAAAAGGATCTCAATGAATTGGCAATATACAAATATGAAAAATTTAAAGCATATTTTTATTATTAAAGTTTAATATCCATACATTACTAATTCAAATCACAAGTCTCCATACTCAATAAAATACTAAATGATCATAATAATAACTAACATCATGCAAATGTCAACGTTAATAAAATCACTAAAAATAGTAACAACAATAACAAATAATAGTAGCAGCAACCGAACAACAATCTCAAATTACAAAACACTAAGAGAATTGTGCTAATAAGTACACAGATTATCATCAAAAATATTTGTTTTGCACATTTCTAGATATAAAATTATTAATAATAGTATCAAGATTAATATCGTCCAACATATCTTTCTCGATATATAAAATAACTAAACTATTCAACCTTTCCTGTGACATTAATGATCACAAGTAGGTTTCAATAATTTTAACTTTGAAAAACTTCTTTTAACTGATGTTATAAGTACAATCAATAAAATTTGATAAGCAATTGAAACATTTAGATAATAATCTACAGCTTGAACAAATTTAAAAATTTCAACTGATGACATTAACTCATTTGGCAAAGTCATTTGCTACTCTTTAAATTAAAAAAAGGCCATCTAAATCCACATATGACACATTATCATGAGAAAAATAGTTGTAAAATTTCTGTAATATTCTCCTAGTTCATTATTATCCAATGATCTCAAGTTCTTTGAATCAAATATGAATCTAAAAATACTTTCAAATGTCGTTAATTGTTCAAATCTATTCTGCAATGAAACAATTTTCATATCCACAACAATTAAAAAGTAACTAACTTTAAAGGAACATCAGCAGATTGTGTTCTTTGTCATGACTATTTTTATCAAATTGTCTTTTCCTAATAATATAACGTCTAGTTGAAAATGTAGGCTTTATATTCATCCCATGTGCAAAACTTTTGGCAATATTCATACTAGAGACAAACCCTCTGTTTCCATATTTCTAAAAAAATACCATCACATTTTCAAATTGCTATATGGTAGCGTTAATACATATAGATTTAGACTACAAATTTTTACTCACCATATTAAAAGTAAAATAACCATACCAAGTAACAAATCAAAACTCTCAAGTACACTAACCAAACTTTTTAACTTCGCTCTTTGACTTGGCATTATCACAAATCCAGATAATTCCATCAAAACCAATCTTATTTGAGGAGCTTGAGCTTTAATACTTTTTATTCTACTCTCCCACTGAGTGTTAGATAGTGATTTCATGGTTAAGCCCAAAATATTATCAAGTAAAACTTTCCTCCTTTTAGAATAAATTGAAAATAAGCATATATGTATTGCACAAATCCAAAAAATAAAACTACTTTAACATAAGAATGTGTCATATCACTAAGATTAAGATTATGATTATGACAAGCACATGACATATGTAATGCTCTCGAATTTATTTCAAGTAATTGCTCTTGAACTCCTTAGTGTTTTTCCTTTCATATTAGAACTGTTGTCATAACCTTAACCCCTCATATTATGAAAATTAGGATCAAGAGACTTAAATGAATTCAATAATTTATTGAAAAGTCTTAATCCAAATTTATCATCTACCTTTAAGAACTTTAAAAAGTACTCCTCTACTTTTACTTTTTTATTTGACATATTCACACATCATACTAATAGATTCATTTGTTCATGATGACTCAAATATGGGCACAATCAAGAATAATATAAAAGTGTTTTGCCTCTTTAATGATCCTTATGATAGAACTTCTAGCATTGTGGACCAAAATAGAAATCAACTCATTTTGAATTTTGTGACCAAGATAATGATGATGAATTTTATTATTTTAAATATGTCTTAACATGATCTTGCATTATTGAATCAAATTCAGCAATCATCTTAATCAATCCAAAAAATTTACCATTATTATCTTGGTAAAGTTTCTCATTGAATCATTAAAAAGCCAAACTATATTTAACAAGACATTTCAAAACAAAAATCATTATTATCAAAACTTTTTGTAAATGTTCTTTCTCCTCTACCATTTCTCCTCTACAATTTCTTATTGCAAATATTTATCAATTATTTGATTTTTGCTCAATCTTACTCTTAATCTAATAAGAGGAAATATACAAGGAAGCGTAAGCAAAACCCGAAGTATATAGGGACTTCCCCCATTAATGTCGATCCTCGTGTGGAACATTAGGGGGCTTAATGACCCTAAAAAAGTTACTGGTGAAGGAGTTAGTGAGGGAGAGGAAGCCTTGTTTGCTAGGTCTTCTAGAAACCAAAATAAAAGATCCCTATCCCTTTTTGGTACTAAGTTTTTGGGTGCTTAATGACAAGTTTTTTCCAACCATAACTTATAATACAACGGCAGAATTATCTACTTATTCAACATAGATATAATTGAAGTTCAAGTCAAGCCCGAATTTGATCAAATGCTACATTTACAATGTCAGATACGAGATAATATGGATGTGTTTAAGCTGTCTCTTGTATATGTTTCTAATTTTGGCTTCCAAAGAACCAAGTTATGGAATGATCTAGCACTTATTCAGCTAAATATTGCTAACTCTTGGCTTGTTGTGGAAGATTATAATTGTTCTTTAAATTCGTATGAGATTGAAGGGGAAAGGTTATTTAATCTTGGTTTAACCAAAGAAATATTCTCTTTTCTCGTTTGGATGGATTTGGTAGATCTTACATTTACTAGACTTATATTGACATGGACTAACTATCAACAGGGAAACTTGCTCATTATGAAGAAATTGGACCATTATCTAGTCAACTAGACTTGGTAGCACCAGTTCCCCCATTCTTATGTCTATTTTAGAGAAAATCTATCTTCAGATCATCTGTACATGTTGATCCAAAGGTTGACAGTTCATCGAACAATAGGTTTACCTTTTCGATTCTTCAATGGATTAATAAAAATTGCTAGATTTATGTATGTCATTGGTTGTTACTGGAATATTGAGGTAGCTAGTTGTGTAGCCTTTCAGTTTATGTAGAAGCTCAAGATTGTAAAAATATCCTTAAAAGGGTTCTTATCTCACATGCACCAAGCCCTTGTATCTCTCAAGGAGAAGCTCACACAAGCTCAGAGAGTTTGCTATGACTCTCCACATGATCCTGCTCTCATATCTGTGGAAATTCAATGCCTCCAAAAGTATCAGGAAGCTCTTAATGTAGCACCCCCTTACTGTTGAGTACGCACCAGGACACCCGCAGGTCATTCCGGTACATATCCTATGATAAGGGTGAGCTACGTGCGATCACTACATTCATTCCACATG
>JAOQML010000001.1:10274503-10286417 GCA_027568935.1 Erythroxylum urbanii
CTTGACTTCTCCCAGTCCCAACTTCTTGAATATCGATAACGGAATAAGGTTGATGCTTGCTTCCAAATCACATAAACATTTTGTAAATTCAAATTCACTAACCACTTAGGTATTGTGAAACTCCCTAGATCTTTTAGTTTAGAAGGCATTTGACTGGTAACTATTAAGCTGCAAGTGCTAGTTAAAGCTACCGTTTGATTATCTTCCCAAGTGCACTTCTTCGATAGTATGTCCTTTAGAAATTTTGCATATTTATGCATGTGTTCTAATGCCTCAACAAAGGAAAGATTAATCTATAGCGTCCTTAACATCTCAACGAACTTTGTAAATTGTTCATCCAACTTCTTCTTTTGTAGTCGTTAAAGAAAAGGAACCTTAGTTTGATACGATGGAAGTGCAACATAAGGAGGGTATTTGCTCATGTCCACTTCTTTCTTCTTTTCTTGATTTTTCTCAACTGGCTGGACAGCCTCCTCCACTACCTTTGTGGGTGGTTCAAGTTCCTTCCCAGTTCGAAGTGTAACAGCTTTTAGTTGCTCCCTTGATTTTGTTCCTGAAGTGTTAGGAGTATTTCCCAAATTTCGCATAGAAAAGGCATTGAACAATTGATTCACTTGGGCTTCTAGATTATGAATTGAGGAAGTATGGTTCTTAATGACTTTCTCAAATTTATCTTCCAGCTTCTTTTGTACATTGTCTAAAGTTCTAAGCTTATCTAAAATTCTATCCAACTTCAATTCCATCAAGCTTGCTTTATCTTGTTGGAAGCCCGATTGTCCCTGAGGCCTGAATTGTTCGCCAATATTGTTCGACCAGGAGAAGTTCGGGTAATTCTTCCATCCGAGGATGTAGGTATTGGAATAGGGAATGTTACCACCTGTTCCGTGGCTATATTGTTCCCCTATGTAGTTCACTTGCTCCTGATTGTCTTCTTTCAATAGGTAGCAGTCCACGGTGTCATGGTTTAACTATCCATAAAGCTCACACTTCAACTGTGCGGCCTTTACTTGAGCTGAGGATGATGCCTTCATGCTGTTTAGTTGTCGCATCAAATTGTCGATCTTTGCTTGCATCTCTGTCATCTTATCGACTGTGACAATTCTCTTTTGCTCTCTAAAAGTAGCAGGTTGCCTTCCTCGCTCATTTGTCCACAAGCAACTGTTGCTTGCCATTTCCTTAATCAGCTCCTCCCTTTCATCAACAGTCTTTCGCATCAAGGATCCTCCTGACATTACATCGATTGTGCCTCTTATTGGTGGGTTCACTCCATTATAGAAGGTCTATAAAAGGAATTCCTTGGGTAGGTTATGGTGTGGGCACTTCCTTTGTAGATCCTTATATCTTTCCCATACTTCGTAGATTGACTCCCTGTCACCTTATTGGAAATTGGTGATTTCCTTTAAAATCTCCATTGTCTTCGTCATCGAGAACTACTTGTCCAAGAAAGCCCGCACAAGCTAGTATTATATCGTGACGTTAGCTGGGCTTAGTGAAAGATACCAAGCATTCGCTCTATCTCTAAGTGTAAAAGGAAACAGTCTAATTCTAACCGCATCCTCTGAAATATGATGATACTGAAAAGTATCATAGATCTCGAGGAAGTTCACGATATGCGGGTTAGGATCCTTGTTCGCTAATCCATAAAATTGCATGTTCTTTTAAAGCATATTGAGGAGAGTTAGCTTAATCTCGAATGAGGCTGCTTGAACCGGTGACCTAGCCACTCCTTGGTTTGAAGGGTTGAACCTTGGCCTCATAAAGTCCATCAGGGTCCTCTATTGCAGTCCTTGGTTTGTTTCCTGATCCATGTTTCTTTGAAACTCCTCATCCATTGATGATTTTTCCTATCTCTTCTTCTTCTTCTCGTTGAGCTTTCCTAAAGGTTCGTTCTAATTGTGTGATGTCTAAATCTAACATCTCCTCTGCACGACTCGAATCTCTCGTGATTTTAGTGATCATATAAGAGCACGAATTCCAAAATGAAACAAAAGAAATGAAATAAAAAATTAAAACTAATTTAGCGCCTTAAACTATAGAACTAAACTATCACCTCCTGGCAACAACGCCAAAAACTTGATCGCAGGTTTACATATGCTAAGTTTTACTACTTTAAACTCGATAATACCGCAAGCGCATGGGTTGTTTGCTTAGTACCTAAACTCGATAGTACCATAAGCGATGATCCCATAAGGAGGGGTATTCTAATCCTAAAATCTAATGCGGATCTAAGGTCCAACAATCTAAAATAAACAAACAATGTCAAACAATCAATTACAAGAATTAAGTTTTTGAAATAATAACAAATAACAAATCACACTGTCCAATCCAAAATCAACCTAGGAACTACCAATTGAGAGAAAGGGAGAGAAAGGGAGTTTTAATCCGAAATTAATGAAAATTTAATTAATTATGCAATTATCGAGTTACTAGGTCTAGACGGTCCTAAGGTGGATTACTCTCTCTCAAGTTATAATCTTTAAACCCTAATTAATAATCCCTAATTTAAGTTATGGAATTGTGATCTCTCGATTCACAATTGACCCAAAACCTAAATTAATTCTAAAATTGTCTATTAAGCTACCAGGAACCTATGCTTTCTCGTTATACCATTTCACCGGTTTGATTCAATTCTTATCCATCAATTTACCTAACTCTCGTTAGCCCAAATTGATGATATTCACTCGGCTCACCCTCTCAACTTGTTGTTGAATTATTAAGAATAGATATTGAATCACAAAATAACTCAATTAAAACACAATGAATCAAATTTCATAAATCTAAAAAATCAAAATCTCGAAGGTGAGTTTAGACAAAAATCAACATTCAACAACACTATTCTCAATAACTATCCCAATTTTATACATCAATAAAATTGAAGTAAAAATTGAAAATATTGTTGGAACAGACTCGTAGAGGCAGTGATTGCGAAAACCACCTGTTCCGAGAAGTACTTCGCGTCAAGCTTCGTCCCCGTGTCTCTCTTCCTTCGTCTCTTTTCCTTCGTCTCCTTCCTCAAATCACTCAATAGCTCTCTAGGGTTCTAAATTTTCTGAAGTGAAAAGCTTTGTCAAAAGGCTCTCTCTTTCTGCTTGTAATGTTCCTTTTATACCTTGGAAGCCCTCGGTTTAATCCGGGGTCAAAACGGTTCGAAAAATCATGTAAAACTCGAGTTTCTATATTAGCCCGATGTAGGCCACGATCATGATCGTAGCCAGCACCTAAAACTTTCTGTCATGATCGTGGCCTAAAGTGCACGATCGTGGCCAGGGTCCTTTTAGCTCACCTCTTTCTGTCACGATCGTGGCCTATTGTGCCACGATTGTGGGCCGTGTGTTTAGCCCGAAACTCTTTGAAACTTCTCCGTTCTTCTTCATTTACCCTGAAACACTAACAAACCCATCAATGTACCTAAAAAATATAGCTAAAAGACTCTTACTAACCCATAAAAACAATTAAACACATAAACTACACAATTAACACCTAAATACACACTAAACACTCAAATTAACATTAAATACTTAACAAATTAAACCCTAAAATACAATGCAAATCACAACTATCAAGAATCAGCCTTTGAATCCGCTGAGTGCAAACGAATTACTGAACTGCTACGGGTGAAGACACTTGAGGTCTATTGGAATAGTATCGTCTGGCATAGATACCTCCCTTCAAGAGTATCTTGCCTCCACTGGCTGTGCATGAAAAATAAGCTTACTACTGTGGATGGGATATCCTACATTGATCTTAATAGATCTTGCTCACTTTGTTTAGCACATGACGAAACAAGGGACCACCTCTTTTTCTTTTGTTCGACTACTACCTTAATTTGGGAATAGGTTAAATCCTTTTGTGTCTGGAATAGTTCAGAAATCACTAATATCTACCATCTATAGGTTGGCAACACAATCGTCTATTCCAAAAAATGATAGAAGGAAATTCATCATAGCCATGGGTGTGACAGTCCAGTCCATCTAGAAAGAAAGAAATATGAGAAGATTCGCGGTCATAAGCAAAGCGGTGAGAACAATTATTGCAGAAATTACTACAGGTATCGGGTAACTCTTATTCATGTAGAACCATGCACCATTTGGCCATTAACTCTTGTTAATCAGAACAATTAACATAGCTATCAGTTCTTTTATCTCTTATTTGGTAGTCATACTCTATTGTTTTGAGAGAACCCCTTGGACATATGATTTTTTTGTAACAACACTCTTTATTAATTCAAATTTCTCTTTAAAAAAAACTAGAAATTTAAAGGTTTTTTAAGTTCAGTAATTATAATTTCTTTGTAATTAATATTTGAGGAGTTTCTGAAAGTATATTTTAACTTTAACTTATTATAACTCACATAAAGTTTAGTTTATATGAAACAATGATAGGAAAAATTGAATTACAAATTTAATAAATATAGAAGATTAAAATCATTCCAGAATCATATATATGTATACATATACATACATACATATGTATATAATATTAGGGTATAGGTAGGTTGGGTACTTTCTAAAGTTTTATAGGTCTCGGGTAAAGAAAAAAAATAATCTTTATGTAGGTCAAGAGTAAACTCGATTTTGTCTCATTTTGTTCTTTATGAAGATTAAAAGTAAACCTTATTTTGTCTCATTTTGTTTTTTATAAAAGTAAAAAAAATAGATCATATTTTATTCTTTATAAAAATGAGCCCTGATCATGTGCCCTTTTTATACTTACCTAGGGTCGGTTTGGGTACTTAACTTACCCATACCTATAGGAAATATGGTTGAGTTCATTCAGATCTAATAAAGATTTACTACAACTTCGTGACTAAGTAAGGTTCTGTCGGTCCAACATTTAAAAGCCTTTTGCCCACCTCTTTTAATTTTCTTAAAAATTTCTGCTAATTATTATTAGAGCCATCACATTGTTAAATTCATGTTAAGAAAGGGGTTTCGTTTCATTTATTCTTTAAAATATTTTTATTGTTCAAAAATATCTAAAAGGCAATGTGTATTATAAATATTACTTGAATTATTTTAATATAATCTTTTAAGTAATTGACTAATAAACATATAAAAAATTTGTATAATTGATCAAACCAAAATTTAATAGTAAATTCTGTTAAAATAATCTCAAAAAAGTTAATTTTTTAATATTTCAAATATCAGAAATATTTTCTTAAATAACTTTGAACAATAAATATATATTTTAAAAATGAATAAAACATCAAAAGTCAGTTTTTTTTTACTTTGAGAAAATATTTGAAATATACTATTATAACAATAAAGATTTCCATGTCATTTGGAAAGTGTTACGAGTTGATAAATCGTTATACTTTAGGCTCCTAGTTTAACATGTACATGGTCGATGCATAGGTTCTTTGGCAGATCCAAGTTACAATATTGATCTTGTTTTGCATGTACTGAAATAAGCAGTTGTACATTAAAAACTTCTGAGAAGTAACTTCAATCATGTATATGGGTTTTTATTTATTTAAACTAATGTTCTGTGGTTCCTGAGAATTCAACCATATGAGTATTCAAATGCACCAGCCATAAGCTTGCAGAGACTGGTAAACTGAATTTCCGGTGTCTTCCTGAGCTAACTCCAAAGTTGACAATTCTTCTAATCTAGCCCACCATCCCATTGTTAACCAATTCTTCTAATCCTTTCCTCAGCCTCTCTGCAGCAGCTCTGCAGTCAGCCTCCACCAATCCTCCAAATGATATCCTCATGTGCCCTGGCCGTCCACAAGGCCCTCCTGGAATCACCACCACCCCGTGCCTTGCAGCAAGCCAGCGAATAACTTTAGCATCATCAACGTACTTGTCTGGAAGCTTTGCCCACAAGTAAATTGCACCTTCTCCACCTCTCACAGCACCTTCACCTAAGGGAGAAAGTGCTTCTAGAAGGATTTCTCTGTTCTTCACAAGATCTTTCACTCGCTCCATCACCCACTCAGGACCCATTTCTAAGGAGTAGAGGGCAAGGTATTGTGAGATTATTGAAGCACATATTGGTATATTGTCTTGAATTTTAAGTAGTTGAGTAGCAAAGCCTTCCACTCCTGATGGATATGCTATCTGTGGGAGAAATGTTTTGAGACTTCTAAGAAAAAAACATTCCTAGCATAGTATAAATTACTGTCTTCCATTTACAGAGAAAAAAAACAAAGACTAAACAGAAAGATTAATGCCTCCAAATGAATAAAACATAAAACATGAAAAAAAAAGAGGAGATTTACTTACATATCCAACTCTCCATCCCATCATTCCATAAGCTTTTGAGAAGGAAAAGATGTTGACAATGTGATCTCCTTCAATGCACGAATGTTTTAGACCATCGTACATAAAGTACCTAAGAAGAAGAGTCACTTAGATCTACATAATCAGTTTCTAGAACAACACCTAATTTATATTGTTGGTAATGAAAGTTAAGCACTACAAAACCAGGGTAAGGAATTTCAGCGTGCAGCAGAATATGGATCCCAAGGTAATGAAATAACATCAAAGTGATAAAAAAAAACTTTGCAAAACGATATTTGTTTGATTAATAGAATTATTGTTAAAGACAAAGTGAACATATAACTGAAAAAGGTGACAGATAATTTGCGATCAAATAGACGTCACAAGTGGCTAAAAACCAATACAACTGCTTTGTAATCCAGTTGGAATTACAGGTGTCAAAGCGAACAGGGACATTGAATAAGGCTATGGACATAAGTCTAAAAACTTTTAAGCAAATCAAAGTCAATTGCATCTATAACAGGAACAAACAGAGGGATTTATTGTACTAAATATATGCACAAGGCATAGATACTTTAGAAACTCAACACCTATAAAGCCCCTTCTCATTCTATCGTGATTCAATTTCTCATATATACTTTCTTCGAACTAAATCAGCAACAACCTAAAGTCCATTGTTTAACGACACTTAAACAGTTCTTTTCTATTTAATATATTTTCTATTCTATTAGTATTAGTTAGTGATCCTGGCTCATAAGTCCTTTCTTCTGTGATGAACTGTTGTATCCGCTTGGGATCATGTCTTCTTAGGCCTTTTTTGGATGTACAATTCTATTTCGGTAGTAATATTCTATTTCAGTTGAAAAAAACAGTCAGTTGTTTGGGGTAGTATAATTGATCAAAGGGTGGTAACTAATATCATGGGAGGAAACTTTGCACAGAGTTCCATCAATTGGTGGCAATCATCCTAGATAACAAAGAGTCCTTTCAGCAAGTTTGCCTACTCTTTTCTTTTTCCATCATTTACTTTCAGAGAAGTAGCTCGACCAAATATTTTAAATACACCTCACCAATTTTTTCGGAGGATAAATGTTAGACTGCAACATCACTGAATTAATAGCACATGACAAAAGCAAACATGCAAGTAGCGATTGTTAAGATCCTGAGAAACGAAAAAGATTTCCAAGAGCACAAATACTATCTAGCATTATAGGTTAAAAATCTACACTCGCTAAGACTTCCTCAAATAACATAGTAGTCCTTTTCGTCATTCATCTCATATAGAAACAACTCCAATCACGTATTACCAATACATGCACCAGCAGGCTGAATTTGTGTGAAAATTTCCACGGAAACTCAAAATTGTGTTAGCAAGAAGTCTATAGGTACTGAGATTTCAACATCATCTATATCCTATATACTATGCGGAATGCATAGCAATCACCTCTCAAACACATTAAAAAAAACCAGTAAATAACTTACTCATATGTGTTATCAACAATAAGCCAGGATCCTGCTTGTCTGCAAAGATCTGAAATCCTCTGTTCAACACAAAGAGAAGTACTGTTTAATGTAAATAGCACCAAGAATAATGCTGCAGGTGAAGAACAAGCATTTAATATAGACAGACAAAACAAGAAAATATTAAATGTTTTTGACGTGTATTGTGCCACACAACACATAAACAGGAGGAAGACAGAGCAGAGAAAGAGAACCTTGAGTAGGGCCTCCGGAATATAGGTCCCAGTTGGATTGCCAGGGTTTACAACAGTAACAACCTTTGGGACTGGTTTTGTTTCTGATAGCGTCTTTTCTAACCAATCTGAAATTCGAGGCAACATTAATAAATCACCGAAGAGAACATACAAACGAGGGAAGACATTAAACTTAGCTAAAGTCACATACGCACAAATCCTTACTAGTTTGGTTCAAAGAATCACAAACTGTAGATTGTATTATTAGGGACACTAATCCTTACTATCTAGGATCAAACTTTAAGATAAATTATCCAGATTGCTTTTGGAAAAATTTAAACACTACATAATGAATAAATTTATCAAGCATTACCTGCATCTGGATGAAGAGTCTTTGGGTTACCAGGACCAACTAGTATATTAGTGATGCCTGTCATCTGGAATGACATGTATGCATTGAAATAGTAGGGAGCAAACATGACAACACAATCCCCAACATCACACAACGCAAGAACAAGATTAACGAAGGCCTGCCATTCAGGAAGCAAACCATACTTTCAATAAAGTGAAGAACAAATGAGGTTTGAGACTTAATCCATGGAACAAAATTAGTAGTCATACTAATAAAAAGAAAAAAGAGAGGACCATGAAAAGGAATGATATCGATTAAAGAGATCATTGCTGATCGACTCATAGAAGCATTCTTCTCAGGTTTGTTGTTGGTGTATCAGTAATTTTTAACTAAATATTAAAAAACAGAGGGCATTTATCCAAAGCAAAGTTTTCATCATTCTCAAAGTTTTAACATGTATAAGGGGGTCACCTGATTTGCACCAGCAGTAACCATTACTGATGACTTCACCAAGTTATTTTCCTTTCGCAACTGCAGCAGAAAATAGATCAATTGTACTAATTTGCTCGGAAGTATCAATTAACATCAAGCAAAGAAAACAATTCTCTGGCAAGTGAGATTGGTAAAATGTATGACAGTTCATTAGGTGGGGAAATGTAAATGCAGCATTAAACAAAGACCTAATCGCCTCATCTAGAGATTCATGTTCATGCTTTGGCTCCACAGATGCTAATAATAAACAGATCGACAATCATGAAAATGAAAATTGTAAATATTGGTATACCTTTTTCATTAATGCCTCCCTGAGTTCAGGAATGCCCTCATCTGCACCATAACGACTTATAGAAGGCTCCCATACAAGTTCTTTAATCTTCGCCAGTGCCTCTTTCGGTGGTTGCCAATAAACTACCCCCTATAGAACATTTTAACAAGATTGACATTAACGTACATGCAAAGTGCATAGAAGGGAGAAAAAATCCTTAATGCACCCAAGCTGTCGAACAAACTTAGATATAACTCACAACCTTATAATGTACATTATATAGAAATTCATGAGTGCGCATAATAAACAAGAGAATACGTTATTGGCTTGCCAAGCAATTTAGCAAAGTGGTCTGCAAATCAGAATAATTAATTGATGTGAACGTAGTGAATGTCAGATGCGAAGCAGTAACATGAAAAATGGTCTCAAGTTTGACATTAGGCAACACGTTTTAGATTGGCACTTGGGATATTTGCAAATCCCCATCCTCCATTTGCTTATGTCCTGAAAAGATAAAAGTTTTTTTTTTCACACTATTCCTTCCGGGACTCTTATATATTATACAAAATAGAGAATGTTCTCAAAATCTGCCTTGATTACGAGCTTAATTATAACGCTTAGGTTCTAAACAACTTAGCATCGGAAATTAAAATTAAGTATCCACGTCTCATAATTCAATGCCCTTACATCATTTATAAACAGGATATACAACTTGCAAAGGAGCAGTGGCAGACCTGGGCCAATGACATGGCATTTTTTGCTCCTCGGACTAATTCCTGTATCTGTAAAACAAAAACAAACGTCACTTCTTACGCACCACCAGGTTTCTGTGCAAAGAAGCTACCAAGAATTCATCCTTATGTATAATTAAACTGCTGAGTCATGAACTTTGCTCTTCTTCCCACATTTACCACCCTAGTTCTCCACTCACCACATCACATGCGTAGCACAATTGAAAGTAGGGGCAAACTTAGAATAAAACATTATCGTTGATGTATTAACGAACCGTGTCCAGGAAAGAGAACACTTTCTCCAATAAACCAGACAAATACTTGCGGAAGTACACTATGTTTGTGGGCAACAATATTCGTGTGTGACTATGTTTTTCAGAAGAACAAAGAGATCCAAAATGGATTATGATATCTGATTAGTACCTGAACCATAACAGGCATATCAGTGTCCAAAGCCCTCCTCGCAAGCTTGGCAAAGGAACCCATCTCACTCTTCTCGTCAACACCACAAATCCACAAGAAATTTCGCCCTTAAATCTCCCAAGTCAGCTCTACCTTATTCAGTTTCCTTTGACGGATTGACCCACCTAATCAAAAGGCCCTAAGAACACCAAATTTTGCAACTTTATAGCAGAAAGTGATGAGGAAAGAGAAACTTCCTTTAAAGCACAAGAAGATTTAGGCACTTCCTCAACAACCCCCACAAACATAGTTCCATAATATCTCCTTGTAGAATAGTCCCGAAACCAAAAGAGCTGAAAAGCGTGAACGATTTTTGGGAAGACTTGTTTTAGCCGTCATTTTCTTTTTACTTATACCTCTTTATCTTGCCGTTCTTTTCCGTCTAGCGTCATTTACTTAGTGATTTTGTCTTTTGCAAGTTTTGACAAAGAAAAAAGAAATAGTAAAACCGACAAACAAACATCATTAAAGGCGACACACGATCTTAAAATTACTAACCTTTAATTCTTCGAAAAATGGAGAAAAGATAAAAAGCATTTTCTAACATATCGACTGTCGAGGAGATATGAAACACCTAGATTATTTTGGATGATTCCGTCAGCAAGACACAGACACGGACTGATATAAAATGTATGAAATTCTGGGAGAAAATTTTTAATCTTCTCCGTGGATTGCGATCCATGTTTTAGTCTCAACAAATTAATTTCGTTTGTCGTTGTCTTAAGTAACGCACCCAATTCAAGAAATATACGTCAGAGTAGCAGAAACAGAGGACTGATAACGTGCCCGCAATACAAGTCAACGTTACCCCGCATTCTCTTTCTCCATAATATAATGTCAATTTGTACTCTTTTAAGCATAATATAATCGATAATTAAAGGAAAGCAATTCGTAAGTTTGAGAAATGATGATGAGAAACTAAGAAAAGGGTGTTAGAAAGGAAGCTAAACGCAATTCAATGAGCAAGTCTTGAAGTAGATAACTATGGAGATCTTAATGTAATAATAAAACTTGCACACATGAAACGAGGTAAAAACTTGACAAAATGAGTTCAATATGAACGTAGCTTCCTTGTCATGTTTAGCTTCCTTGTAAACGTTTACGATTACTTATTTGCCACCGTACAGATTTGACTATTTACTTTGTTGTAAAATTTTTTAGAAATCTTTGTACGGGTGTATGCCTTCTTTTGAACAAGATGGGGTGTTAGCATGCTCACAATACGACAACGTAATGACTATAAAAAAACAGCTGTTTGTTGTCTGCGTACGATACAATACATACACGTCCATGTGCGTATTTGTGTGAGCCAAGCAAGTTAAGAAAAGATAATCTACTGAAATTAACCTGTTAAAATAATAAGTATTTATTCTTAATAAGTACTTATATGTTTGAGATTGTTGTATTGGTAAATGCTGAAACGTAAAAATAAGTGTTTGGCAAGTGTGATTACGGTTGCGGTTGCGGTTGCGATTGCAATTACGATTGCTGAAAAGAGATAAAATGACTAAAAAATCCATTGATTTAATAAACTATTGTTGTATAAATAATTAAAAAATATATTATTAGTCATATAAATTTAAAATTATAAATAATAAAATATTAAATTAAGACGTAGGACACAATCGTGGCCAGCACTTAACCCTCTCTATCAAGATCGTGACCCAAAGTGCATGATCGTGGCCTGT
>JAOQML010000001.1:10308947-10320299 GCA_027568935.1 Erythroxylum urbanii
ATTTTTGTTGAGTGAAGTGATGTGACACGCCACCCTCGCAGGGCACAGATTCGGATATCACCGTCGATATCGGGTTCAGGTCCAGTCGGGAGTGGGGTGTTACATTACATCTTTCACTATAACACCTATTCGTCTATCTTTCACTTGAATTTTCTTGGTCTTTTGAAAGTTCCATCCCTATCATAAATGGTAAGAGCAAACATGACCAAGTCTCCCTCACTATATTTCCTTATCTATTTAAGATCCTTCCCGCTCCATCATTCGTTATATCGTACTAATGCTTTTTTCTTAACATTATTTTATCTCCTTAATTAGAATTTTAAGCCCCCCTAGTGTATGTTCTAAACTATCATAGTACCACCTGTAATCCACTACTACTCACTATTGACCTTAAAATGTCTTTTCTATATGTATGCCTTAATATATATTGCTCCTCAAATATTGTATTCTTGAAAGTTACCATAGACTTTTTACTAAGTAGACGAAACTTACAAAATTTTACCTTCTTGTATATGTTATCCTTTAATAAACTCGCCTTATGAAGTTTTGTTATCTCTTGGTCACCAAGATGACTCATTCACAAGTATCATACCACAATACTATCTTTCTTCCTTGAAGATTAAGGCATAACCACTAATCCTTATTATTATATTTCCTATTATGACATATATGTCATCCTATAATTTTCCTTTCACCATGATTAACACACCATTTAATTCCTTGAGCTGCCTATCTTCATTAGAAAACTTATACTTTTAATTATTAAGAGTATCCATAGAAGTCAAAGTCTTTCGAAGCTTAGGAACGTACCAATCATTCAATGTTTTAACAATTTCATTAGACATCTTGATCTATATTAAGCAACTACCTTTGACAATATGCTCTTCATCACTTAATATAACAGTATCATTTCATTCTTTAAAAGAATAGAACTAGTTTTTATTAAAAGTAACATGATAAGTGACCTTAATTTCTATTACCTCTTTTATCCTCTTTATTAGAATTCTCTTGAACTACATCAACATTGCTTTCCATCTATTTTCCTTCTTTTGTTTCCATTCTTTTAATATGGAAAATCGATCTTAAAGTGCCCTTTAACTTTATAGTTACAACATTGAGCAACTTTAGCCTTCGATTTGGATCATATCTTACTCTAATTTTCAGTACCTTTTTCATTATTCATTCATCTAATAACAACTAAACCCATATTTTATCCACCTTTATATGTGTTAGATAACTTTTTCTTCGAATTCTTGAATTGTATCGAATCCTTCACATCACTGACATAAATAGTCTCTCAACCATATAACATGGTTTCAACAAAGGTCTCATATGAATTAGGCAAGGAAAATGAAAGAATTATGGTTTGATCGTCATCCTTAATTTAATCCTCAACACCTCATAGATATAAGAAGATCTAGTTAAAATATTAATTTAATCTTTTGCTTGTGTACTTTTTGACATCCTTAAGGTATATAAAGAATTTTTTTTATATAAATCATTCGTGACTGATCTCTTCGTAAGTGATGTCTTTTGATACTTATTTTCAGGTCTTTTTCATAATTAAGTAACATTTGTTTCATTAACTACTTCTCTCACAACCTTGTCATCCAAACTCAATAGCATTACATTGTGCCCTTTAATGAAATCTTTTTTGTCTCCTATGCTCTTAAATTCTGCAATAGTTTTTCTTCTTTTTCTAACATTGATTCACATTCTTACTTAACAAGAACCACTTTTATCTTCACCTCCTATAGAGTAAAATCATTCAATCCATTAAACTTCTTAATATTGAACTTATGTAGAGGCTTTTTTGATAATAGACCTTAACTTCACAAAGATAACCTAGGCTATGATACCAATTGTTATGATGTCAATTACTTTGATACTAATTGTCACGAAAATAAAAGCAATATAGGAGAAAGTAACAAAGGAAAAAACTAATACTTTATATGGTTCAACCAATCTATATGACCTACATCCATAAACAAAGAGAATTTATTTTTATTATTATAACAAAGATGAGGAAAATAGATGACAGCAACCTTACACAACCTTCAAAAAAGTCTCCAAAAGATGCTCACCAAGGCCTTATCAGGTCTCCACTTAAAAATTCGTTATCAAACTATTTAAGACTATAGTTGTCAAAAGTTTAATACTAGTGAAACTTTATTACCATAGAAGCCTAATGTCACTGATATTCTATTTTCACAAAAGTTTAAGATTACTAATCCTCTATTTTTATATATGACTAGTGACACCAAAACTCTATTCCACTAAAAGCCTAAGGTAACTGAACTTTTATTTCACGAAAATTCAAGGCATATATTACACTACATATAATATATATAATAAGAACATAGCTGCAAAAAGATCTTGAACAGTAGTTTTCTTGTCGTTATTCTTCTGTTGTTAAAGTAAATATGTGCATGCTAGTTTTAATTAGCTCATTATTGCCCCTTCTTTTAGCTAATAAACTAATAACTAACTTATAATCACAAAATAACCAACTAACTAAAAGATATTGATAACTAAAGATGTGATTAATGTTTATTCTCTAATATAGACAAAGTACAATATCAAACATGCCTTTAAATGATGGACTAGTTTTGAAAAAAAAGCAATGAAAGAATTAATATATTTCATTCAATTGAAACCGAGTTTTTGCAAATTAGATGAAAGAGAATTGAAAAGAGCTAGAAAAAATTGTTCTTACCTTAAAAATCTAGTAAATGTATTTAACATCACTTATCCATATCATTACAAATATGCTTCAATTTAAGATAATAAGGGCATTAATTCATAAACTAAACTCTAGAAAAAAAAGAATAAAAGATACATCAGCCTCACTATTTAACCAAATTAGATATAAATCATAGTATCATCATCAAAGTAGAGTATTCTTCTTATATCTATATCAGTGATGGGATCACACGCCAAGCTAAAAGGTACAAACTCCTCATTCATTTCATTTGTAAACTTAGAAAGTTTTCATGTTTTCTTATTCATGAACAAACAAGTGTTGTATAAAAAATCAGCATTTATATATCAGAATTGGAACTTATTTAGTATAAACCAAAATGTAGGCAACTTAAGCTTCAGATGAAATTATTTATCAATTTGCTAAACATTGTAATCATAAGTGAACAATAATTGTTCCTTTTTTGGTCCAAAAGTGAACTAATCGTGGTTGCTCAGATCACACTCAGTCTTGACCTCATAAGTAAGCTAATCATGAGTATAATTGTTCTTTGCTACTAGTTACATCCAATTATCTACTTAAAGAACATTAGCCCTTCTATGAGAAAAAGAATTAAACTATTACTAAATATTATTCATGCTTATAGAAGAAGCTACTTTAATATGCTTAAATTCTGGTCTAATCTAATTTGAACAAATTTGATATAACTAGTTCTGACATTAAAAAATGGTACAACATGTGTATGCTTAATTGAAATTAGGGTTATAACTAGCTGAAGTTTCCCGTTAACTTATTTATGTTGATTTATTCCCTATAGTCAATCGATTGGTTGCAGTTTTAGTCACATAATTATTTAAAGACATTATTTATCTTATATATATTTAGATTTATATGATCAAATCCATTGGATAAATGAACATTACAAGTGAAATTATAATGAGATCATAATTATGAGATTTATAATTCATTTATACATTATCCCTAAATTGTTCCATTGATATTGGACATTGAATAGCATAAAAGACTAGGACACGTTATGTTTCTTCCATATAAGTGAAATAGTTGACCTCATAAGAATAAATTATAAAGATACTTAAATAAACATATGACTTCTTATTAGAGAACAAGTTTATTGAATTGACCCCATATAAGAATTCTAGTTGGAAAGTTACTGTATGTCCATGAAAAGTCTTATTATGATGATTGTATAAAGGATTTTTTAATTTGAGATCTCAAAAGTATCTCAAATATCTCAAATAGGGATTTTTATATATTGATACTACTTTTGACCTAATTTATTCAAGAATAGTTCAATCGTTAGTCATTAGATATAATATAAACTATACGAAGATAGTTGAATAACCAGTATAGGATTCATCACCTTAAATTGATTAAGGAGAATGTTTCTTTATTCCTAATTATTATTGATTTGAGAAATTTTTAGGCAAGGTGGAATTGATACTTTGAAAGTAATTTTCAAATGTCACTAATAGAATCAATTACTAATAATGGAGAATTAAAATAATTGGACCCGAATAGAGTAGACATTATTTACTTACTCTATCTCTAATTAGAATATTATTTGATAAAATGTTTGAAGTATATGAAAAAAATCATGCACGAAAAGATTAGTCAAAATTATTTTGACATTTCTAATATTTAGTTGGTCTTGATGTATTGTTAGATGTCAATCTTGATCTATAAATATAAATTATTTAACCAGAGAACTAAAAATAAGTTAAATAATTTTAATTTACTTAATCATTAATTTGATTTAGGTTTATAATTTGTATCCATTACTAATATTTAGGAATCTAACAAGTTACAAACAAAGAAAGGATGAAGAGAGAAAAAGGTAATTTAATCAAGTTAGACCTTTGTAAAGTTTATGATATGATAATATATTATATCTTATTTAAGCCTAATTGGTATTTAATTAGAATTAGTTATAAATCTAATTAAATTTTAATTAAAATTAGAAATTTCTTTTAATTAAATTACTATAAGGTCTAAACCTTATTATAAATTGACTTAAGCTCTAAAGGAGCTAGCATTTTATACCTACCATCTTTACAGCACTTATAGAGCTCCCTTAATATGTTTATATAGATACTGATAGAGATTGAACACATACTATAGAAGTTACGATGAACTAGTTTTAGGAACTGTTCGAGAGAAACAATAAGAAAAAGATTAAGCTACATAACCAGGTATAAATTTATTATTCATGTCATATTATAGCAAAGTGATTGGTTTTCAAAAAAATAAAATGATTTTTTTTATTCTACTATACTCGGGATGGAATCTCACCCCCAATTTCCTAAAACTTTGGTTATTGTAAACTTGCTCTGTTAGAAATATTTCTCATTCAAGTTTGGTTTACACGTTGAGAAAAAAGCTTACAACTCCTTTACAACTTGGAAGAACACATGATAGGTAAAAACTAATGAGAATATTGGTATAGAGGCGCATAATATACATAGTTAACTAAGCTTCAACAACTACCATGCAAGGTAGTAGTCAGCTACTATATATGTAGTATAGATCACCTATATGAGTTCATTTAACAATATCTATTGTTGAACCAAAACCATTCACCAATATCCCTATCTTTCTAAGAAGATTAAATGAAGTGTTCTACAATAAATAAATGATAGAATGAAGTGAATACATTATTTCTTCAAATGTTAGACAATGTAAGTCCATTATTCAGATAATAAAAAACCTATAAATGATTCAATAAGACTTCAAGAGATAGTTTATAGTTGCGACCCTTGTTAAATGATTTAATTGTGACCTTTTGCCTATAAACTCATTTATTATAAACCAATTTTCCTTCAAAAACGTTTAGTATGGACTTGAGTTTCTCTATTAAAGTTTTTGCAGATAATGTTTAGTAGTTAGTTTGAGTCATTCCATTTATGACTCTTGTCAGCAATGCTTGAGAAATTTCATTTTCAGAAGATTATGATCATGTTTTTTTATAACAAGGAAGTAATAAACAATTCTGAAGCTAAATTTTGGTGTTAATGTTTTAATTTATAATTTGTTGTTTGTTTTGGCTTCAAATGCGAGGTTAAAAGAAAAGTAACAGACATGAAAATTCATATGACGGTGAAGATGATGCCATAAGGATGGAGTTAAACTACTAATGTGGAAATAATGAGACCGCATAATTAAGTCTACAAAATGGAAGTATGGAAAGGATGTTTATGGTTAATCAAACTAGCCAAATCAAGGTTTGAAAGGGAAAAAATTTGGCCAATGTTTGATGTTCATCTATGGGCACCCATGGTAACTAGGATAAAAAAAATGATAAAGATGTTAAGACTTATAAAAGCAAATATGTCACTTATGATTAAAATAAAAAAGTTATTCCTTCCATCTTCTTTATCTTAACATTCTCTCTCTCCGTTTTTTTTGGGGATTTTTCCTGCATCTCCATACAAGATATTGATGTCATTGTATAAGTTTGAATGTGAGAACTATAACCATTGTTTTTCTATAACTTAAATTTGGAATTCATTTTTTTGTTTAGTTATTCCCTCCATCTTCTCTGTCTTGATTTTGTTTTCTTCACTTCATTTCTAGATAAGAATTTCATGTAATTATACAGAGAAGAGTATCTTAACATCATCAATTTATTGTTTTCATAATGAAATTGAAGCACATTTTGAAAAGAAGAATATCCTTATTAATATGCTACATTATTTTAGCTTATTTACATTTGATATGTAATTATTGTAACAAAAATTTGAACAAACAGTACCTTGCCTCATTGCATTACCTACCTTGCATAGAAAAAATTACTCTTAAATGTTCATTTGAAAAAGGTACCAACTTCACTTTTACGAGGGAACACTATGAATAAATACAAATAATTCCATGGCTCAGTAGAGACCATACTATTACTTAATATATGTCATACCAACTTAATATATAAAATAATACTATCAGTCATTAAATATAAGTACCACATACACTTTACAACTAGAATGCCATCTCTAAATATAAACTATATCCCACATTAATATAAATTATACTAGTACTTTATCTACTCAATAGTAAATGTAGATATAAAAAATTCCGCCATTGATCATAGATAGATAACACTTGCACTTTAAATGGGAATATAATGACTTAGTGGAAAGAATATTATGCCTCAATACAAAATATAGGTGTATTCACTACATTCAAAAGTTACAAGTATGAACTTAAAATAACAATATTAGTGAAAATAAGAAAACCATCTCTAATTACAAACTTTATCTCTCCTTACTATAAACTATACTAGTACTCTATTTATTAAATACCATATTTATGTTAAAAAAACACCATCACTCATTACTTATAAGATATACACTTTTAAAATAGAAAAATATTGATTGAATAGAGAGAACAATATAGCGTTATACAAACTATCCTAGCGCTTAGTATATTTAATACCAACACTAAAACCAAATGTTACTAAGACACATTTAAAATAAGTCACAGCTTCAATGAAAAATGGGAATACCATCTTTTACAAACGATACCCTAACCTTAATATAAACTATACAAGTTCTCTATCTACTTAATATCGGGTATAGGTATAAAAATTTACCATCATTGCTTACAAATAAGTAGCATCTACACTTTTAAATGGGAATATAGTAATTGAGTGGAAAGAATATCATGCCTCAATACAAACTATACTAGTAGTCAGTACACCCAATACCATAGCTTTAGATAATAATTACTAAAATATTTTTTGAAAAAGTAATAACTTTAATGTAAAATAGGAATACCATGACTGAGTTAACATAGTACCAAACATCAATATGATGGACATAAATTGATACATGCCCATATAATAAAAGTGTGTCGTATAAAGGTTTTATCTAACATATTTAAATACTATATCTTGTGGTCAACCTTATAATAAAATTTGTACATTAAAGTTTTTGGTAAACATGGATAAATACACAACCATGTGATCAAGCATGTTATTAAAGGAAATTTGGCGAGAAATTGTAACGTACACAAATTGATAAACAATAATTTATAAAAATATGTTTATTAAATGTTTTGTTTAACATAGTTCAGTGTAAGACCATATGTTCAATCATGTTCTTTAAATAATTGAAGCGAAAATGTGAAGTATACAGATTGGTACACGATCGTGCATGAAATTGTGTCTATTAAAAGACTTATTTAACATAATTAGCTACAAGTTTGTGTGGTCAATCGCTTTCTAGTTTAAAATTTTCAAGGAACTTATCCATGATTGGTGCTTTGATGTCATAAATGGTCATATATGATGTCATTTATAGATCGTATTATGATATCAAATGTGATGATAATTCATATGAGTTACTTTAATGCATTGGTTGCTCTTACTTAGAAAGAATAAGGGAGTTCATGATAACTGCCTTTAAACCATGTTTATGAATGGTAGTGTATGACTGCAAATTTTTCACATAGGTGTCAACTTTATTTATCTCCACTAAAAGACATGAAATGTATTTTTAACCCTCTATTACCATTTTTGACTTTAGTAATTGAACTGATAATTCCAACTCTTCTTTCCTGAAAAACTATTATATGTGTCACTTTTCCCACCCACTATAAAATACATCAGTAAGGCAAACAACTCATTGAGTGTAACATCCCATTACCCATGTTGAGCCTAAAATAGTAATTATGAGAGATTATTGAGAGAGTAGAAAATATATTTCATGCTTATGCATTATATGATATGCACATACACTTGAATATTGAATTTTTGCACATGAAAATAATTGTACATGCATTCATTGACATTTTTCGGGTATAATTGATCTATAAATGTGATTATATTTGGAATCGTAAATTACATGTGTTAAAAATGTGATTTGGAGAGTATATTTATCGACTTAGAATTTTTGGAGAAAATCTGAGAATTTTCTGAAGTTTAAGGGTATTATTGTACTAGGAAAAATGCCAAGTGACAGAAAAATTGATAAATAGTGGTATAGATAAATGTCAAATGGTAGTAGAAATTTTAATATGTCTCATTAAGATTTAATGACAAGTGTCATTGAAAATTGGGAGAAAATTGGATTAAAATTGAAGACAAATTAACTAGTTAAATAAAAGACCAAGGAGAGACCTTAAGGAAGTGACATGTGTCACTTGCCACACCATATGCCACACACCTCACACTCTCGTAACTTCTCTTGTAGGACTATATTTATTTATTTTTCATTTGGATAAAACATGTTTTCTTTTCTTCTCTTCTTTTCGTTCATCACTCTTCATCTCTACATCAAAGTGAACCTTATTCTTACCTTTCTTTGCTACTCTCATCTTGTTGTCTTCTTCTTCTTGTCTTAAAAGCCTAACCTAATCCACCCTAGAAAGTTGATGATCGTGAGTATGGAGGATTAGGGTTTCTAGGTGTTTTTTAAGAAACCTAAGAATAAAGCAAGTAACTTAAACTTTAATCTTCATGGATAGTGTTAAATTGAACATATATGATGAGAAATTTGAAGATTGATCATGGGTTCTTATATATTTGTTTAACATGGGTGTTGCGTAAAAGTAAATAGATCATGCTCTAAATGGTAGTGAGTTAATGTTATTCATTAAATGAGAGAAATAGGATTATAGTTTGAGACAAAGTAGAGTGATATTGAAGTTAAATATGCACTAGATAGAGTGCTTTCACTAAACATGCATCTGTGTTTTGCCCATATCTTGATCTATAGGTGTCTAAATGGGACAATTTTTAATGTAGATTAAACTAGAGGTATATGGCTACAATTTTTGTGAAGGAAGTGAATTTTAATTCTATCTCTAAAGGCCTTGAAGTTTGGCTTGAAGTTGAGAACTGTAAGCTGTCATGGTATAAGAATAGTCTGTAGTATTTTAGGTATAACGTTTAGAATATGGAACCAATTTGTATGAACTTAGGTTTGTTAGAAACTTAAGACATAGATGAACATGTTTTTAGAAGAATACATTTCCATAAAAACCTCATTTTCCAGGTCATAATGGTCATACAAAACTAACCTGAAAAATAGAGATGGAAAAGAATTTGAAGATGAGTGATATGGAAGGACAGACGAAACACAGACGATCTTAAAGGACAAACGAAACATAGACGATCTTGAAGGACAGACAAAACACAGATGATCTTGAAGGACAGACGAAACACATATGATCTTGAAGGAGAGATGAAACACAGACGATCACGACCCAAGAGATATTTTTAGGAGTGTTTTTTTTATTGAGCATGCTTTGGTATTTTGTGATTTCTTGATCTATAGTGATCCGAATGGGATGATTTTTAAATTGGAGTAAGCTAGAGACATAGGGATACAATTTTTTTGAAGAAATCAAAGTTTAAATTTGTCTCTAAGGATTTCAATTTCTGGATTGAAGTTGAATAAAAGGTATTGTTACAGTTAGAGAACAGTCCGAATTTATTTTGAGTATAACTTTTGGGATATTGAATCGAATTGAATGGTCTTGGTGTCATTAGAAACTATAGACGATGGGAAACAATTTTCTAGAAGAAAGTATATCGAATTACTTCATTTTCATTATTAGACTGATCATGGAAAGATACCCAAGATTGTCTTGAACATGCATTGTACATATTTCATATTCATAAATGTGTATAAATGAATACTTATAATTGTGCTAAAGTGTGATATGTTTATTTTGCCTGATATAGAGGAGCATTTGGAACTCAACATCTAGACGTTACTAGAACTTCAAGGTAATAGCTTCGGAAGCAATCTATGAGTAACCTAGACGGTCTCACTCAATTAATTGTTGTGTTAGATTATGTTTAAAATATCTTAAGAATGTGAAAGTGATTGTGTTGATTCCGGACAATGAAGGTTCGAGGTTCTTGATGAACAAATGTGATATTTGAAATGCTCCTTATATGTGAATGTGAAGAAATAAATGTTACTCAACAAATTTTGTTGAATGCTGGACTAAGGTCCGAAGATGATTATGTTTTGACTGTGAATGTGACTGATTGAAAACAATGACTGAATGGATGTGTGAGATGCATTTCATTTCAAGAATACATGAAAGATAAAGGCAGTTGTGACAGGAGTCACCAGTAAAAGAGCTTAAAGCTCAGAACATGATAAGATCCCTTGGCTCAATTGTGCATGTACCCGATATTCGCTAAGGGATATGGGACATTATTCGATATAGCTCGGTATCCACTAAAGGATATGAGCTAAAAAAAAAGATGCACTCGGTCACAACAAAGTAACAAATGAACTGAATCATGTGCATTGCATTTACAATTAATATGTGTACTTTTGTATGAATGAAATGTTTGGTATAATTGTCCCGAAAGTGATATGTGATGCTTTATGCAAAAATTTAAAGATGTGAATTATATGTCTACATGTTTGATGTGTTGTATGAATTGAGTGAACCATCGATGATGATTACCTCATATGAGTTCGCAAAATCACTCAAAATTGCATGTTGACATTTCAAGACCGAGGGAGGACTTTTGCTACTGAGAGACCGTACAAGAAGCATAATTCTTGTACTTTTGTGAAGAAAATGGCTCATAGGTCGATCAGTTGAGATTAGAAGATTAGATAGATCTTTTTGTGCATTTCCTCTTTCGTGTAGCTTATTTTGTAATAGGTTAT
>JAOQML010000001.1:10368547-10379285 GCA_027568935.1 Erythroxylum urbanii
GACTGGTAGCTAAAGGCTTCAATCAAAGGGAAGGAGTAGATTACTCGGAAGTATTCTCCCCTGTGGCTAGAATTACAACAATAAGAACACTTCTAGCCATAGCCACAATCAGAAAATGGCCTATCCTACAGTGTGATATCAATGACGCATACCTACATGGTCATATAGAAGAAGAACTCTACATGTTGCCTCCACAAGGTTACAGGGAAGCCCAGACAGGAGAAGTGTGCAAACTACTGAAGTCAATCTAGGGACTCAAGCAGGCGGGCAGACAATGGCACAAGGAACTGACCACTAAGCTAAGGGACTTGGGTTTTGACAAAGCAGAATCAGACCATTGCCTCTACACTAAAGGACAAGGCAACAACTTCGCCGCCATCATCATGTACGTAGACGACATCCTCATCACAGGAGTAGATGAGGAACACCTGAATGCTATTAATTATGCCCTACATGAAATGTTCCCAATCAAAGACCTAGGATATGCTAAGTTCTTTCTAGGAGTTGAAATTGCAAGATCAAACGAAGGGACTGCTCTCAGTCAAAGCAAATATGTACGAGATATTTTACAGGAAACAAACATGATGGACTGTAAACCATGTACAACACCCATAGCTCCAGAAAGTAAACTTACCATCGATGAAGGCGAACCACTCACAGACCCTGAAATTTACAGAAGAATCGTCGTCAGACTTCATTATCTGAACTTCACAAGGCCGGATCTTACCTACATAATACAGCAGTTAAGTCAATTCATGCACACGCCGAGGGAACCTCACTGGAAAGCCGTACGACAAGTCCTCAAATATCTTAAAGGTACGCAGGACCATGGACTATTCTACTCATCAAATTCAGATCTACAACTTACCGATTACTCAAATTCGGACTGGGCAAGCTGTGCGTTTAGCCGACGGTCGTTGACTGGGTTCTGTGTGTTCCTCGAAAATTCGCCTATCTCATGGAAAACGAAGAAACAAATGACAGTCAGTCGATCATTAGCAGAGGCAGAATACAGAAGTTTAGCCTCCACCACATGCGAACTGAAGTGGATCGTTCAACTACTAAGGGTTTTTCAAATCGAAATCCGAAGACCTATACCTCTATACTGCGATAATCAGGCGGCGATACACATCTCGAAGAATTCCGTCTTCCACGAGAGGACGAAGCTCCTGGAGATAGATCTCCACCTTGTTCGGGATGTGGTGACCTCAGGGTTCGTAGATCTCGCGCACGTACGCAGCCGACATCAACTAGCTGATCTATTCACTAAACCCCTCACCACACGAGTGTTCGAAGACCTAATCTTCAAGTTCGGATCCCTCAGTTGCACCCGGGCTTCGACTTGATGGGAGGGGTGTTAAATGACAGACTCGGGCCAACCCACATGACCCAATGACCCAATAAATCGTTACTCTCATTCACACAGACAGAGCCACGCCCACGTACATATTCTTTTTTATTTCACAGTACAAACACCTAGAATCTTCTATTGTAACAGAATTGCATGTATTGCGGTAGCCAATAGCTTTTCTCCTTTTCTAGTATAAAGCTTTTCTCCTTTTCAATTCTTCAAGATATCACAATTGAAATAAACGTTTCTTCATCACTAAGTAATTTTTCAATATTCTATTAATAAAACCAATCATTATGATATCTTGATTTGTAAACAAATTCAATCCATTTAAAAAGAAACACATTTCAATTGTATGGAATAGTCATAGTAAAATGGATCTTTGTAATTTTATGACCAATTCAGTATTGTACCACATCTTAAGATCAAATTTGACATGGCTTACATATCATCCGACAGATGTTTCGTTTCAGCATGCACTACATAGAATTTGATTAGAAAAATACAAAAATAGGACTCTTCTTTCAATTCCATCCGACTCAATTGCATTTTTTTAATCGACTTTTGTTTTGTCAAAACGAAGATGAACAACGCTTAAAATAATCTAAAAGGTAACCGTATTATAGTTTATTCGTTTTAAATATTTCACGATATTTTTAATTTTCCAAAAAAAAGAATATCTTACATTTCTTTTGGCATCCTCATATGAACAAATTGAAAAATTCAAACACTTAAAAAAAAAATTACATCTCACATCATTTTGTGTTCTCTGTGAAATTGAGAAGCTCACAAATTGTAAATCTTCTACTTCAATTGAGAGACCTAATGAAACCTTTACAATGATATCAACACATATTTACATAACAATTTCTTTTTCATATTTTCACTGAATTAACCTAAGCAAAAACCTGAAAATAAATAAATAAATGTAGTGCTGCAGGAAGAGCAAGAGAAAGAATGAGGTTTGTACATTCCAAAAATTGAAACCGAAACAAAATAAAGAGTAGGAGGAGTTCTGTAACACTCTGAGGAATAAAGTTTCCAAAACATGGCGTAGAAGACCCTATTAAAGCCACCCATGCATCGTCAAGTGTTGATGTGCGCAACTAAATTGACATCAGTATTCAGTGATTACCATATCATCTATTTAATGACATGATGGACCTAGTTAAGAAAGTGAAATAGGCATGAGTGAAAAAAAAAAAGTATTAGCGTTGGAGGACTAGAAAACAATCACAAAAAGTAGAAATGCTGAAATATATATAAAAAAAACTAACAATAATAAAAGAGTAAAAATATCGTTATCCCGCCTATGTATTAAATAATAGGATCGTAACAGCGACGAGTACAACAGCTCATATCAAAAGCAACAGAATCAACCGATTCCAAAAAGATTAAAAAAAAAAAAAAAGCAATAGAACAACCTGCTATATACTAGTGAAAGGCTCAACCTCATATCTAATAGCAAAGCTGGCTGCTTGCTCATCCATATGTACCAGTAAAGAATTTTTACTCCGACTTGTAAGAGAATGCAACTAATTAACAAGCTGGTCTATAACCATATAAGCACAGGACAAACAACAATCTTTGCAAGGTAATACCTTCCTGAAATGATCAAAATTCCCATTGAGATCAAACCGAAGAGGCAACAGTATTGTAAGCAAGGTCAATTTCCTCCTCTGTCATCTCAATTGTTTCATCACTTTCATACCCTTCTGCATGTGTGGAGATGGCACATTTTCTCCTGTCGGTCTCACTTTCATCCATCTTCAGTTTTTTAATCTGGTACTTAGAATCATCATTTGAGCATCTAAGTTCAGACTCATACATTTGTTTCAATTCCCTGGCCTGTCTGCAAATGTCATCCTGTAGCAAATTTGGATTATTACGACCATCTACAAGCTTTACCAGCTCCTCAACTGCACGAGGAATGACATTCCACTGCTCTGCCACTTTCCGTACATCCTACGCAAAGTAAACTAGTTTTATATGCAAAAGATTGAGAAGGGTTATAGATCTGCAGAAGTTGCAGAAGGGATTGAAAATGCTCTAGATGAGAACATAACACCTGATTCTGTTCAAGGGAATCTATGGCATCTTGTAAACAAATTATGATCCCCTCCGCAGCTATTTGTTTTATCTCACTTGGGTTTGGCTGTTGAAACAACAAATTAAGATCAGGTTGTGCACATGGTCCTTTCTCCTTTAAAACTTAGTGAGACTAGCAGTGGGAAAATAATATGCCAGAAAAAAATTCTGTTATCTTGTCGTCATAAATGATAATCTGCCAGGAATCTTTTCACACTTATCTTTTCCCTTTATTGATTACAGTATTGTTTTCATATCCAAGAGCATCTTGTTTCATGTTTTATAAAAGGAAGAGATTGCTCAAATACAATAAATTGAAGAAGGATTGACTCATAGGGCTCTATGAGTATTAGTTGAAAACACAGATGATCACAGCAACGAATGTGGAAGCAATTGTCAAAGGTACGAACCAGAACAGGAAAATGATAAGAGAAAGCTACTACAATTAGGTGAAACTTACCTTTTCATCCTGACTTTCTAACCATGAGATGGTTCGATTAAGATCATCAACAGCCCACTCTTTCACTTTAGAAGGAGAAAAATACACTTTAGCAGGATCAGAAGCTCCACTCTGTTAACATACAAGGCAGCACCAATTATTATCAGCAGGTCAAATGATTGTGGATATAAATCCTCAGATCTCATTGTAGAGTAAGTTCTCAAATGTGAAAATACACTCAATTGAGAACTTATTTTTTGAAATAACCTTTGTGGAAGTCTTCTTTGAATGTGATATTCTTTCAATTCGTTTCTCTGATTTAGTAGACAGCAGGCTTGCTTCTTGATCTGCAACCACCCCTACAATTCAGATATCAAGCAAAAGTTAGTATAATGGTCAATAACACATTCAAGACACCAAAAATGGACAGAACACAAGCAACGGCTGAACTTGATGCATGCATGCTTCATAAGAAAAAAGAATACGTCTTGGTGCTTGGTCTACAGCTGTGCAACTTTAAAGCACAAACATTAAGTATACCAACAAGGGCAAGAGGGCCGGTTAAAATCATCCATCTCCAATAAACATAAAGGAAACAAATAAAAAATAAGTAAATCTACCAGGCCACTTACTTGCATTTGAAACAGGGGTATCCCTCCATGGCTTGCCAGCATGCATGAGGTAAGGATCAATCTCAACAAGCTTCTTCGTCCTGTAACATTCTGCTATCCAGTCCTGAACAGAATTACCAAACAATAATGGTTTTAAATTACAGAATGCAACTGCAATTGCGGCCACAGTATTACAAATGCCATGCCCACAATTGTAATCGCATTGGCAAACAGTGTTACCAGCAGTTCACAACTTAGAATCCTCGCAAGCAATGATAATAAAAAAGCTTTTTTTTTTTTAAGGTTTATCGATGTATGTTACCTTGTGGACAATTGATCCAGAAAGAGCCTGCACTTGACGGAATTTTGGAGTGTTTGAATAGGCTGAAACCAAGAGCGTGCAATCGGAGCCCCAATCGGGTCTGTACTGGGCACCCATTTCAAGAGCATGAGAGCGTATCCTAGCGCGATCCGGATTAACCAACCCAGACAACACTATCACTACACCTTCCTGCCCAAGTTCAAAACCTAGTTCATTCATCTAGCAAAAGACAAACAAAAAGAAAAAAATAACAAGAAATACCAAGAGTTTGGAGAAGTGAGGAGTGGAGGATGAATTGTTGGCTATTACAGAAACGTCTTCTGGGTTCTTCCCGGTGGACTTATCCCGGCCACCTTCCGGAGAACTCATCCACGGGGGAAGATTCCGCCTTCCTCCGCTACCACTAGCCATCGAACCGGCCACTTCCTTTGATTTTTCTTTTACGTCATCATTCAGTTCTTATTGATTATTAATTTATTATTTCTACATTTTTTTAGGCGGGACACGTGTCGAATGTGTAGAGAGGGGCGAGTGATGATCAAAATGGTCTTCAAATTACAAGATCACATCCTTCTTCCATCTCCCTCCCGCTCACTTCCTCTCTTTGAATTATCGAGTGAACACACCCATTCTCTCTGACTCTTTTTGTCTCTCTCAGTGTGGAGTCGGGTCGGGTCTGTTGAAAATGTCGGATCCATTGGAGAGGTACTCCGGGCTCTCTCTCTTTCACCAGACGTTCACTTCTCTCTCAGCCTTGGTTTGGATTGAAGGAAAGCAAGAGAAAGGAAAGGAAGAGAATTGAACTTCTCTTGGTTTCTACCGTTTGGACAAAAATAAGCAAAGGGAAAGTGAGAGAATGGAGAGGAAAATGAGAGAAATTTGAGTCAAATATATTTCTCTCTAAATTGGTGGGAAAGGAGGAGAAATATAAGACAAGAGAATCCAAACATATGTAAATTATAAGAAAATCTCTTCAATTCCCTCCTTTGATAAAGTAGGAAAATAAACAGAAGAAAAAAAATTCTATTTCTCTTCCATTCTTTTCTCCTCTTTTCCTCTCAATATTTCCTTTCTTTTCCCTTGTACAAGTAAGGATCCAAACAAAGGCTCAGTGAAACATCCTCCTCCGCCGTGCGGTTCCGACGACGGTCTCCTGTCTATCCACAATTTCCTCAAATCTCTTGTACTTTTTCTTTCTCTACGCTCCTCTTTTCCTTAGGTTTCAATTACTCTTCAATCGGATTAATTGATAATTATCTTCTCGTTTCTGATCACCAGGCTGTGAGAGACCCACAAAAGCTTCTAGAGCAGGCAAAACTTATTCTAGATACTTCTAAGGAGCTTCAAAACAATGAAGATGAACCTTTTCAAGGTAAAGATCAAGATGTAGTTGAAAAAGAGCGGAGACCGGGCTTAGTCCGTAAACGTGCTCGCTTTTCTTTGATTCCTAATTCAAGGTAATGCATGCCTTTTATTGTTATAAGCTGTAAAGTTTGTTTTCTAGACGTTCCAATAATGTTGCAACAGAAGTGTGTTTGTTTTGATAGCGAGCGTAAAGCTAGTTTGGAGCCTACTTTGGACATTGATAAGCTGAAAAATCCTGAGGAGTTCTTCTCCGCTTTTGAAAGGCTTGAAAGTAAGTAAACCGTATTGTTTTGTAAGAATTTATTATGAGTCTGTCTATGTCTCTATTTGAGTTCGTTCTGTTATGGTTGATTAATCAAACGTTTTCGTTGTTAGATGCCAAAAAGGAAATAGCAAAACAGACAGGCCATGCTTTGGCAGACTCGATTCACTGTAGTGCCTCTGTGGCTGCACGGCCTATTCGACCTGGAATCCCAGGGTCTGATCAGTGCAGTGCTTTGGTTAATGCCCTCGTTGTAACTGGTTGTGTTTTTTTGATTATGGATATGTCTGTAATGGTGTCGATTTACTCATGTTGCAGGAGATCTAGGATAGCGAAGTACAGAAATCTCTTTCATTCCACAGCTACTGAAGAGATGGTTGAAGAGAAGGTTGATCTGTCTCATCATGATGCAGGACAAGGAACAACCTATGCAGACATCACAGAGCCAGAAACGAACTTGAAAAATGTTGAATCACAGCATATGGAAAAATTTAATGTTGCTACACTAGAGGTTGAATTTGCTGGTGAGGGATAGTCACTGAAGCAGGGACAAAATAATTACAGTGTGATACTTGCTAAACTTTTAGTTCTTTTTCTCAATACTGCTGGTAACATGAGTTACTCTTTCCTATGTAGGTTCAATAACCAAGGCTGATAATAGAGTTGACCAGCTTTTAGAGGAATTGCTTGCTCATGACTACAGTGAACTAGACGGCGATGGAACGCTTACTTTACTGCAGAAATGTTTGCAGATCAAATCTCTTGATATAAAGAAATTAAACCTCCCTGAATATCAGGAAGTTCAAAAGATTGATTTCAAAGCTTCTGGTGGGAAATTGCCAAAGCCTGGGAATGTTCTAGCAGACGTACAGAATCTTTTACAGTCAACAGGGGGTAAAGCACCTGTGAAGCAGACAAATCAAGAAAGTTCTGTTTCTACTACTGGTTCTCCAACTCCAGCAAAAAGTCCATGGGCGTCATTGTCTTTGTTGAGGAAGCACATATTGCGGTCAAACCCTTCAGACAATCCGTTTTCAGCTGATGACATTGAGCAATCACCACAAGTACATGCTCCTTCTACTGGAATATTTAATCAGAGTTCTGATCCAAGAGAAATGCGTTCTGATGTGGAGCACATCAATGTTGGTATGGACAGTGGCGGCATAAATAAGAGTTTAGGTCAGCCTGATGCTGGTGCAGATATTCATACAAATGGACCAAATGAAATTCGGGATATGGTGAGGTTTTTTCTTTTACTTTGTTGTCTTGCTTCGATTTAAAATGTTGAAAAAGTTTCATCTGTGAGTTCTGCTACAATTAGTCAGAAGATATGCAGCAGGAAGGTGAGGCCTCTCGACAGCCTGATTTAAATATGGATGACTTAACTGTGGAAATACTGAATGATGTCCAAACTCTGCATGGTATGTTTTTTTCAACCCATAGTGTATTATTTCTTTCATCTGCAGAAAGTTGGATGACTGGGTTATTGGTGTTGGCTTATTAAGCTATTTGATATTTGACTCAAAAATCTTTGATGTGAATTTCCCTGATACAACCACCACTTTCTTTCCATTTAAATAATCTTTCTTAGATTTACTAGTTAGGTGCCCGTTTAGAAGGATGAAGAACATAAGAGAAATGAAAGGTTTGTATGATTGAAATTTGGAGGTAGAATTGGGGTAATCTTCGAGTCCAAGTTTGACCGTTGTTATGAATCACGTTGATTTTGATTAGTTCACACAACTTCTGTGCTCTGAATTTGATTGTTCTCACCTTTTAGTTTTAACGATTCCTATTCTTGTATGTGTTTTCATAAGTGTCTTTTTTCACCTTTTCTCTGAAAGGTCAATCAAATCCTATGATCGTTGATGAGCATGCTATTGGTGGATTCTCTAAAACTCTGGACAGTGATCCAGAACAAGTTCAACATGCTATGGTTCAGCATAATGAGGTTCTAGCCCTTACTGTCAACTCTTTCTTCTAATTGGTACTCAAGTTTGGCATTAGCTGAAGTTCTGAATCATGGTCTTGTATAGGCAGTACGATGTCTTCCTTTCTGTTTCCATGGATCTGTTTAGTCAACATTTCTATTATATTCTTCTAATCACATGCTCTTGTCTCCCCTAGGCTATTCTTTTCTGGAATTTACTACAATTTTCTTATGCAACAGAAAATTGGTGATTCCTCTGTGTTGATGAAGGAGCGAACCATGAAGGAGTCACATCCTTGCAAAGTACTGAAGAGAAAGGCCTCATCTCGAAGGCAAAGCCTTGCAGGTTCTTAGTGTGAATCAAACCCTCAGTTTCTTACACTATTGCTTAGTGTTGATTATTTTTTATGTGCTTAAATAACTGAAACTTGGCTTTGCTAATAGCTTCTGGTACAACATGGGAGAATGGGAAACGGAGAAGTACCAGGATCAGGTCAAGACCTTTGGAGTATTGGAAAGGAGAAAGATTTTTATATGGCCGTGTTCATGGGAGTGAGTTCCTATTGTTGATTGAATATTCATGAAATTACTGCATGATGTGTAATGTAGTTGCAGTGCTTTGGATATATCTCTTACGTTATCAATGCTTTGCGGATCTCTTTCGTTATCTATGTAACTTTTGTTCTTTTTCAAAATGATTTTGCTTACGTACGCAGTTAAGTGAGTTTATATTCCGGGTGGCAGCCGAAATTTTTTTAATATCTGAGCCCGCCCAAAAAGCTTGAGCTGGTTTGGGTTTCAGGCTTTTTTTGAACTCCTGTTTCTTTTGGGCTTCAGGCCATACATGCAGGGTTCTGGCCTAGCTGAGTCTCCCTGGCCTGAAGCCCAATTTTTTATTTAGGCACTAGCCTGGCCTGAAGCTTGATTAAATCAGCCTTTGCCCATTGACTTTGGGCTGGGTCCAGACTCTTTAGCTATCTCCTACTTATTTTGTTGAAAGGCACATACGTTTTTCACAGCCTCTAATTGAAACTTCAAAGCCGTAGATAAGTTCATACGTTGATGTTGTTGAAATACCAATGAAGCTTGACCTAACACCCTAATATGAGGAAATAAAATAAACGATATTGTTCATTGATATTGGTTGTTGTACAGGTCACATTTGTTTCTTTTTGCTATTTTCTTTTGCAAAAATAAGTTTCTACCGAGGGAAAGAAAGCGTGAGCAAATATATTTCTGTGGATGTACAAGCATATGATACTAGCTAAACGATGAATTTATGGACGACTTTTGAACTTTTTGGTTATTGCATTTAGCAAAGATGCTGAGAGTGACTACATAGTAATAATTTTTTTTGGCGTGTTCTCTTTCTATGCAAAACTACTTGGATTGACCTTTTAGTTGTATTCTTCTAGTAAAGAGCATTGACTAGTTACCCTGTTTGCGTGGCAGGTTTGCCTACTGTAATTGGGATAAAATATGAGTCTCCAGGTAATGATGGGAAACAAATGATAAAGGTGAAGTCTTTCGTCCCTCCTAAATACAAGGATTTAGTTCAATTGGCTGCTCTGTATTGAAGCGTGATCCACTGTCTATAGATTGATTGGAAATTTGAATGTGCAACTTGGCATTCTTCTCCTTGTAACTTCCAGACTTTTGATGAGTTATAGCATATTTTCATTAGGTTGATCTCGAGGAATGTGTCCGTGACAGAATCTTCCTTATTTGGATATAACTGCTCTGTACTTCTTAGCCTAAAGCTGATTATCATTTCTTAAGATTAGCTAAATCAATGTAATATGATCACTTTGTGTGAAGTAGCGAATAAACCCTTCTTTATGAAATCAACGAGATATGCTTTCTTTTCTCACAGCCTTTAATTGCAAGGTCCATGCGTGGTGATTTGATGAGAATGGTCAAGGTCCATGCGGGTTGATTTAGAAGTGAACCCCTGTTCAGTGTTTAAGCAACAGTTTAGAATTTAGAAACCCATTTAATGGCAGTAAACAAACCTGCAATATAGGGAAAGACTCTTAACAAAGATTTTATTGCTCTCAAAAGTCAGTCTTAAATTCAGTTACCTAATAATATAGAACCAAACAAAGTAAGGAATGATATATTTTTTTTCAAGGAAAGCAATTTCTATTTACTTCAAAAAAGAAATGCTTGCAATACATGAAAATTAGAGGCGATGCCAACCTAACCTAACAAATGGTTGGCGAGTGTCTCTTCTCTTGAATAATAGATTGCAACTGTTACGAGTATAAGTCACCCTGGGAGAACCACACCCTCCAAGCTAGCTTGAAGGGAGGGAGAGCCCAAGGCCTTATAAGGCCTGTTCTAGAACCATGCCTCCCCGATATGAGACTC
>JAOQML010000001.1:10387463-10400290 GCA_027568935.1 Erythroxylum urbanii
TATCAAGGACTTCATTAAATCAACTTAAGATCAACATCAAATCCATAAACGTATGAACATCAAAATAATGAAAAATGTCTTTATTAATCATAAAATGATTTAGACAATAAGTGCTAAAGGTGATTGCCTTTAGAACACTTCTCTAATAGGGATCATTATATTAAATAATGCCTCCTTTTATGAAATGCTCACCACTAAATAACCTAATGCTTACTTTCTTATTAACTTTCATTCTATAAAGCATGCAGTAAAGCTTGTAAAGAGTTAGTACCAATACATGTAACAAAGTATGTATATTGTTCCAAAAGGACCAATGCATATAACAAAGTATATAATAGAATGCATTAATGTTTGCTTTAACTTTTGGTTATATGTATCACTTAATAAAGCTTGACTAATAACTGCTGTTTAAAATTTAAGCGGTGACACAATGCATATAGTTAAGAGTTTGTAATCTAGGTTATCTGTATTGTTTACTTTTTAGAATGTAATAATCATTTCAATGCAATTTTATTTTAACTTACGTGTATGCCTATATTTATAGGTTTTAATGGCTCAATACGAAAGTATAAGTCTTTTTTAAGGTGAAATTTTCATCTTGGAGCCTGAATTCAAATATGTTGGTAGAGATATTGCTACATTTGATAACGTTGATGTTAACTATGTTAGTAATATACAAATATATGAGATGGGATTGGAGTTAGAGTATGATCAAATTGATAAGGCGTATTATAGAGTACTTGGTTTTAACTTTAGGATTGATTGAGAGATATATATATTCAAATGAAAGTTATTTTAAGTTAGTAATCCTTATGCAAATACATGGGATTGTTGCTGTATATGTAACTTATCGTGTAGAAACACCTATCCATGTTCTTGATGATGTTGAACAGGGTGTTAATATGGATGAGAATATGGAGGGGTAGGGTACATAAATAGATGAGAACTGGGAGGAACAGGGTGCACAAATGAATGATAACTTGGAGGAAGAGGGTGCACAAATGGAAGAGAATTTAGAGGAATAAGGTTTAAATGTGAATGAAAATATGGAGGAATAGGGTGCACAAAATGGACGAGAATTTTGAGGAATAGAGTGCACAACTTCAATCAAACTTCTGTGTAGACATTCTAAATGACCATCATCCGATTGAAATTAAATCATTAGATTGTGGTACCATCATCTGGTTGAAATTGAATCATTAGATTATGGTAGTCTAATTATTACTAATGAATATCCTAATGGAGAGGAGGTAGGAGAAGGTTTGCATAGACCCAGTTCAAATGTTAGGGAAAATCCTACAAAGGTTGCACAGGAGTAAAAGTTGGCAATGGAATACTAGACTGCAAAAGAATTAAAAGATACTGTTGTTAATTATATAGTAGATAACAGATACAATGTTAGGTTAAAAAAGTGTGAAGAGTAATCGAATTAGTTATTTGTGTATTGACAGATTCCCATAGGTTTTGTATGTTGGATATGATAAGAAAGAGAGATGTTTCAGGGTTAAACTTATAACCTTACTTGTTTTACAATAAACAAACCAAAATTGGTTTATGCCAAATTCTTTAAGAGACACTTCAAGGATAGAATTTTGGAAAAGGCTAGTATTACAACCAAAAAAATGATCGAAGAATACAGAGAGAAGCCAAAAATTTTTGCTAATTCAAGCATGCGTAGAAGAAAAAAGAAGAGATTGATGAAAGAGAGCAACGTATTCTATTGCTGAATATCCAAAGTTGCAAATTTATGTACACGAGTTGAATATAAGCAACTTGGATCAATAATTGAGTTATAATTATCGAGAAATCAAGAGATTTCATTGCTATAGGTATGTTATGTTATACAGTATGTTCATACTTCATTATGTTATGTTATGCATTATATTAATATTTTTTTATATTTTGTTGTTGTTCAAAAGATTGAACATTTTTTTATTGCCATGAAAAGAGGGTGGAAACATTTAAGAACAAATTTTGGAATTGATGGAAGCTTCCTAAAGATAGAATTACAAGGTTAATTGTTAAGGGCAGTTGGTAGGGATGGTGATGGAGGAATGTTTACATTTGCTTGGGCAATTATAGAGGTGGAAAACACAGATTCATGAACTTGATTCATCAATTTGTTAGCAACTGATTTGGAATTGGAAGATGGTGAAGGAATTACAGTTATATCTGATATTCAGAAGGTATATTAATATACATACAATTAAAATCATTATATGAAATATTAACTAACATCTTTTTAATTTGATTTAGGTGTTAGTTAGGTTGTAGAGGAAACTTTGTAGAATATAGATCACCAGATGTGTGCCAAACATATATATCACAACTAGTATGGCAACTAGAAGGGAAGGACCTCAGAAACCAGTTTTGGAATTGTGCTTTGTCAACTTATATTGAAGATTTCAACGAGAAACTAAAGAAGCTTGCAAAATAAGCCTTGGATGTGCTTCAGCATTACTTGAATATCCTAAAGAGAGGTAGACCAGATGTTATCAATCCTCTGAAAGTAAATGTCTTATTGTTGACAACAACATTAATGAAATCTTTAATAGGTAGATTCTACTAGCAAGGGACAGGCCAGTGATAACATGCTTGAGATAATTGGAATGATGGTGATGAAGAGGCATACTGAAAGGAGACATTTTATAGTTGGGTGGAAGTCAAATATTGCACCAAATATATTGAATAAGTTAAAGAAGAACAAAAAAGAGGCAATGAGGTGGAGAATTGTATGGAATGAAGATGGTGCTTATGAAGTTTCAAAGGGTGATGGGAAGCATATTGTCAAGATCGGTAAAAAACAAACATGAAATTGTCAAATATAGGACCTATATGGAAACCCATGCAAACATGCAATTAGTGTAATCCATCACTTAAAAGAAAGGTTGAGACATTCGTTGATTTGTGCTATAGAAAGGTCAATTTATGAGTTTGTATGAACATGTGTTACAACCAAATGGAGGTGAATTTTTCTAGCCTTCAAGTGATATAGAGGTAATACATCCTCCACCTAAAAGAGTTATGCTCGATAAATCCAAAATTGCAAGAAGCAAACAACAAAATGAGTTGAAGAAAATGAAAATTTTAAGCAAATTAAGTCAGAAAGGGCAAGTGCATAAATGTTGAAAATGTGGTCATTCCGATCATAACTCCAAAAAATGTAATAACGACACCTCAACTTAGCGTGCTGAGGCTTCTTTACAGATGCGTATATCCTACTTCAATCATATGAATACAGTTTCATAAACATGCAATAACTAATGTTTATCATTATGTTAATCATGTTAGAATAAAGACAATTTCACAAGTATACCAGTTTTCAATTTTATATTAATTATTATTGGCTTTAATGACGGACAAAGTTATTTTCATTACAACTATACTTAAGCAGCGTGAATTTGGTTGATGATAATGTTATACTTAGTCAACAAAGCAATATTGTAAGCAATGTGCTTTTTTTATCAATTTGTCTTAGTTGAAATAATTACCAAGTGTGTTTCTAACGTTTCATCTTCCATTTTCTATATTGGTACACCTGGACATGCCAATAAAAAAATGTTTAGAGATATTAACCCACACACATTTCAATTATTCTTTCAGCCAAAGGGTTTACGATTCAGAGGATGTTCTAGTATTACTTTACAATAATTACAAACTGAAGCAATCAAAAGGAGAATGTCATTGACACAATCATCGCAACCTAAAATTTCACAATCAAGTACAAATCAGATCGACTGAGGGATTCGACACAGATAGAAAAATCGATGAATGAGAGCGACTAAGGGATTCTAGACAGTGAAGGAGGTGATAAAGATTCCAGCCAACCTCCAACAATTTTAGGAATTCCAGCCGGCCTCCAACAACTTTGGGGATTCCAAACACACAAATACAAACCTAGGAATGAGATAAGGGATCATTTTTTGTTAGGTTTTGATCAATTATTTTCTGATTAGTTAAGTTAATATTTTTGTTTAAGTTAAGAAATTTTTTAGAATTAATTAAATACGATGGGTTCCACTGGTTTAAAATTAATAATATTTTAAAAATTTTAAAGAAAGCAGGCCTTACATTGCCACGAGTGATATAATGTAATAGTGTATGGCTTGCAAAAGAAACAAATTACTATTAAAAAGTGTCAGGTCAGCGATGACCTGGTAAAAAACTAATAGCGTTATCTAACCATCAATTTTTCTGTTATTATGAGATTATATTTAAATGTTTTCTAAATGATAGGGTCTTATTTGTTCTCTCCAAAACATTAAGGTTAAATTTGTCCATTGGTGCAAAACTTAGAGGCCAATCTTGTTACTAAGCAAGACAAATTTTATTCTAATTTCCAAGCACCCTCGAAACTTATCCATATTGTCAAACCTCTTTATTCTAGCCTTAGGATAATTTCCTCCATCTATCCAAACATCCTCTTCTTCGTCTTTAAGAAACCCTAGTTTAAGGTATTGAAACCTTAGCCATAAAAGATAATATTGTTGCTACCTTCCATCCCTCGGGCTGTTAGCTAGCTACGTCACCACCGTCCTTATTTTAAAAGATCCAGAAGATGCACTGTCATTTGTGTTGCCTCCTGTGTGTGCCATAACTGCCCATCTTTCTCCAGCATTTGCTTTACACCATAAGCTGCTAACTATCCTGAAGAGCTTTAAATGTGCCTCCAACAGGAGTTCATAACCTCACACAGCCAGTTAATTCGTTCCATTGCAACAAAAAATGGCCAACAACTAGAGTCCTCTTACATGATCAAGTGTCTCATTCAGACGTCATCAAAATATTAAACCAACATCAACATCATCTAGACAGTTTCCTTCTAATGCGATAGCTGTAGACACTAGTCTTCTTATTCTAGTATCTAACAATGATATGAAATGGAACTTGTGTATGGGTTTCAAGTTAATTAAGCAACTATTGAATTTTAGAATTCAACAAATTGTTAAATCCATAAATTGAGCACATGCTACCACAACTCCTAACAACACCAATGCCAGCATCATTCATGGTTTTTTATGCCTTTTGAGGGTCCTGAAAACCTTTTTTGCTTGTTGGAAGAATTTGGGTTCTGAACCACTTGTCTACATGTTTCAATATGTTGCTTAACTCTTTAAATAATTATTGTTCTTCATTTAACAAACCTAATTTTTTTCTAAATAATTAAGGTGGAAGATATAATATGAAATTTTCAAATTTAAAGAATGTTTCATCATATCCAAATCTGATTATAGGATTAGAGTTTTAATTTTAATTTTAGAATTCTTCAATAATAATCAGACAATTTAGTTAAGTTAAATAATTAAAGTATGCTCACATTTTACTATTGAAAATCAGAGTGATTTGATCGTATGAGTAGAATAATTACTAAACATATTTTGAATTTGATTTTCTAAATTTAAAATCACTTAAATTATATAACACGATTAACAAATGAAACATAATCAATTAAATCTTAATTTATACCTTATTATGAAGTTTGATCTTTTTTTTGTCATTTCATCTAATCGTTTATGAAATTGACTCATCTCAATTAACATAGTCATATAAGTATTCTGCCTTTAATTGTATTCATAGAATGAGAAGAACTTTACCACTCTTATAAAAGGGTTAGGCAAAAAGTGTTAGCACTGCTTAAGCCTATCTATAATAGATTTTAAATAATTACTTCTAACTAAATATCAATTTGGTCCAAATAAGATCCAATATCTCATCTTGATACTTATTCATTAAATATATCATATTTAATTGAAAAGTTTTCAAATTTGATTAAAATATCTTTTTTCTCTTCAACATATTCTTTAAGTGTGACTCATTATGTTCTCAAATATGTTGGTAGTGGATATAAATTACAACTTTAAATCATATTTAAGATTATATAAATTAAACTCCTTTAATTTATCTTTAATTCTCTAATTAAACATTTTATATATATAGATCAAGATTGGTGTCTAAAAATACATCATAACCACCTCAATAATTAAAAATTTCAAAGTGGTTTTGAATAATATTTTTGTGCATGATTTTTTTCATATAATTTAATCATTTCATCATGCAATGTTTTAATTAGACATTAGAGTATGAAATTAATGTCTACTCTAATTTATTCTAATCTTATTAGTTATTTACAATCAGTTATTGATTTAATTATTGACATTTGAAAATTATTTTCAAAGTGTTATTCTACCTTAAATAAGTATTTTTCGAATCAATACTAATTGAAAACAACCAAACATTCTTCATAATTACTGTAAGGTGATGAATCATATATTGATCATTTAACTAGATCCATATAGTTTATATCCAATGAGTACGAACTGAATTACCCTTGATTATAATAAGTCATTAATATTATCAAAACATAGCAATTGTTGTACGAGATGCTTTGAAGATCTTTAGTTAAAGTATCACTTATACAATTATCACAATGATAATTTTCATAAAAAATGCAAGTAAATGTTCTAAATTGATTTTTGATATGGAGTCAGTTCAGAGAACTTATTCTCTAACAAGCACCTATACATGTGTTTAAGTTTCTCTATAATTAAATCCGTGAGATTAACTACTACTTTTATTTAGAATAACAATAGCATGCGCTGATCTATTTATGCTATATTAATATCTCATCTCAATAGAACAATAATTACGAACAATTTAAGGATAACACATAAATATAATATAAATTTCATAATTACAATCCAATTACAATTACAATATGGAATTTATATTTATTCTATGAACTTCATTATATATATATATTCAGATGAAGAACGTCTTCAAATAATTATGTCACTAATCTTCAACACCTGATTGATTGTAGGGTATAAACCAACACATTGTTCATTATTAATATATAGGGAAAGACATTATTTGGAATTTTATGATTATTTATATTGGGTGAATTTATACAAAATAAAATGAACAAAATTTTGGTGTGAGTTGGATGTCTTATGGCAAATGAAAGCATGAAAGGACCTGTGTTGCCAGTGCTTGGCTGACCTTTCATGAGACAACTTGCAATGGCAAGAAACCAATTGTGTGGAAGCCGTCCATGTTGTCAAAGTAGGAATAAGATGGTCATAAGGAAAAGGAAATAGTACCAGTTGAAGCTAGATAATATCTTGGATGTTCTTGGGTCTGATTGCTGCAGAGGCGATGTAAAGATCAGAGACTACACAAACCGTGTTCCGTATGTCCCGAATATTTGATACTATTTTTTGTAGGAACTTTTTCACGGTGAAACAAAGTATGACTTGTACTCTATTTTTCCGCGGATTATGGCGAAAGAAGTTGTTAGTTATGTGAAGCATAAATCCACTTCTTATGTTCGAAGAAAAATTCAACACCAGTAGGAACAGAATATTGAAATTCAATACCAGAATTTCTGAGAGAGAGGACAGAAAAATAACGACAAAGAAGCGACGAGAACTGATGATGCGGCTAATGATGGCTAAGGAGAGACGTGAATAGGGTGACAACGATCGCTAAAAGGCGTTAAGTTTATAGATTAAAATTTGGAAATTAATTATTTTATTATATTTTTAAAATTTAGCTTTCATTATTAACATCAAAATGAACATACAAATTCCACAGATTTGGAAATCATTCGTCACCAGTCAACTAGAACATTTATCTCTATTCCTGGAGCTGTTCGAGCAGGCAGTCTCCTAGCCAATAGACTTGGTCAGCCACAAATGTCCGTAAAAGTTGATCTGCTCAAACTCAGATGTTTTCCCATTTTTCAAAATTTTCCCATTCTTCTCATTTTTTGAAAATTTCTAGTATATTAGCCTTGGAGAAGCCCGCGTTCATCTCTCACAAGCTTCACTCAGAAACCATGCCACCAGAAAACCTGAAACTGTGACGCGCGGTCAATGAATCAATATGTATTCCATGCTCCTTCGGAGAACTGACACATCGAAAATATTTATAATTCTTGACATACCGCACATCTAAGTACGAAACTGCTAACCGTCCAGCCACAATTATGTTCTCAAATTGACTGCAGCATGAAACAGGCGTTTTTTTCCCATCTAACTGCAGCAAAAACAAAATCCAGTGAGAGACGAGACGATGTAATATCTAAATTTTAGACCAACTAAAGAAAAATGATCAACTCAGCTTGTAGATCTAAAACAAGTCTATGTCCTGAAACCAAAACAATTAGAAGAGAAATAAAAAGAGGAGCACTTCCCATTTTCTGTTTCCGGTAGCCATTAAACCAAAACTAGAAGCACATCAATTACTCCAAGGAGTTTAATCTAGCAAATAACCTCCAATGCACGAATCGAAAAAGACAGTGAAAAGACATAAAAAGAATTGGTGTTATATTTTATCATGTTATACTTCCAAGTAATATAACCACAAAATTGAGCTCATATAAAATTTATTAACTTGGTGTGAACCAAAAAGATAAGGAAGAAGGAAAAAAATGTACACAACTAAATGCATATATTGGAAATACAAAAGAACCTAAGGAATAATACAGTTACCTAAAATATCTTCCTGGATCATATTATATTGCAGGCCAAAGCAATCCAGAAGAAAAGCCGGAGAACACAAAGGGCCAACAAAGGCCTGCCCCACCATGTATCATAGCTAAGAATTTAGCAATATCCAAGCCACATAAAAGCAGCATTGTGCACACTTAAACCTTCATCTGTTTAGTTGAACGTTCTCCTCCTTATCTAAGTATTTGTATTTGGCTGCTTAAAATTCATCTCTGAGTATCTGCAAGGAGAGAAGTTCAGGTTATGTCTACAAGAGCCCCATGTTGAGTCAACAAACCTGGTAAAACCTCAAAAACTTTAACTTACCTTCGAGGCTTTTGCCGATGCCCAAATTTATCCCTTGCAAGCTCTGCAGTAGACAAAAGTAAGTTCGCAAATTCACTTTAATACAAGGTAAAACAATCATATTAATGCCCCTGTAACTGCAAGAACTTTGAATTATGCAGTTGTTAAAATTGTATCCCAGTTATAGCAATTATTTAAAATTTAAAAACCAGATTTACTAAATATTGCACAAGCAATGTGCTATAAAGTTCCATCTCCATCAGTGCCCCTCCCTGGCTGGCATCCTAACTAGGAAGTACACTTTCCAGTGTCACTACACTGCAGATATCAATATAGTTTGCCAGAATATATAAATAATGAATTTTAAGAACCAGGTCAGTAAGATCAAAGGGATGAAAGTTCAAAGGGTAAGACGATGTCTAACCAGGTCTATGCATAGACTTCCATTCATTATCACCTTTCTTCGTACTAGTTTCTTTGCTGCAAAGGAAAACACACACACATATATATATATATCAATAACAGGCCAACTAATAGTCAATAAAGTACATACAAGGTTCAGATAGGCCATCTAACAAAGGAAACTAGCACAATGAAAATTGGACATACTTATTTCAACGAAAGTGAAAACAGAAGGTTACACAATTCTCCAGGTCAAGAATACAAATATGACTGATATGGATAAAGGACAAATCTTTTAAGCTGTAGCATTAATTAACAAGGTATTATTCCACAAAACAAAAATGATATCATATATGAAACATTAACTTTCTCTGCTACCAAATTAAAGTATGCCACAGTTCCCAGCTAATGAACCACACTTTCAATAGCCTAACGCCAAATAACTAAGGAAATATAGTCATAAAAAGCAATTTACAGACAGCCAGCTACATCAGCTTCCCATCCATCACTCGCTCCCCCCCATGGCAAAGAAAACAAAAGAAAGCAAAGAAAACAGTTATGCTGCTTCCAGAACAAATGTAAAATATGGAGCGTTCTCTAAATATAATGAGAGAAATGCCAAGGTAGTCTACACATAGGTATTTCATCATGTAGAACAAATGCATCAAAATGGGAAAAGAATAAACTGTATACTTTTTAAACTTCTTGGTAACAAAGATAGATATATTGACATAAATTGAGTGAATCTACTATTTATTAACTTACCGTCAACAAATTGCCATATATGAGTTTGAAAATGATGATTATATTAAATAGTAAGAATACCAATGATGTGCAATTGTAGGCATGTCTTGAACAGTTACTATGACAAACAGTTACAAAAACAACCTTGAAGAGCCCATGGAAGATGTCTCTTCAGATGGCCGAGCATTATAAGCACCATCAACAGCAGTATAAGGTGAACAATATGTCGCCCCTAGAGCTCCTGCAGCACCAGCCAAAACTGGTAGCCTAGAAACATCACAAACATAGCAGTAACTGTAAGCTTCCCAAGGTTTGGGAAAATTTTAAAGAAAAGCTTTCAGAGAAAGATTGAAGAAAGAATGTCTCAACAATAGCTCCACTAAAAATCACTTTGCAGCCAATTTGAATGCTTGTTCATTTTGAAAATGTATGTTTAAGCCATGGAAAAGACATCATCATGATATCTAATCCAACAAAACTAATAGCCAAAAGCTTCACCAGAATTATAACAAATTGAACTTCAAATATTGCTTTCCCCGAAGACCAATTTTTTCAGGCAATACTCATTTTCCTACTTCTCAAGAATCATGCAGCCAGTTAAATGCACAAAGACATTGCCTTCCTAACAAGACATGAGAATTCATACACTATACAGCTTATTGATACAGAAAGGTATGCTTTACCAGGTCATCTCAGAATTTCCTAAACCAACTTGAGGATTTGCAACATATCCAGGAAATGCCATGCCAACAGCAGGAAGTCCAACGCCACCAGGATGCTGGCCACTGAATTGCATTACTGCAAGACAATTAATCATAAGTAAGATATGTGATCCAAAAGAAAATCAATATCTATAAAGCTTAGTTATACAGGACCATATATAACAGCCGTGTCTTGATCTCCAAACAAGTTGATCGACTTATACTGATTGGTACGTAGAAACACTATACAGAGTATTATACCTAGTTACTCTTACTGCCGCAACAAAATTTCTAAAACTAACTGTTGATAAAGTTATTCAAAGAGACTGGTTGTGAAAATCAGCCAAAAAGACTGACCTGGCAAAAAGGCTGGTGTTCCAGGGAAGTTTTGATCACCACATTCAATACCCAAATTCCCTGCCGCTCCCATAATCTGAGTCCCACCATACAAAAAAGCACCTCTTCTGCTTGCTTGAACGCCAACTTTACCCTTAGTCACTAATGAAACCCTGGATTTACTTGATTCTGATGCATTTTCTACTTCTCCACTTTCATGCAAATTTCTCAACGATGGAGTTTTTGGTGGAGAAATTTGAGTTGTTCCATTATCAGAATGATGACCCACCTGCCGAGCATGAGCTTCAATGGAAGGTTGGATCCATCTGTGAGTAGGTCGTTGGAAACCATGGAGCTGTGTAGCAGAAGAGACTCTATTGACTTGCTTACTAAGTGACATTGGATGATAAGACATTTTCCCAGATATAGACACATCCTTTCCTTGTGCCCTGGAGTGAGGTGATAGCACAGTATTGATCAGTGAAGATCTGGAAGGCGGAGTTTGGTTATTGTTTGGGGTTTTCCGAGCAGATTGGCTGATGGATTCATCAATACAGAGCTTGTCAAGTCCAATAGGGTGAGTTGTGTTCTTCCTTGGCATCAGTGCCCTTGATTGTTGCATGGAAAAATTTTCACCAGTAACCGAAGAAAGAAGATTCCTGCTTGAACTTCCACCTTGCACATCCCCTTTTTGAGTGAGATTGATTTCCTTGTTAGAAGACGCAGAAGGATAAAAGGGAGGAGAAGCTGAACACAAGCTCAAATTCTTTCTAAAAGGGGGTGCTTGATCAGATTCTGCAATATATGCTGGGGCAAGAACTCTCCCAGATGTACCGGGAGAAGTTTTTTCAAGGGACCTAACAAATTGCTCATTTGTTGGTTGTGTCTGGCCAGCGGTTTTTGCAGTACGCTCATACCTTCTTGGCCCTCTCCCTCTTGTGCATCTTGGCGCCTGGCTCTGATTGTTACCAGTGCTAAACGCTTTAGATTTGCTCCTTCTACCATAATCCCAGTCCATAGCTTCATTTTTACCACCACGATCTCGAAACTGAACTTTAGAATTTCTTTTCCCCTGAATTTCCAAAACCAAATTGTAAACAGGTTATAGATAGAACACAGAAAGAATGTAGCACTCGCATACCAAAAGCTATTGTCTACAAAATTAGAACCTTTCCAAAATGCCTTTCCTGCAAAGTCATCTCCTCAAACTTGTCATGCCCCCACTTCTTGTCATCTTTCAACGCCCACAACCTCCTCCCACCATAGGTTCTCCTAAAACAAGGGTAAAGATATTGACTTCATATAACAATGAAACATACGGAAACAGCATACTTGTTTTACGGGAAAAAAAAAAATCACGACAGTATAGACCAAGCAGGAAACCTGAATTTTGTCCAAAAGGTCTAGTCATTCACATTATCATTAACAAATTTAAATTTCTAGTTGGACAACCGATTAATTGATAACAATTAACAGAAAACATGACATAGATGCAAACCTAGAGTCTTCTAAGGGTTAACATACCTGTGCGTACCAACTGCATTGTCCCTAAATCTATTATCGTGCATGTAAAAAGCCCCCGCAGTGGGCACAGAAAATGGCTCATTCTCCTTCTTCCCCTCTTCCTCTTCTCCCTCCTCCCCATCACTCTCTCCCTCTATGAGCTCCTCTGTATTCACTTGCTCAAGCACCTTCTTCTCCTCAGTCCCACCATCACCAACACCACCACCACCACCACCACCACCACCTCCTCTTCTCTCTTTATTCCCACCATTCTCTTCCGTGAAACCATCAACATGCCCCTCATCTACTTCTTCCCCATATCCCTCTTCTTCTTCTTCTTCTTCTT
>JAOQML010000001.1:10420314-10431526 GCA_027568935.1 Erythroxylum urbanii
TTATGTTAAGATTCGTTTGTAGCCACTAATGGTTTCTAACCATTAGGAACAACATAACCTAGGTTAAATGACTTGAGCTTATGTGGTTGTTACCTTAATTAATCTGTTTTCCTAACTCGTAATGCGATTGTCCAATTAAATCTAGAGAGCTTGTTCGATAGCTAGGTTTAATTAACAAGCTCTTTTTAATTAAACATCACCTAAGGGAAAACATGGATTAATAGAGCTTATTGCTAACCTACGATTAATAGTTTTAAGAGAGGTATGAGAACAATAATTCAAAGAAATATGTTTAATTGTGTGTGGGCCAAGATTGAAACAATGATTGGGCCCTTAACAAATTTATCACTTTCATCACTTTTAAATGCTTTCTTTAATTTATTTTCATTAGTTTAGTTTTATTTTATTTTCTTATTTGAAAACCAAACCAAAAACCCCCCTTCTAACCTAAACACCAATTCTTTTTATAACAAAAGCTAACCGAACACTCTCTGTAAGATCGACCTAGACACACCACTGCTATAGTTGTAAGTCTAGTTCTTTTGAATAGTGTTACAATACGCTATGTGAATCTTGGTGCCGTTGCCAAAGGGTAGGGTACTTTAGTTTTCATTCTTGATTTTAATTAGTGTTTTGTACATATTTGTTTATAATTAGTTTCTTTTCAGTTATTTCTTGATCTTTTCACTTTTTGTTTAGTGTTTGTGTGTTGAAAAATTTTTTTAAAAATATACATGGAAGGAAGTAGTTTCTTTTATAACTCATATACCCAATCTTATAGCTCAGATTGAAATGATCATACTAACTTTAGTTATGGATAGGATAACTAGCAAACTTACTTCTTTGATAGTTTGCAGGATGCACAATAATTTATGTATAAACCATAAGCTTCTTATTACGACTCAAGTCAATTGTTGGAAGAATTACTTTGTAATATCCAGTCTCTTAAATTGTTAAGGGATTAAAGTGTTAGATTACTGAGTCTCATGAGTTGCATCATATAAAATGAATTTGGTACATTTATGACATGATTTATGATTGCATTCATATGCATAATATTAGCATACACATATGAATTGTGAGTTAGACAAATTGCAATCAATTGACATATTCCGGGGTATGAAACTAAAATGAATGTGACATGAATGTGCATTTTCAATGTCTTGTACTTTGGTTTACTAATGACAAGAATTCATGGATTATAATTAGTAACTTGGAATTAATTGTTACAATTGAGAGATTGATAAATTAAAATATACATTTAGTCTATGAAAAATGTCAAGTGGCAAGACAAGTTGTTATATGGAAAGTTAGGATGACTAAGCGTATAAAATGAATGACATTTGGCATGGAAAATTAAGTGAAAAATGGCTTAGAGGTTGAGTGACAAATGCTAGTACATTTAAGTGACAATTGGCAGCCAAATAGAAGGGCATGTGTACCATTTAAGGAGATGGCATATAGCTTGCTTCCTTATAGGACAAGTGTCTTTAAAGAAGGAGACACTTATCTTAACTCATCAAATGACACAAGTATATGGCAGAGTCTTTCCTTATATGTTTCTGCTATAATTCATTCTTCTTCCTCCCTCATATTACCGAAATACACATATAACCCTCACAACTTTGAAATTCTACCTTACTTTTGTTCATAGTCACTTTAAGATCCATATAAGACTCTGCTCAAAGATAGCTATAATATGCTATCATTTCTTTGCCTTTGCTAAAATCATTCTACTCCCATCTTGTACTTGGATGATCTTGCATGTATGAAGGGTTAGGTTAGCTTGATCATTGAGGTGGAATTTGAGCTAAACAAGTAAGTAAAGTATTGTTCTTTGTGGCATATTGTGATAGAACTTGATGATGACTAAATTAGAGATGGATTGATGGTGATATTGGAGTGAAATTAGTGATGAAAAATGATGCATGAATGATAGTTTCTATTTTGTTTTTACATGCATGAAATACAATAGTTTATGAGCTGCCAAATGAATCATTTTGAGTTGGAATTGGAGTTGAAATTGATGAGGAATTGACACATAATTAAGGTATAATTGAATTATAATTAATGGACTATTATGAAGGTGTTTTGAATTTGGTATGAAGGTGTTAGAATCTGAAAATTTTGAAGGAAATAGATTGTGCACATTCGGTTCACTCATCCCATGATCATGAACAATTGCATTAGCTCCTTCCCACGATCGTGGGCAATGCTTTGAAATGAAAATTTTATGTTTTGTGTAATTGTTGAACCACATAAGGTTATGTCACTTTACATTGGTGTATTTGGACTTGATTGAGGCTTGAAATGAACCTAAATTGTTGCTTGATTCATTGGTTAAGGGTTTGATAAGTTTAAGTTGTTAATTGATGTCATAATTTAAGGAATGGATTGTCTTGATATCAATGTATTGAAACCTGGAAATTATAAGTTGTTAAAGGAATTAAGATGTTCTTATGAATGCAAATATGATTCAAAGGATATGAGTAATGTGTATTAGATATAAATGATTTAACATTAGAGAACATGAAGTAATTATGAGTAAGAATTAGACAATTATATAAACGTATGCGATTGATGAATAAATCAAGCTTACTTAAGTTATAAACCTAATTGCAAAATGGTAGTATACAAGCCATAAAGTTTGAATGATTTTAAAACGTATAAGTATAGTCAAAATCTTTGTATATTAATACATACCTCGAAGGTCAATTGAGCATGCATTAAAACTTAATGATGTATAAAATATATATACATATGAATGATTGAATAATCATATGATCGACAACTTAATGATGTGTGAAATATGTGTGCATTACATGAATAATACATATGGTTAATCCACATTTTTTATAAACTCAAACTCTTTGATTGTCTAATCAAAACGGATGCTCCAACTCCGTGACGCTTGCTTAAGTCCATAAATGGACCTTTGCAACTTTGATAGGTGTGAACTGCATCATGTTTTAGGGCTTAGTTTATTATGTATTAAGTGTTAATTTGAGTGTTTAGTATGTGTTTAAATTAGAATTACGTTAGTTTGTGTGTTTAAGTGTTTTTATGGCTTAGTATAAGTCTTTGAGCTTAAATATTATGTTTTTGTGGTACCTTGATGTGTTTGTTAGTGTTTCAGGGTCAACTTCGAAGAACAAAGAAGTTTTAGAGACTTTTGGGCCAAAACCATGGTACAATAGGTCACGATCGCGACAGAAGCACTGAAACTAGCCCATGATCGTGGCCCATATGCCATGATTATGATAGAAGACTCTGTCATAGCCCACGATCATTGCCTGATTGCCACGATAGTAAAAAGGGTTAGATGTAAGCACGATCGTGGCCTACATCAGTAGACACACAAACAAGAGGAAACGTCAAGTTTCGAGAGATTTTTAGGAGCTTTCCAACCCTGAAAAAATCCTAGTGCTGCTGAAAACACATAAGGTATTTAAAGAACAAGAAGAATACAAAAGAAGAGAGCTTTTGCATCAGCCACAATTTCGAAACTCTAGAGAGTTTATTAAGAGATTGAGAAAGAGACGAAGGAAGAGAGACGTGGAGAAGAAGCTTACACGAAGTACTTCCCAGAATAGGAGGTTTCCTGCCATTGCTGCCTCTGTCATCCATTTCGATTCTATTTTTGGTTAAGTTTCAATTTTATGATTGTATAGAATTTGGGATAGTCGTTAATGATAGGATTGTTGAATGTTGAGGATTGTCTAAACTCACCTTCGGGTTATTTTATCTTTGATATTAATGAAATTTGATTGTTGCATTTTTATTGGATTTTTTATGATTTAAATTCTACACTTGCATAATTCGATGATAAACTAAGAGGGTGAAATGAGTGAAAAATCATTAAATTAGGTAACGAGAGTTAGGTAATTTAATAGAACAAGAGTTAAATCAAACCGGTAAATTTGTGTAAAAAGAGATCTTGCGTAGGTTTTCGGAATTTTTGAACAACTTCAGATCTAATTTAGGTTTTGGATAGATTGTGAATCGAGAGATTGCAATTCTCATAATCTTATTAGTGTTTGTAAATTAGGGTTAATGTTTATAACTTGAGAGAGAGTAATCAACCCTAGGACCATCTAAAACTAGTAATCCAGTAATACATAATCAGTTAGGTTTTCATTAAGGTAAGATAAAATTCCCCTTTCTCTCAATTGGTAGTTCTTAGGTTGATTCTTGATTGAGTATTGCAACTGTTATTTTGTTTATATTTTCAAATTTGATTCTTGGAGTTGATTACATGATTGAAATAAATTATTGTCTTAGTTATGTTCAATTTGCGTTATTGTGAATCATGTTGGTCTTAGATTTAAGGATTAGATTAACCCTCCTCATGAAGGAAAAGAAAAAATCATAAAATCAACAATGGTCGAGAAATTTTAGCAGAATATGGACCACAAAGCGTACCAAGGATGTCAACAACGGACCCTTATGGACTTTATGAGACCATGGTTCAATGCAGCTAACCAAGGAGTAGCTAGGTCGCCAGTTCAAGCAGCCTCATTTGAAATAAAACTAGCCCTTCTAAACATGCTTCAATAGAAGGTGCAGTTTTATGGACTAGCAAACGAAGATCCCAATGCATATATAATGAACTTTCTCGAAATCTACGATATCTTTCGATAACATCAAATGTCGAAAGATGAGGTCTGAATTAGGCTTTTCCCCTTTACCCTTAGAGATAGAGCCAAGCTTGGTATCATTCCCTTAACCCAACCAATGCCATAACATGGGATCAGCTAGTTCGTGCTTTCTTAGTAAGTATTTCCCTTTGACTAAAACCACTAAGATCATCAAGGAAATTACCAATTTCCAACGAGGTGATGGGGAATTGATCTACAAAGCGTGGGAGAGATACAAGAATTTGCAACGGAAGTGCCCACACCGTAACTTACCTAAGGAATTCTTGTTACAAACATTCTACAATGGAGTAAACCCATCGACAAGAGGCACAATTGATGCAGCTTTAGGAGGACAAATAACCCTAGGTGGAAGAATCACCCTAACTTCTCTTGGACAAATAATGTTGGAGGACAATTCAGGCCACAAGGACAAGCAAGTTTTCAACAAGATAAACTAAGCTCGATGGAATTTAAGTAGGATAAGATTTTGGATAAAATTGGAGACATGGAGGATGGACATAGGAGGCTTGAAAGCAAATTCGAATGAGTAACAAAGAACCATGCCTTGTCAATACATAATCTGGAAGTCCAAGTAGGTCAAATAGCGGAGGTAATGTCTACTTGAAATGTAGGAACCCTTCCAAGCAATACCGAGTCTAAGTTGGAAGAACGAATCATGGCTATCATTCAAACCCAGGAGAAGGAACCTAAACATGTGAAGTAAGACAGAGATAAAGGAGAAGGACAGGTAATTGTGGAGTTCCTTTAAAGTGAGTTCGAAATTGAACCAATTAAAGAACCTTGATCTGAATTCCCACACCCTATTCCAGCTCAGAGGAAGTCAATTTCAAGTAAGGCAACAAGGAATTCTAAAGAGGTTGAATCAAACAATGTTAAGAACATAACGGAACAACTTCAAATGAGGTTCATAAAGGAATCAGTCCAAAAGAAGGTTAAGGAGTACATAGAAGAAGAAAACCCTTACATAGCATAGAAGAAAGAGGAGCCAGGGGATTTGTACATTCCTTGTAGTATAAATGGAGTCAATATCAAAAGGGCATCAGCAGATTTAAGAGCAAGTATCAATATGATGCCCTATACCTTTAGTTGTAAATTGGAGTTAAGAGAGTTAGTACCTATAAAGATGTTAGTGAAGACAGTCAACAAAACAGTTCATTAACCAAAGGGGATTATTAAGGATGTGCACGTACAGATTGATAAATTTACCTTTCCTACAGACTTCTATTTATTGGACAATGGAGAAGATGTGGAAACCCCTATGATTCTTGGATGAGCGTTCCTGGCGACTGCTCACTCAATCATTGATGTTGATGGGGTGAACTAATTCTGAAAGTAGGAAAGGAGCAATTAAACTTTAAAGTGTCAAAGAAAGACTATTTTTCTCCTTTACCTCCAACGAATATCAAGGAACCTGAACCTCGAGGAGAATGGGAAGATATTGAAGATCCTAGGTATGCGTTTAGAAAGAAATGATCACGTAGAAGAAGGCAAAAGAAGGAGAATCATAAGGAAGGTGGAAACCATAGCTTGGTAGCTCATATGCAAATTGTAAGATTACTAACTACACTACCATTACACCATTCATTCGAACCACCATAAGTTAAAAAGAGCATCGAGCTATCGACATTAAAAGAAGCGCTGTATAGGAGGCAACCTATGGAATTTTATTTCCTTTGATTGTTTTTGTTAGAATGTTTGAATTTCGTAGTTAGGATTATTTTGTTTCCAAATAAAATAAAAAAGGAATATGACTTGAAGATAAATTGGATGATCGATCAAGTAAGTAAAAGAGAGGTGAACGGGCCACAAAAGAATTAAGAAGTGATTTTTGAAAAAAATGTGAAAAGAACAAAAGAAGAAAAATGAAGAATTGGTGGAAAACTACAAGTCATGATCGTGGCTTGTGACTGGGTAGAAAAAGGGAACACATGTTTTTTTTAAAAAAAATTTACCATTTTACCCTCCAACCACCTATATATTCATTTCTAACTTTATTTTTCATTCACTTTCACTTTTACTTTATCTCTGAAGATTTAAAACTTCCAAACGTTCTCACATCTCTCTAGAAAAATTTCAAACTTCCAAATTTCTTCCAAACTTTACCTATTGGCAAGCAAATATGCCATACATTAAGCAATCAACCAGACTGGAGCAATCATTGTGAGCAATCAACGGACTTTGGAGTACCCTTCCCAATCTACACAGAGGAGGAAGGTATTCGTTTTCAATCCCTAAATAATAAACAAATAGTAGTTTCCAAATATTTTGATTTTGAAACGCTTGATAGGTTAGCATTGTGCAATAGGGTAGGAACTTAGTGGAAAGAATTCAGTAGGCCAATTTTATACATTTCCAATTTCCTGTTTACCAGGAGCTCACTTTAGAATTTTTCACTTCCCTTTCCTATGAACCTAGGAACCCCAAGGAAATGTGGTTTAGGTTGCGGGGATGAGCTTATAAACTGAACATAGAAATCATATGCAATATGTATGGGTTCCCCAAATCCTCCATTATCGATCAACATGATGATTTTTATCCTTCTCTTTATTAGAACGAGCTCACTGGGTTAGAGCAATTTTAGGCCAAAAATTCCTACAACAACATAATAAGGACCCACAAGAACTTGTTGCAACACAAATTCATGTGTCAGCTGGTTTTTGATAAATCAGAAACCAACAAGTGTTCCACAAAGGAACTCTTTATGTTATGGTGCATGGACCACAGCATTCCAATTTGCACCTCCACACATGTGCTAAATGCTATTGTTGCGACTCCACGCAAGAGAAGCAACAAGTTAGGCATGGCGTACCTAGTTTCTACCATTGTTGAATATTATGGCGTTGATTGTAGTGGGTTAACTATCCATCTCCCTGACTTCCTAAATCATCACCATTTATTGAGGGCTGAAATCCTTAAGTCCCGCAACATGGAACTTCGAGAAATCATTCAAAAGACACATGTTAAGATTAGGATCAGTTAGGCGAGTTTAAGTTCAGCGCCGCCTCAGTAGGTAGAAGAGGACTCAACTAGTGAAGAGTCCGAGGAGGAAGAAGAGACTGAAGAACTGGACTGAAGAAGGTTCTGGATATAATCTCCGTAAATAACCAGGTGGTTACAAACACACTTGTGGAGAACTCCATAATGATGAGAGAGATGGCCCGAACTCAATGATGTCAGAGCCAGGATATACGTCGTATCCATCAATATTTTGAGGCTCAGGGCGTTCAATTGTCGCCTCCAACACCATCCCCACCTCCATCTCTATGAGACTTTGTCTAACCCCCTTTCTTTTTCAAATTAGTCTTCATCTTTATTTTTATTTACTGTTTTACTTAAATTTATGTTTCATCTTTTCTTATATGCTTGTTTATTCCCACATTGAGGACAATGTGTTGCTCAAATGTAGGGAGGGTTATGAGTTTTGCTTTGTATTTGATTTTGCATATGGTATGATAGTTGTTAGCTTGTATTTTGTGAATTGTTTGAATGTGTCAATGAATTAGATGGATTGAAATTGATTAAATTTTGAACATAATCTATTAGGTTGTGAAGAATCATTAGCTCGCAAAAATTAGTGAGTTAGGGTCTTTGGATAAATATACAGCTTAATTAAGATTTAATATAAGTTTGTCACCCTCTAAATTGTCACATTCATTCATAATTTGAGGCCTTTCAACTTAAGTAACTTTACTAACATTTTTCATGGAATTGAGTAACTAAAACAACAAGGTAGGCAAATAAAAAAAATCTATGTGTTACTAAATAAACAACTATTCTGCTAACCTTCAAGCTATGAATAGAGTTAGCAGCTAGTTGAGAACATGATATAGCTGAATAACCATATTAACACACATCACAAATGTATGTCTCTACGTTAAAAAGCTATAATAAGGTTCCAACCAAGCAGCTTAATAAAAATATGACTTAGTCAAGTAATCGGATCGACATTCATTACCAATGTTTGCCTCTGTGTAAGAAGACTAAGTCCATGTTCAATAAAATAAATAAATGATGAAAAATGCGTTTTCTAATAAAAACCTACCGAACTTGTAATATCTTGACTTTTCATGAAAATGTACTTAGGAGCAGTTATAGAGTCTGAATGACCAAAGAATTATTCATTTGTGTTTGTAATTGAAAAGAGTAAATAAATTAATACTTGGATCTGGATTAATTTGTATATTTGGTTCAAAGCCCTTAGATGCAGATTTTGCATGTTAGTAATTTGATATAACTTGAATGATTGTGTTTAAGATTAAATTTAATTTATGAAGTTGAAGCTATTGTCTCATCACTACATTGTGTGTTATGTGTTTGTTGTTTTGTTTGCTTGAGGACAAGCAAACGTTTAAGTATGGGGATGTTGATAGGTATGAACTGCATCATGTTTTAGGGCTTAGTTTATTATGTATTAAGTGTTAATTTGAGTGTTTAGTATGTGTTTAGGTTAGAATTATGTTAGTTTGTGTGTTTAAATTTTTTATAGGTTAGTATAAGTCTTTATGTTGTCCAAATTTCTCTTAGAATTTATTTTAATAAATTAGTACGCATGAACAGAAAATTTGAATTCTTGGATTAGAAATTTTTTGGAGTTAGTATATATGTTTGCATGTATTAGATGGAAATGCTAAAATAAAGTAAGGAGTTAGTAGGAATTAGATTAAATGTGGAAGGGTAAGTTTGGAAGATTAAAGGTTTGTCTTAAAGAAAAAAGAAAAGAAGAGAAGAGGGTCGTGCATAGTAAGAAAGAAAAATAGAGAAAGTAGAAGAAGAAATTAGAAGAAGAGAAGGAGAAACCAAAGCATAGAAAGAACAAGAAGGAAAGAAAGAAAAAGGAGGAAGAAGAAGAAAGAAAAAGGTATAGGTGAAAATTTTTAGGTATTCCCTATCTTTTCTTCTTACTTTAGTAGAAGAAGAAACTAGTGAAAGGACGTTTGAAGTTGAAAATGAAGAGAGAAAGAAGAGAACCAAGAAATTAGTTTTCTTATATCTTTATGGATTTCTAACTGTATCTTAGTTCTTCTAGCTTAGATAAACTAAGAGTAAATTGAGTCTAAGCTCATTTTTGGATAATAGAGCTTTATGGAAGTTTTATTCATATATGATGTTTGAATGAAAATATATTTGTTTGAAGGGAACCAAGAAAGTCAAAGGCAAGAATAAGATGAAAGAAAAACTTGATTTTGGAGTTACAAATAAATAGGTGGGTGGTATGCTTATAGTTATTGTGATGATGAGCTAAAATATTTGCTTGTACATATGCTAAATTGTTTGTCTTGAATCATTATGGATGTGGGAAAAATGTTCTGTGAATTTGATATTATGTTTACTTTTAAATATATTGCATTCTGTATTGATGAAAAACAGAAAAACTTCAAGAAGCATGAAAATATGAATATGGTATGAAATATGTCAGCATTGGAACTTTGCTTGTGTGGGTAAGAGAGATACCATTCTGTTCGTCACGTACACGTTGACCTAAAGCCTTCTCTCGGCTGCTCGCTTATGGCACATAAGCTCCGAAAAATGGACTCATTTTATTCATAGTGTAAACTTCGGTTTCTTCATTCTATTTTATGGGATTCTCTCGAGCCATTATGATTGTGCAATTGTATCTTGAATTGTTAAACATAAAGCATAATTGAGTGTTATGTTTTGGTTATTAAGTGAACATATGATCTGATTTGTGTTATACTATATTCTTGATTATCTGAATTCTCATAATTAAGAAATTATGGATAATATAATCTGCTTAGACTAAAATACAATGAATATATATATATGCTTGAGTGAGTGTATGGCTCATTATCGCTGGCTATAAGTGTATTAGCCATTGAGCTTAGCAACTCACCCCATCATTTTCCACTCTTCAGGTACAGACAAAGCCGATCATTGAACCTTGCAAACTTTAGTTGACTTAAAGAATTTCTATTTCCTTTGTAACTAAGTTAATTCAAAAACTTTTGGTACTTTAGAAGCATATCAAACATGAGCATTCATTATTATATTTTGTATTATGCTACCGATGTGGCTTCTGATGTGTAATTTGACGTTATGTACAATCTCTATTTCGTCAGAAAAATAACAGTAAGAATTGTAGAGTTTCTCTTTTGAATATATGTAGAAATTTCTTCTCCGTTAAGTGTTAATTGTGTTGGGAATAAATTGTTAGTTGTTTAATAGCTTTTGGATAAATATTCTTAAACAAATGGTTAATTTGGGAGTTATGTATGTATAATCTATGATTGTTGGATTCGAGTATTATGATATTGTGTAAGGTGTATATTGACAGTAGAGAGAAAAAGGGGATGAAAATGAGTTCTAAATCTTTAATGAATAAAGTGTAATGATCTAAGCATAGTTAGACAAAATTGTATTCATGAAAGTTGTAGCTCTTTCTCTTAGCTTTCTAACAACATAAAGTTTATAATTTTTAAACTTCGAGATTGAAAGTTATGATAAATTGAAGTAGGAGTGTGCAGTCAGGGTTGCACAATCGTGCCCATACACAATCGCAACAACCCCAATTTTTCATGAATGTCGTGATCGTGCAC
>JAOQML010000001.1:10452015-10462993 GCA_027568935.1 Erythroxylum urbanii
GGAGGGGAGGGGAAAACCTATGGAAGAAGGGGGAATATCCAAAAATGAAAGGGTTTCAAGACTCTTTCTTCAATTGTCATCGATTAACTGGGGCTTAAAGTTAAAACGGAGATTTGAGCAGAAGAATAGAGGTCCCCCCTATCTCTAAGGCCGAATTGGTCATTTGAAGTTCTGCACGGAATGACTTTAGGTTCCTGTGCTTATGGAGAGTATTAAGTATACTTTTATGCACAGTGCATAATATTATTCGGAGATTTCTCACTGTAGATTAAACAGAATGCCCTATACTACTGGAATTTTACCATGGAACATGCGAGCCAGTTCCAATACCCTAGGAAAGAATATCAGCTTTCAATTCCCAAAATGAAGATTCTCCTCTTCCAAGTCAGAAGAAGAAAAGCATATACTTGAATTGTTCCAAGACCTTAACTCCATAAAACAGCAAAAGCAATTGCATGATTATGATCATATAGGTGAATACATGTTTACATGTTACATATAGAGGGGATGGGAGAAAAAAAATACATTCACAATGGCACAAGATACCACAAGGCCTTAAAGAATTGCTAAGCCAACAAAACAAAAAGGAGTAACTAAACGTTAAATCCTTTTTTAGGTCTATACTGCTCCATGACAAAAATTAAGCTGCTGCCCAGCCAAGCCGTAAATGAAAACAAGACAACCTCCTTCTAGCCCCCAGCCCGGAACCAAACCTGAGAATTGTTAGACAAAGGAAGAAATTATCAATTGAAAATCACATTGTTCAACTGGTACTCTGTTCAAAAGTGTTGCACGGGCCAATTTGCATGTGTATCACATATAAGTATGCTTCTCTCACCTAACTAATGCAGCTGGAACTGATTGTCGTTTAAGAAGAACTCTGATGAGGTGTAAACACTGCAAACAGAAAGCCCATAACAAGAAAGTTAGAATACTGAAGGCATAAACCAGGTCACTCATCAGAAAAAGAAAAGAAACAACGGAAATAAGTGCATCTTAATATAAAGCTGATGAAAACAAAACTTTGGCAGAACAGAAACAAGAGTGGTAACTTTAAACCAATTTACTTGGTCACACCAATAAGGAAAGTAAAGAACGTAAATCACTCCCAACAAGTAAACAATCAAATGAGCACTTAACTGAAATGTTTTTCCTAAATGAATCATCAACATTTGCAAAAACGACAAAAATGCACGGCAATATACAGCTAAAGGCCCTTGAGTATTTAATTTCTTAGTGTGAATTCAATCGAATAAATCCAACAGCAACAATGCAACCCTATTATGCTAGGATAGTAATCATAAAAGGCTTAAGGTTTCAATATAAAAGACCAAGTTATGACAAAAAGAAGTCAACTTTGGATCTGAACTCAACTTATTATGTTGGTACATGCCATTTTGAAAACAGGAAAAAAAATAAATAAATAAGTACTAGCAAACTTCCATAGAGTCCTAGGCGATGTTTAGACAGATAGACCTATAATTTTGTGTTGGCAAGAAAAAAAAAAGATAATAATTTCCAATCAAAATAACTTGTGAAAATGGGATGGCACTGTTAGAATCAATTAATCACCAGAGACAAAATTTGGATTTTCACATTTCCCCAACCAACTGCTTTTATGCTGAGGGGGTTCCTTCATTATTCATACCCCACTCTTCCTCGGCCTCATTTCCATTAACAAGTACTGCACCATCCGTTGAATCAGCATCTACCACAACTCCTTCATCTTGGCTACCCTCTTCTCCATTCTGGTCTTCTACATTCTGTTCATCTCCATTCTGATCTGCACTCTATTAGAGGACAACAAATAGGAAAAGACGAAAGATCACAAAGTTGAATTTCTCAACAGCAACAGCAATACCTATATAAAAGTAGCTCAATAAACATCAACAAAAAAGTGTGTATGCACAAAAGAGTACATAATATAACATATTAAAGTCCTAAAGCTTCAAAGGCCTCAAGATGTAGTCACTATAAAGCAGGTGAAATTCAGAAAAAATCAGTAAGCAGCACATTACCACCAGCAAGTACGTGTTATGTGTGCATAAGAAAAACTTGAAATACACATGCAGAATATACCTCGTGAACAAATTCTCCATTCTCAAAGTTTCCCTCTTCTACTTGCATGTTTGTGAAAGCTTCAACAAGTGTCGTTGGAGATTTATCAGCATGCTTCAGGTAGTCCCCTGCAGGAGGATAATCGGTCCTACAAGAATAATCATCATAAAGCGATTAATTATCTTATCACAGAATCAAGCATAGCAAAAAAATTATATATTCCAATTATGTGCTCAGATTTGCAAGTAATAGAAAATGACAGTATAGCAACAGATTTTTTTACTTTTTGGATAAAGAACAAACGAAGTGATTGGTTCGCAAGTGAATTTTCAATTTTTTTCCTGAAAAAGAGGGTAAATGCCAAAGAAATCACTTTTGAACACAAACAAATTGGGGCATTTTTATCATCGCTGCTCAGAAGAAAGATTCCACACATCCGAGTTTTAAGGATGCAAAACTAATTTTCTCCACTATAAGAATGATAAGCCTTGCAGCAATACCTTGTTTCCGCTACTTTAGACTCGAGGGATAGAGCTATCTGCCAATCATCAAACATATTTGCATACTCTTGGGGATCTGCCAAAGATTCTGCAGCTTTTGGATTAACCTGTAGAAACAAAACATGTAACATTCTCAACACAGAGTAAAAAATTAACATGGCCTTTCTTCTCTGAATTGGTAACTACAGCACACAAGTGCAACAAATGAATCCATTCCTTTTATTTTATACCTAATAAATCATAATTGGACTTCAACCTTTTGCACAGATACCTGAGCTACCAGGAAATAGCACTCAACAATAATATGTAAGAGAAGGAGGCAAGTTATTGATGGACAGAAATAGGAGAGAGAGATAAAAGACGAAGTGAATAATGATAAAAATTAGTTGTTATGAGATGAATGAAAAACTACCTTGTTAAGGTCTTTTCGCCAAATTGCAACAATCTCTGAAACCTTGCTTGGAAGATAAGATCGTGCCATCAATGCAGCCTCAGGTATACGATTACTGCAAGAACAATGGTTCAGCAGGAATAACCACAACTTTATAATAGTTTGTGTTAGAGTATTCCATATTGACTAAAAATGAAAATGTTAAACGGTTTATAAGTGGTAAGGGTCAACTATCTAAATGACTAGTTCTAGTCATTTTGGCAATAATTGATTCAAGCCCAATTCTTTTTAATGGGCTCTTCACTCTACCCATATTAAAAATTCTAATATGGTATTAAAGCAGGTTTGGTCCAGATTATTAATTTCTCAGTTGTCTATTTGGATATCTAGCCCTAGCGGCCCTGTCCGGTTACTACTGCATTTATTTCAAGTGACAACTAGATGTCTAGTTCCAGTTGCACTTGAGGGGGAATGTTAGAGTATCTCATATTGACTAAATATGAAAATGTTAAAGGGTTTATAAGTGGTAAAAGTCAACTATCCAAATGACTAGTTGTAGTCATTTTGGCAATAGTTGACCTAAGCTCAATTCTTATTAATGGGCTCTACGCTCTAGCCATATTAAAAATTCTAATAGTTTGCAACAGAAAGTAATCAAGAACAAGAACCTTTCCACCAGAAGCTGGAGACAGTCTTCCAATCTGCCCAACATGAACAAACAGACAAATGCAACATTGTTCTTCCCTTGCTCTTTAGCTAGGGATGCAAGTTCTGAAAGACCTTCAGCATCTCCTAAAGAAGAATATAGCAGTAATAAACCACTCAAATCTGTTGCTCGCTTCATGCATTCCTCAGCCATTTCTAACTGCAGACATAAAATGAGCAGAGAGATCAAAAGTTTTATAAAAGTGCAGTCAATAGCAAAATATAAAAAGTAGATGTTGGTCTGAGTTGAGGTCTTTCCGGTCAAAGTAGGGGCTGGTTCGGGTCTGAAAACACTGAATCAAATCATCTGGTAAGTACTCATTAACATAAAACAATACCTTCCCATTGGACATAGATAATTCTCCCAATTGCTTCCATTTGGACTCACTCTGAACTTCTGTGGCAATATCCTGTAAAAGGACAGTATTGTATGCATCACTCAACTTGAGAGCAATAAAATCACAAAGTTTGAGAAGTTTTAAAAACAAGATGAAAATTCCTTAGATGCTAAATAATTTAGAGCTATCATGAATTCCTACAAAAACACATGTCCTTACCTTCGCAACCTCTAATCTACCAAGCTGGATTGCAAGCTCAAATCTGTAATCAGGATCTGTGGCTACTTCCAGAGCTTCTTCCACCATACCTCGTGATTCCAAGAAACGAGCCACACTAGGAATCAATGACAAATTGTTATCTACAGTAAAAGAAACATCTTCATAACCAAACTTCAAGACCCAATTCTACAGGGGTTAAAAGCTAAAGAAGAGGAAAGGAAACCATGCAAGGTACACACACTAGAAAGGTTCAATTCATAGATCCAGAGCATGGAGAATATATTATCACCTAAAAGGTAGACTGAAGCACACCATCAATGAAATCGTTTGGCCTTCAACTAAAGAATAAAGTTTGCATCCAATAGATTCCATAAAGGATTTTAATCTAACAGATCTGTTGGAATGATTTAAATGCTTGCTCAAAAAAAGGGACGAACAAATAGAACTTAGGGTCTGAAAGGACAGAACCATTCTCAAATATCAAATTTAGGTACTGACCCCACTTTATTCCATCCAAACAAAGGTGTTAAGAAAGAAAACAAATAATAATAATACAGACCACAAAAGAGGAGTCTGTTCATACCGATAACTTTGAAGTCCCCAAAAATATGTTATGGATTATTATGTTGCAGCACAGAAGAAATTACAAATCCTACATTTAATAGCTTTCACCAGTAGCCAAAAGATGCTATGCCATAGACGTCCAATTTACCTGTTGTGATGCTCCTTTGGAATTGACAGTAAAACTTCATTGGCCCTTTCTATATCTCCACGCATCACAAGAGTCTTAAATTCAATCAAACTAAGAAGTAAAGTGTATCCCATGACACTGCAAAACATATGAAAGAAACTGGTAAAAGATCACTCATTATGTAAACAAAAAGCACGCAACTTCAGGAAACAAAGAAGACTACTAACTTGAGTTCTTTATCAATTAGATACACACGACTATGACTTGCAAGATATCCCAGTAAATACGTTGGGCGGTCCAGATGATACATTGTTGTCACCTAGAAAGGAAGGGTTACATTTTCAGATGACATTAAAAACACAAGGGAATCATCAAGCAGCAAATACAAAACTCTGCAAGCACAGATGGAAAAATGGAAGACACCTCGCCTCCAACACAATAATTAAGTCTCCATGAGGAATTGTTGTAAATGAAGCAGTCCCCAACCCATAAGCCTGTCCTAACACGTTCATTGGTTTCATGGAGAAGCTCAAAAGCATCTTCAACACCTTGTTCATCCACAGGTCTTCCACTATCCAAATATGAGGAAACTATATCTCGCTGCAATATTCAACATTGACACATATTTATGAAGCTAACTGAACCATCAATAGACACTACAAGTCATATATAAGACGAAAAAGCTAAAAAGGAATCTCACATTGTATTTCAGGATGTAGAAGGACGATTCACTGGCAATTGTTACTAGATCACCACTGTCAGCCCAATAAAGGTTCTGAAATGTTCAAGATCAATTAGTTATAGCTAAAGATTTACTTTAAAAACAGTCCAATAACATCCAATATTTAGAAGGGAAAATATGACGTTACCTTCACTGTAACGTCAATTCTTCTAATCAACCTGCACTCAACCCAATCATAGAAACAAATGAAATTGTTTGAGCACATCGCCAACAAAGTTCCACCATAAATGCGCTCAACTGAGAAAGTTGGCCGAACACTCCTCTTTTCCTGAAACAAGTCACCTTATTTAGTTTATAATATTTCCACGAAAACATTTTATAATCATAGAAACAAAGAACTAGTCATTTTGACAATGGTTGACCCAAGTTCAATTCTTGTTAGTGGACTCTACACTCTTCCCATATTAAAAATTCTAATATGGTACCAGAGCAGATTTGGTCCAGATTCTTAATTTTTCGATTGTCCGCCTGGATGTCCACTCCCAGCAGCTCAGTCCAATTACTGGTGCATTTATTTCATCCAGTCCCAGTTGCACTTGAGGGGGAGTGTTAAGAGTATCCCATATTGACTAAACATGAAAATGTTAAAGAGTTTATAAATAGTAAGCTCCGACTAACCAAATGACTAGTTCTAGTCATTTTGACAATGGTTGACCCACGCCTAATTCTTATTAGTCAACTCTACACTCTGCTCATATTAAAAATTCCAATATTTTCCTTTCATGATACAGTACTGAAAGTACATGCCAAGAAAGGGTACACACCTGGAAATTTTTGCTGAAAATCTTAATTTTTGATGTACTTTCCCTGACAGCATATTCTCCATCCAATGACCAAACAAATTCCAGTGCTGAACCAAATGATCTGTTTCTCCAAGCCAAAGCTGTATATATGATGTACTCACCATCTCCACAGACAACAACGAATCTACCATTGGGATTGTGTTTTAAGCTCTGGATCACAAAATCGATCAAGAAATAAGTAATCTTTATAGAATATGTGTGGACACCTAAATCATCCAGAAAATGGTATTTCAAGTGATAAAGGATGCTCAAGACGCATGTGCAATATAACATGAACATAAAATAATGGAGATTTCCATGTGTACCATAAAATTAGAAATATGTTTCATCTACAACACATACAAAGAATTTTAATACATCAGAATGCAGATATATAGCTTCAAAAAATATGATAATGAAGGCATTATTCATGGCACACATATTAGATGAAAAAAGAAAATTCCCCACTTACTTGTGGATAAAGATCACAAGTGCCAAGCTCCTTGACAGCCAAAGGCAATCTCTCTCCGTCAGTAACCTAAAACACAGGGCAAAAACTTATAATTCAACAACATGGAAAATAATAATTTACCCTTCAATATGCAAGGTCAGGCAGCAACAAAGAAGCTGGTTTAATTGAGTCCCAACCTCATAATCTGCTCCAATGCTTTTAATGTTCACAGTTTGTATTTCATTGTGCTTGGCCCATATAATCTTTCCACTACTGTCCATACTAGCCACAGGTACTTCTCGACCTATTTTAACCATAATGGTTCCTTCATCATAGCCAATCACAATCCTGCAAAGACAATATGAAAGTCCCACATCCAGTTGTAATCAACAAAGAAGAAAAGCTTCAGATAGATGCTATTAGGTGAACAATCACACAGAATTGTTCAACCAGAGGAATTTTTCTACTGAAATATTTGAGGGGAAACAAAATAATCTCTTTCCAAGAATTTTGCAGATAATGCGAGATTGACAACAAAGTATAACATACTTGATCACTATGTAACTCCTCCAAATCAATTTAGACAGTTCAACAACAATTTTTTTATACTTTTGTTAAGAAACCATAATCAGAATGCTTACTTGCGTGAACCCTTCATGTATCCAATAGTCCAAACTCTTTCCAGACCATAGTTCAATGTGTTCTCAAGCCTGAAAGTCAATGGAAGACATTACATTTTAAGAATGGAAGAGAGAAAAACATGTCATTGTTAACATAAACCAAACTCTCCACCTTCAACCCAAAGAAGAAAAGGATGAATGATAAAAGCTATGTACAGGTATAGGCAAAAGACAAGAGAAGGCAAAGATATAAATAAAAATATTGAAAAAAATTTATAACCAAATCCCACTTCTTGGTGACAAATAAGGCAGGAAATTTGTTGCAACAGTTCCAAACTATGGTTAGATCAAATATTCAGCAGTTCATTGAAGATTTACTTAGTTTAATCAGTCCAGGAACATGATTCAAATATAGCTGCAACGCAAACTACCAATTTCATAAAGCAGTTATAAAATGTATAACCAAAACATGCCTTGATCATCTTCAAAAACAAAGAAAGGGGAACATCTCCTTAGCACATAACACCCCAAAAAATATCCTACATAAAAAAAAGGATCACCTATAAGTTGTTGCATGCCATATTCTAACAGTCCCATCCTCAGAACCAGTTATGATTATAGGAAGCTCTGGATGAAAGCATACTGCAGAGACATTATGTGTGTGGCCTTCAAGCGTTTGGACACAACTTTTGGTTTGATAATCCCACACCTGTTAAACAATATACCAATATCAAGACAGGTCTGCAAAGTCATAACCATAAAACCACAATTGAAATTGAAAGTAGACCTTAGCAGTGTGATCATCAGAACCAGAAATCAGATAAGGTTTATCACCGCCAGTAAAATAATCAACACAATTTACTCCCTTCTGATGGGCGTCCAATGTGAAATTTGGGTCTGGAGAGCCAAGATTCCAAATCTAAAAAGGGGAAGATGAGATGCAATCCAAAATATTCCATCCAAAAAACAGAAATTGCACTGGAAAAGATACATGCAAAGATAGTATTCACACCTTTATGGTTCGATCAAGGGATGCGCTAGCAAAAGTATTAGTGTCTTTTGGATTAAAGGTCACTTGCATTACATAATGTGAATGTCCCTCAAAAATCTGAGTACACACCCAACCCTTCTCCCAATCCCAAAGCTTTATAAGCATATCATCTGATGATGATAACACATAAGGGAGGGTAGGATGGACGGCCACACACCTAATGTAATCTGTATGTGCCTCGAATACTTTAATCTTATCCATTGTATTATAATTGTAAACACGAATAAACATGTCATCAGCTCCGGCAACAACCCACTGTTTCCGTGCTATAAACTTGGCTGACCTAACTGCAAAAAAGAATGCCACAAACGTCAAAGTAAATGCTGATTGTAGAAAAAGTGAAAACAACCAAAGTGGCCAAAGGCTGGCTGTGATGTCAAATACATAATAATAAAATCAAATACCTGGCAATTCAGTGACCTCAAAAGACTTTGCCGTGGTCTGGAGGATAAAGAAGTTTTGAGTTAGGAGGAAAACACGGATAAAATCATAATAGAATAAAGAGATACAAAGAATGATCATAAAATATCCATCAACCTCAATAATTTGTACAATAAAAAACATGGGGAAGATTTTTCATAGAATCTGAACACAAAAAGAAAGACATTTTGCAGTTTCTTTATATTAAATAATCAGATAAAAGCTGGACATTCCATTAAATTGTGCTATAAGATCCTTGCTCTAATCACATTTTCCAAAATAGTTACCTACTAAAACAAAAGGCATAAAGAATAAGATAGAACAGGAATCAATTTCCAATTCACTTCACTGATTACAAATGCGGGATGTAAATTGCACTTTTCTGATATCAAATTTAGAAGAATTTTATTATCATAGTCAATCAATAATACCAAGAGAAGTTTGAAGGCAGTTACAAAGACAAACTACAATGTAAAAACCCAAACCTGTGACTGGTAGTTCCAGATAACAACAGTCCCTGAATATAAACTCGCCAATATCCTGCAATAGCAATTATATCAAACAACAGTCTACTTTAAAGTTCTTCTCCAAGTTTCTTCAAGCTAAAAAGGTTTGTCATCTTTTAAATTATTCATCATTCAGTAATTGCCACTACTATCATACGTGGATGTTATCCACAGAATATAGTCAATATGCATAGCTGTAAGAACCCAGTTTACCATGGTTCAGTTGGATGTAGATCAACAGACTTTACTCTCTCTGATCTTTGAGCAAGTTTCCTCTGAGACACAAAGAAAAAAAGGAAAAACTGTCAGTATCAGAAACCTGTATGTACATAAATTAGATGCAATACAGATATAGGAACCAAAAATGAACGTAGAATTGTGGAACTATACCTTGATTTCAAGTCTGAGAGGCTGTTGAAACAAAATGAAAAAGAAACAGAGGAAAACGAAACACATTAGTGTCAAATCAAACACCAGATCTCACAATAATCAAAATACAAAATCCACATATTATCCCTGAGAAAACGAAATAAAGTTCAGAATCTCAGCCACCAAACAAGCATTCAAAATTCACTCCAAGCCTCGCATTGAGCAAAAAATAAACCACCGTATCGCCAAATCCAGCACTCAAACATCTAACACACACTCAGATCTTATGAAAATTGAAGACCCCAGCATTCCGTTTGGCTGACAAACAATGAGAAAAATTATCCAGTGTCTCTGATTCCGAGCAACCAAACAGGCCGCAAGCGTCTCCCAACTGACACATTGTACTCAATAAACATCTAAATGCAACCAATAACATGATTTCGCGATAAGCCTTGACAAAATTAAAGGTTTAGTGATTAAACAGCGTCAAATCGGATTAGATTTTAACCAGATCTAAGCTAAACAGGACACTCCAAAGCAAGCATCAAAACGACAACACAATTACTACATGAATTGTAATACGATGACAAAAAAAGGAACTCACCATACTGTCGCAGATCCCGAGAGCTATAGATCCAAGTAATCTAGCTTAGATAGAGAGAGGAAGAGAGACCGGCTTTCGTATTGAAGACACCTGAATGTCAAAAATTAAAATGCGCCTGTAGGTGTAGGGACTAGAGAGGATGCTTGATAGTTACCGGGTGAAATGTGCGAAACGGCGGAGTTGAAAGAATAGGTATGATGCCGTCGTAAAGGGGAAATTACAGACGTAGGCTCGGCCCGGATTGGCAATGGCCCGGCCTGGGCTGTTGAGAAAAATATGTGAGTGGGCCTAGCTCACGGGCTGGCCGGGCCGGAATGGCCTGGCCCATGCGGATTGAATACGGCCCATGGGTTGTGGGCGGGTCGAGACAGATTGGCCGTGAATCCACGGGCTACCCATCAGGCCTGAGTCACCCCGGGCATTTAATAATTTTAAAAAAAATTTTAAGACAATTTAAAAAAATTATAGTTGTATTTTTAAAAATTCATAAATTATAAATTACAACATAATCATTTATAGTAAAATGTAAGA
>JAOQML010000001.1:10517040-10539947 GCA_027568935.1 Erythroxylum urbanii
TGTGAAATTTAGGTGTTGGTGTTTCCCTAAAAAATCCAGCACAAATTTGTTCTTTCCATAGGACTGACACAAGTTCACATCTCTACTACTAGCTCGGATTTAAAACTCACACTGGTCAGCTAGGTCTTTTAATAGGTTGTAATGGAGCTTGTTGGTTGCCAAGAAAATTGAGTTGAGAAGAGAAAAGAAATATACCAAATAGACGCATGCCAACATCTTCAATTTTTTTGAGTCAACACAAATAAAAAGATTACATCATTAAGCTCATTCAAGTATACCGTATCACAAATTCATCATTTACTTAACTTCAACTATAATAACGAAGTTGAACCAACGCTGATGCTAATGAAATATGCATATATTTACTTTGCTTGATTTTAATGTTAAATTACTATACTATACTTTGCTTTTGACATGTTTTTAGGTAATTATGCAAATTAAACCTTAAGATGATATTATTCAAAGATTAAAAACATTCCAAGAAAAAAACACGAAGAAATTTGCAATTCTCGGAAAAACACGATCTGAATCACGTTTGTGTACCAGCTCGTTTCCTAAAAGAACAATAAGTGATATTACCTTAACCACAACCAAGTAAGAGAGAGACTTTGTAAATCATAAAAGAAACAGTGAACTACTAAGAGGCATGACCACTTTAGAGATTGCATATTCATCTTTAGAAAAATAAGGTCTGCGACTTAGAAACATTATTGTACTAGAAACCATTTCTATCACCTAAAAAAATCATTGAGGCCCACACTCTAGAAAACATTCGTGGGACAAACCGTGGTAAGTCTCCATAATTTTAAAGTTCATCTAGATTTAATTTTTCCGTAATTTCTCTACTTTGTTCTTCCGATTTCACACTTTGAATTTATTTTCTGACTAAACAGTTTTTCCATTTTTAAAGAGAAGAAATCCTGGTAATTATTTTTTATAGTTTGATTTTATTTTTTTATTTATAAGATATACTTTTACAAGCTATTATTGTTTATTTTAATGCTAATTTATTCATACTAACATCTATATCTAATCTTCATTCGAATCAAGAAAGCCTTTAAACATATCCATTTAGTTATATGGTTTTTAATCAATTATCTTATTATTTGTTTCTTTAGTTATTATTAATATAAATTAGTTTAATCTTATTTTATATCTTCATTATTTAACATTTTAACTACATTACTTCTTCGTGAATTTAACCTTTATCTGTTGTTAAATTACTTATTAATAATAAATGCACTTACGTAATTACTAAATATTAAATTTATAATAAAAAATCTTTAGCAATACCAGCATACAAAAAAGCACACCAACGTAACACAAGTATTGTTGGGGTGAGGCCAAACTAAAACACGCGTTGATTAACCTTTGGACTTGCTCTGTAAGAAGAGCTACGCCAGAGCAACAAACAGAGACTCGCGCCGCAGTCCCACGCAATAGTAGACAACATTTCCGAAACAACGCAGGGGCGGACTTGACGTTACATAACAGAGGAATCATCCATAACAACTACAACCCACTTTTGTTAATGCTTACGGAGTATCTCTTGGAAAGGGAGATTTTAAACTTAAGATCAAGACGAATAATTCATACAAAGTACCCAACGCAATATCCTACAAACAAGGCATAGATAGTGAAGACATAAAGCCTCGTTGGAGAGCTTTTAAAACTCCCCCAACAACGAAGATCACTTAGAAACCCTTGAGAAGATGAAAGTCTCCTCTACCAATCTCTGAAAACCCTCCTTTCCAAAACCCGGCTTCTAGAGAGTCGCTTTAGACAACAATAAAATTTTGGCAGACCAGCCCGGAAAGAGCTTTTAAAGTTACAAACGAGAACATTGTGTCTACGAACCTTACCGACCAGGAATCTGTCTTAGCTTTGAAGGGTTCTTAATCAAAGAAGGGCAACTTGTAGGGCACAATTACGCAGCATTTGTAGCCTCCGACTTATCAGTCTCCATTGGCTCTCCAGATGCAGAAGGTACCTCACCCGTCCCAGCTCCAGTAGAGTCACTGGCACCATGGTTATTGGAATCTCCACTCTGCGGTTGATCACTTCCTTGAGGAGGTGGTGCTGCAGGGGTCTCAGAAGTGGCAGGCTTTGCTGGTGGTGGTGCTGGCTTTGGCTTCGTCATTATTGGTCTGCAGAACCTGTTGAAGCAACATTTGAGATTTAAGCATCTTCAAGAAATGTAATACAGAATGATCCACAGCAGTGAAACTTAAACTAGAGGTCAAGATTCACTTCTTGAGTAGAAACTGGCTCAACAACCTTAAAATAAGATTCAAGAACAACCAAGAGGACATACCTGTCAAGAGCTTCAGCCTTCTTTCTCACATCAGCCGACAAAAGAGCCGGGCTAGCATGCTTGGGAAGTGAATCCTGATGGTGTTTTTTCTCTCTTAACCAGGCCTCTGCTTCCACACACTCATTCAGAACCTACAAGATATTGGGATTCAATGGAAAATTCTACAACAAAGAATAGGATACAGTACAGAATTAACAGACTCTCACTTCCTGCTTTTCAGCCAAGTCAATGTGGTCAAATTTGGGATCATTAGACATTGCTGCCTCTCTGTAGCTGTTAATGCAATAAACAAGTTGATCAATCACGGAACTCCTCTCTGAATGCTCTTTATAGCGCTCTTCAATGGGATTCCCTTGCTGCAAATTAGATATTTATGATTATGAACTTCACATTCAAATACTACACAAGCAGCAAGAGCCTATACACAAACAAGCATCCCTACTTTCTTGAGCTCCTCAAGCTTCGCAATGTAAACACCCTTTGTTTCATCTTCACCATCTTCATATAACCAATCTTCAACATCCTGAAGTTTTGACATGAACTGCTCCCTTTCAGGATCAGTGACAAATTCATGATATTTGTCTCCAAGCTGTTTTCACAAGAGTTTTATTAGTGATATGATTAGCAGAATTTAAACATAAGTTTGTCAATTTAACCAGCAAGAATTTCACACTTTGCTCCTCATGTCATACACGTATGCTTCAACAGCATTTTTCTTGTCTTTCGTTTCTTCCATTACTCGATCTTGTAGTGCCATTTCAAATTCCTTTTCTACTGCTTTCTGCACATCTGTCAAAGGTAGCCCACCATAAACTAGTTCATCCACAGGGATATTAGTTTTTTTAACCTTTTTCTTTGGAGCCTCAGCCTGACACAACAAAAGTCATCTCCGTTAGCAAGATCCACAAACCAGTTGCAGGTGAACATTATGGACAGACTGAATAACCCCACCTTGGTATCAGTATCCATTTGTGCAGGCTTGTCACCTTCATCTTGTACTCCATTTTCAAATCCAGAAGCACCAGCAGTTCCTTTAGCTTCTTGCATGTTGACATCACTCTCAGTAGAGCTAGGAGGAGCTCCATCGTTGTGCACTTCATCAGTATCCACTATTCTGGACTCTTTTGATGGCTCTGTTGTTACAGGAACTTCAACCTCTTCTTCCTCCAAAAGCTGACATGAAAGTATGTACGGTACATCAATAGAACTGCAAATGGACTACCATATGCTGTCTGCAACCTCAATCAAATGGCAGTGATAAGAATTACCGTTGCTGACTCAATGGCCACAATTCCATGCAAATTGAGACGGGCTTTAACCTTAACCTTAGCCCTTTCACTATTTGTAGTTTGAAAAGGACCAATCTGCACAAGATTAAGAGTTGAAGCGAGTGTGACATAATGGAGTATGTGACAGAGCTGACAACACAAATGCACTCCCAAAGCAATAAAATCCTTACTGTGTAGGTGCTAATCTTGGCAGGTGCCTGCAAGTCACTGACATCAGCATATTGCACATCTATAATGAATGTACCTGACCTGTAGAATGTCAAAGCCTTAATGCTAGGTATCGGGTTCCCCTTGGGAAAGACAATTGTACTTTGCTGATTATCAGCTGTTCCATTCTGAGAGTCCATGGCACCACCCTTCCATGATAAAGCTATTGAGAATGGGAAACTCTCATTCACCTGCACTTCAAATGGTCAATCATTTTGGACTGTGACGCAGAGAGGTTGAGCAAATGGGAAACTAAAAGAAAAAGGAAAATGCAATATGACTTAAAATAGCTGAGAATTGGTCCTTCATACACCCACTTCGGGGAAAGAGGTTATCATAGACCACGCACACAAAGACCTTCACAAAGCAGAAGTGACACTTTTGGAGAGAAATATAGCCATGCTTTGGCTCACTAAACCAACATTCCACTCACTATAAGGACTGACACATCTTCTACACTAGAATAAGTGGTGTCAATATAAGAACTAATCAGTCCAAATATATGGTCACACAGAGTACAGAGATAACTCATCCGTCCACATTTTCACATGCCGATCTCATACACAATTAATATTTTAAAAGATATGGCTCTGACAAGTTGTAGGCAGCACATCACAGATCGGAACAGAAATGAAGATGAACATTTAATATATAAGTGATCGATCATGACTTTTACCTGAAAGTCTCGAACTTTAAATGTTGGGCTAAGAATGGCACATTGCAAAGCACAACCCCTAGCAACACACTCGCTAGCATTCATTGTCCGTCTTGGTTCCTTCCCAAAGAATTCAGCCAATATTTTCATAATGGCAGGAACTCGAGATCCAGAACCAACAACCTCAACCATGTGAACATTCTCAACAGCAAGTCCTGCCTCATGAAGGGCCTTTTCCAGAGGCCTCTTCACACGTTCCAAAATTGGAGCACTAATCTGTTCAAATTCTTCTCTTTTAATGAACCCTCTGACATCTTTCTCATCCATCAAGCACTCAATATTTAGAGGTGCTTCAGGATTGGCACTAAGAACTTTCTTCAGCTTCTCACAAGCAGCTCTGAGCCTGAGACAAGCCCTGGCATTCTGGAAAACATCAATTTTATACTCTTCCTTAAACTTTGCAGCAAAGTGGTGGAAGAGAACTTCATCAAAGTCCCTACCACCCACGGACCGATCAAATGAATGAGCCAGTATCTTGAGCTGACCTTTCTTGAACCCCACAATGCAAACTTGCATGCTGGCATGTCCAATGTCGACAAATGCAACATTTAATTGATCATTCTCAGGTAAATCAGTCTTATAAATGCCGTAAGCCAGTGCTGTGGCTGTTGTTTCATGAATCAAGCGGAGAGGATGCAGTCCAGCAATTGTTGCTGCATCCAAAACAGCCCGTCTTTGAATATCAGTAAAAAAAGCTGGAATTCCAATACAACAATCCACAACTGCAGCATTCAGGTTCTTCTCAGCAATGCCTTTCAAATTAGACAAAACCATAGCTAGAATTTGGGTAGGGGTAAATGTTCTCACTTCCCCCAAATACCGTGCATGAATCAAAGGGAATCCATCAGGGCCCTCGGTAACAGCAAAAGGCAATGAACTGAGATCTCTTTGCAATTCAGGATCTGAAAAATGCCTGCCAATGAACCGTTTGATCTGAGAAATAGTATTCTTGGGATTCATCATACTTGAGGCAGCCCCTGCAGTTCCAATGAACCGCTGTTTATCACCAAAGCAAACAATGGCAGGAGTTTCCCGCTTTGATTCATCATTGAGCACAACGTCAATCCCCCTTTGCCTCGCAACAGCAACAATACAGCTTTCATTGCCAAAATCAAAACCAACCACGCTCATGTCTTACAAGCAGCACTTCCAAGCAAAGTAAGCGCCTGTACAAGACCACTGTCAGCAACACACCACAAACGATAATACAATTCCAAAGAATGTACCATATATCATCATAGACATTACTTCTTTTTGACTAGTTAAAAGAAAACAATACATTTCTTTCCAGTTATGCTATTACCATAGCAGCACAAATATATATAAAACGCGATGGAAGATCAGTAACAAAAGTCACATAATTCCATTCAGAACCAATCAAATTCCTAAAATTTGCGCGCATCAAGATCCAAGACCCATGCGTATTTAGCAGTAAACTATACGAATACAAAAAAAATAAACAAGTCAGAACGTAAATCTAACACAAGAAAACAAAAACCAAAAAATCATCTTCGATTCAACGTTCAATTGCGAAACCACAATTAACTTAACAGTAAAGACCTGATCAATTTAAGGCAATCAAATCTGAGCAACAAAAAGACAACCAGCAAAAAGATAGAAAGTTAATGAAATCAAAAATGAGAAATGATCTAAAGAAAACACACAGGTCACGACGTCTCCACAAGTAAACAGATTAATTAAAGTAAGTAAAACAAACAAAGAGAGCTCACAAAGATCTTTTAAATCTAGAGAGAGAGAAAGAGGTGAGATTTATATGTATAGATCAATTTTAAGTGAAGCTAAGAGGTGTGGGCGGTTCTAGAATCCTCTGTCATTTGCTCTTTGGTTCTAATGTTTTCCTTTTATTTATTTGCTTTTTTATCTCTTTTCGAGCCTGAAGAAAAACACACAGACGTTTGTTTTCTAGTTGTTTTCTAGGGGAGTTCAAAGAACCGGCGTGGGGTGGGGTTTATGGTTTTATTATTTTTAAATTTAAATAAATCTAATGATTTGGTTTTATTATATAAAATTAATTGAATGAGAAATGTGGAGATTTGCTTCTAGAAAGATCTATGATCCTATGGACCCTTGCCAGAAAGTGGGCTTTCCTTGTGAAACTGAAACATGTAATTACTTTGAAAAGTTGAAAATCTACGTTTGAAATTTCTTTAAAAGATTGAAACGACAACGCTGCTCGAGTGACCATTGGCGGGAAATCCCACCTGTCACTAGGGTTCAGTTTGTCCTCAGTCCGCCAACCCAGAAGACGAGTTTCTCGTTAACTTTTTCCGGAATCCAAGCAACACCAGTAACGTCAAAATGCCAACGTACCAGATCAGTGGAATCGACGTGGATTTCCCGTTTGAGGCATACGATTCGCAGCTCGTTTACATGGAAAAAGTCATCTACTCTCTGAAGAATGTGAGTCAATCAAACAAGCTTTCTCTTTCAATCGAATGTGTATTGTACAACTATATTGATTTTATGGGATTTTGATCACTTTTGCTTGGGTGAAGTTTTAACTATTTTATCATTCATTTAGAACGAAAAAGGCAATTACTTGACGATTAAAATTATGTTTTGGATAATAAGTTTAGTTATTTGAAGTGCTAAGAACCACTAGATTATTGGTTCACTATCACTTGTGATCAGTGATTTGAATCACAATGTGCAGTAAGTTATGATTCATTTGTCATTTAGAGAATGCAATCTGTTTCATTTTGTTTGGTATAGATCCCGAACTGCTAAGTATGATTTTGGACCTAGAAGTAACTGTCTATGCTTATTTCACATTTACAAAACTTTGCTCATCTCTTTATCTATAATTTACCACAATTTGGAGGAGGAAGTGTATAAAAAGCTTCATATTTCTTTAAACTACCAGCATTTATACTAAATGCGGTTGTTTGTGAGAATGCAGAGGTGTAATGCACTTTTGGAGAGTCCAACTGGAACCGGAAAAACTCTGTCCCTTCTTTGTGCCACTTTGGCTTGGAGAAAGAGTCTAGGTGGATTCTCAACTGGTAAGATTGGTATGAATAGCCAAAATTCTGGGATGGACTCTGATAATGAATCACCACACCCCAATGCTGCCCGACTTCCTACCATTGTATACACTTCACGCACTCACAGTCAAATCCGGCAAGTGGTTCAAGAATTGAAGAGGAGCAACTACAGGTCAGAGATTCATTTTAATGGGAACTATGATTTCAAACTAGATTTTAATATTGGGTTGATTGCTCCTTCAATTTTCATGATATTTAACTTGTTTACTAGCATACATTCTAAGCATGTCTCCACAATAGTTCTTGTCATGTTTCATATAGCTATCATGATGGCACAAGCACTTGGCTTCTTTGCAAGCATTTATCAATTGCATGTTAAAAAAACTTGAGAAATTTGAATTGACCTTTTAGTCTTTTTCATATTGTCGTCATTCAAGTTGATTACTTGATATGATTATGGAGTTTAGACCTAATAATACCCAATTTTAGAGCATATGCAGGCCCAAAATGGTTGTACTAGGATCTAGGGAACAATTGTGCATTCATGAGGATGTCAGTTTACTGCATGGAAAGGCGCAGACAAATGCTTGTCATTATCTCCGCAGAAAGAGGGAAAATCAGGAAAAGCAGGAAAAACGTGGGTGCAGTCATTATTCTCGTGTTCCAGGTAGTTTGTTTTGTACATTGTAGAAGTATCATTCCAGAATAAACAGTGTTATGAAAGTAATTTCATAATGACACTTTTTCAAGAAATTGAAAATAGTATGTAATGGTCTCAATCAAATCTAACTTTATATATTTCTGTTCTTACCATAGATTTTGTGAAGAAGAATCCACATCTTGGAGACGAACCTATTGACATAGAGGATCTAGTTACTATTGGAAAAAAATTTGGGCCGTAAGTTCCATCACATGAGTCCCATGTGTTTATTAGAAATGCATTTTCGTCATTTAAGATGGGATTATGTTTGCTTTTTCTAGGTGCCCCTACTATGTAGCAAGGGAGGTCCACAAAGTTGCCGATATCTTATTTGCACCTTATAATTATGTAATTGATCGTGCCTATAGAAAATCTCTTACAATTGATTGGAATAGCAGTATATTGATATTTGATGAAGCTCACAACCTGGTAAGTGCAAGCTGTTGAGAAAGGTTAATCTGGAAATAAGGTTCACTGTAAACCTTTTCAGACCATCAATATGATATTAAGTTGTTTAGTCAATTCATTGAACAAACAATTAACATGCTGGTACTTGTTTGTCGTGAACATGAACAATGCAGGAAGGATTATGTGCAGATGCAGCCTCATTTGACTTGCCTTCTGGACTTCTAACAGCCTGCATCAATGAAGCAAAATCTTGTATTGACCTTTCTGTTGGAAGGAGAGAAAAATCAGATGATAAATCTGGAAATCCAGATAATTTTGCCATTCTTAGAGGTACATATTTGACCATAATATCAAATGCATGTTGCAGTTTTTACTGCTGCACCATATCATCAGATGTCCCAAACCTTTCTATTTCTGCAAATACTACGCCAGCATACTTGTTGGGAAATTAATGATCCTTTTTTGAGCAATTCCTATGCACTCATCTTGTACTGATGGCTTCATATGGACCAATTCTTACCCTTACAGCACTTCTTTTGAAGCTTGAGAAGCGGATTGCTGAAGTACCCATTGAATCAAGGGAATTGGGATTCACGAGACCTGGGCCTTACATATATGAGCTACTTGCTGACCTTAACATCACTAGTGAAACAGCTTCTAAGTTGATTGATATAATTGATGAAGCTGTTATACTTATTGAGGAAGATAAACAGCACAAAGCACAAGGCACTGCATGCAGGCTGGAAAGTATTGGTGACATGCTTAGGATAATATTTAGAGATAAAAGCAATTCTCATGCTAGATATTATAGTGTAAGAATTGAATCTACACATCGGGTGTTACAATTTCTGTAGAATTAGATTGGAGCTTCATTTCAATTCCAATTTGCTTCTTTCAAAGAAATTGTTGTTCTATATTTGTTTCATTCTAAAGTTTGAAATCAATTTCTTTCCATTTTAGGTTCATGTGCAGGAAATTGAGGCAAATTCTGTCAATAGCTTAAAAGGTTATTTTCTTGAAGTCTATGTGAATCTTTGGGCCACATAACTATAATATTATTACTTTCTTTTCTTTTATATTACAGCTCCATGGCATCCCTTGTGCAACTTAACAGTTTATTATTGTATCATGTGGGAAACACAGGGGATAGCACTGGTTTATTTCATGTTTTTCTCACAAATCCTGTCAGGAATTATTTGTGAAAATTTTCACTGATTTCCTTTTTGTGAAAATTCCACAAAGCTACTCTTAACATGATGTTAAGTGGTTTGCGGCAATGATGCACTGCACTGGTGTGGTCTATAGGTGTTTTTGTTATGTGAGTGATGGGATTACTTTATGGATAGAAAGAAGAATACTTGGGCAGATCAAATAAGTAGTCACGTTTATTCTGTCCTTTTTAATTTTAGTTTAAGAGTCACAACACAGTAACAAAGCTTATGCAGCTACATCAGGTGATATGAACCATAAGATAGCTTGTTTGAACATCTACTGCAGAAAAATCACAATGCATAACATTTTCTGTTGTTAGTTCTCTTCAATTTCTTGTCCATTTTGAACTGTATGTTCCATAAAAAGAAGTTTTCCCTCAATTCAATCACTTAAGATGGTAAAGTAACTTGATTATAAACTTTGTTGCTTAGATCTTGTTCAAGGATGCTAAAAATTCATCCTTTGTGATTTTCCAGGTAAGGTATCTAGAATGCTCAGTTGGTGGTGCTTCAATCCTGGCATTGCCATGGAGGAGTTCTCCAAGCTGGGTGTTGGATCTATTATATTGACTTCTGGAACATTGTCCCCCTTGGATTCATTTGCACATGAGTTAAACTTGTAAGTTTTGCTTTGAGACTTATGATAGTGAACGAAGCTCACTTCAAAGTTTTCTAACACTACATAAGTTTTGCTTACCTACTCAGAGATTTTCCTGTTCAACTGGAAAACCCTCATGTGATATCCTCAAATCAGATCTGGGCTGGTGTTGTTCCTGTTGGACCATCTGGCAACATTTTGAATTCATCTTACAGAACTCGCGATTCCCTAGAATACAAACAAGAGCTTGGGAATGCTATTGGTGCGTAGCTTTATTTTGAAAAGATAGGGGCTATATCAGTAAACTCAATTATGTTCAATGACTATAATCGAGTTTCTGATATATGGATTTCTTGTTGCAGTTAATTTTGCTAGAATTGTACCTGATGGATTGCTTGTTTTCTTTCCATCTTATTATCTTCTTGAGCAATGCATTGGGTGCTGGAAAAATCCGGTAAAGCATCAAACTGGAGTAGCTAATGCAGCAGAATTTGTTTGCTTTCTATCTTTGTCCATTTTAATCTCTTACTGTGCTTTGGAGCAGAGTCATACTAATTCAACAACAATATGGGAGAGAATATGTAATCGTAAGAAACCAGTCATAGAGCCTAGACAATCTGCACTATTTCCTTCATCAATTGAGGTGACTTGTACCATCTATAAGTTTTGAGTTACTTGCAATCTGTGTGCAATTTTTTTCCCACATTGCTGGAAACTTTGTTATTATATGTTTGTCTTTGACTAGGACTACATGGATAAGCTAAAGGGAACCAATTCTTCTGGTGCAGTATTTTTTGCTGTTTGTCGGGGCAAGGTATTTCTTTTGAGCATCTCTTCAGTTCTTCTGTTGGAAGATGGTGTAGGTGATTTATAATGGCCCATATTTCAATGTATACATAGTTGGCATACTCTTTCGTCCATCCTACATCAGTAGGTCTCGAAAGCTTTCAAGATGTGAATTGAAAAGAAAAGGAAAGATTTTCACATGCCTAAAGTGCTTAAAATAGATTGTGAACCAGTGAAATTTATTGTCCAGTCCCATTGACACTACTATGCATATGCTGAGAGAAAACAGGATATGGTTTCTTGAAATGTTTCCATTCCCTTAAATTTGTTTGTTTGCGTTCTTTTACGTACTAATAATCTATTTTTATTCTTAAATGTGCTTTCACCTTTTTCCAGTGTTTAACTAGAATGTCTACCCGTATATTTTGGATGCTTGTCAGGTGAGCGAAGGTTTAGATTTTGCTGATCATGCTGGTAGGGCAGTGGTCATTACTGGTATACCTTTTGCCTTGAGGAATGATCCTAAGGTTAGATCACTCCAACCCCTGACATCTCCTGCAATCCATTACTGTTTTCTAGATTTTCTAGATCCTCAAGTTTAATAATGACAGGTCCGGTTGAAACGTGAGTTCTTGGATCAGCAGTCCAACACTCAAAATGATGGGTGCAAGGTACTCCCATACTCTCATTTCTGTACTCTGTTGGACGATATGTTCAATGTTTAAAGTCGAAAATTACCAAATTATGTCAAACATTGTTTTTTCAGATTCTAAAGGGAGAAGATTGGTACAGTCAACAAGCATCAAGAGCAGTTAATCAAGCTGTCGGGCGTGTAATTCGCCATCGCCATGATTATGGAGCAATTATATTCTGTGATGAAAGGTTTTGTCCTCTGTTCATTTCTAGATACGATATTGCAGCCATTATTTAAAGTCACCAATGTACTCGCAATAATTCAACCTTCAAAGGGTCTCACATCTTTTGGCTTCTTGAACTTCTGTGTTAAAAACAGATTCACACATCCAAACCGCCAATCACAAATATCACTTTGGATCCAACCTTATCTGAAGGTAATATGGTAATTTTAAATAACATGAACTCTGGTCTTCAAATATTTTTTGTGTATTCACTTGCCTTTTTACAGTGTTACTCCAAATTCGGGGATGCGATCTTTACCTTGAGTCGTTTTTTCCGAGATGAAGGAACCCGTGGTTTTACAGATCACAAGCTCATACACAATCAGGGAATAGGTAAGATAACGTTGATGTGAATACGATGTTTTCTACATACCAATATAATGTCTATTTAGCTATTTCTGTGTGATTGCTGAGCTACCTATGAATGATTTAAGTTTTTTAAAGTAGATTACTTGCTGTTGTCGTGGCATTCAATGAAACTTACTTGCTGTCGTCGTGGCATTCAATGAAACTGTTCCATGAACCACATTATTAATCGATGGAAAGATTTCTTCATTTATTTCCGGTGTGATTATTTATTAACTATTATCCATCTTGCTCTTTTAAAGAAAACCAAGTTGTGCTGCAACTTGCGGTTAATTCTTTCGTGCAGAAACTATCAAAGAGGTGAAAACATTGCAACCTGTGGACAAACTTTACCTGGACAGTTTTCTTACTTCTGTATGTTTTTCATATTTTCCTCAGCGTCTGCTAAATTTTCAATTTAGAGCCATGTTAGTTCCCTTTATGAAGTTTTGGTGATCATTTGCAGAAAACCCCAATAGATCAGGCTGGCTGTATGAAATCAGTGTCCTCTTTACTTTCACTCAGGAAAGTAAAGGATTCGGGCCAACTGGAGGAGGTTCTTCCTGCCAATCGCTCATCTCTTACTCCTCTCAAGGGAAATCAAGATGACAGATCGAAGTAAGTGGCATAGTCAATACAGAAAAAAAAAAATTGTTCAGTTTCTGAATGGAAATATGCTCAACAGAAAATTCCTGAAACAATTTATTTAATTGGCCAATCTTCTTTAAGCAGCACGCTTAGCACAGAGCAATTTCTGATGTCCTGGTCAGCAAAGAAACTCAAAATATCTAATACAGAATTTTGTACAAAGGGATACACTACCAGTGTTCATAGATCAAGTAATGAAAGCTCACAACATGTCTCCTGTCGGTCAATGAATAATTTAGTGAAAATACAAAGTTCATGTATTTCTGATAATGAAAGTAGGCAAAATGCTCAGTTTGGGCAAGCATTACTCCAAAAAGATTATGGGATTACAGAGAAGGAGGAAGCTGATCTTTGTCAAAATCGTGGTCAGTCTACTTCTGTACCTTTGTCTGATCAGGAAACAAGAGGAGCTGCATTTTTGAGTGAGGTAAAATTATTTTAACGTCCAAAACCCATGTTAATATCTCTTATAAAGAAAGGCAAAACAATTAAACCACAATAGGGTTTAAGATCCTAACTTTCTGGTAGGAAGTTTTGCATTAGCTGATAGTTATTGGACTGATATCATAAATACTCTTTCGTGTTTTTATTTGATAGTTTTTATTTCTGAAATGACAGTATCTTTTACTAAATACATAAAAATTCTGTGAATAATTCCTGTTTTTCCTTTTTAAGGTCAAAGAGAAGCTTAGTGCTGCTGAATATAAAGATTTTGTTGGATTTATGAAGGCGTTGAAGTCAAAAGCAATGAAGATAAACCATGTTCTACAATCTATTGTCAGACTATTTTCTGGAAGTGATAGGCTTCCTCTTCTTAACAGGTACCAAGATGTACCTGTGATACAGTTATCCGTGTTAAACTCACATCCTAGAAAAGTACAAATATTGTGGCTCATACTCTTCTGTGCTTCCACATTTTCAAACTGTGTAAATTAAAGAGATAAATTGCGTCTAATTGCAAGTATTGGGATTTCAATGAACTCTTGTCTTTGTTCCAGATTCAAGGATTATTTACCACTACAATATCGTTCTTCATATGAGGAATATGTTGAAGCAAATGATGAACTATTATCCAACAATCGCAGTAAGAAAATAAATTTTTTGACAAATTAAATTTTACTAAAGCAAGTACTTGGTGATTATGAATTGACTGACAATCTTTTTCTAGTTTGATGATGTTTCTGAATTGAAGGCGACAATCAGAACATGTTTTTTTCAAGAGAGAGTGATGGTGGAGTTTTGATGACTTGGCGAAGAAAGATGAATTCTCTGTAAGGACTGGGACCTTCATTCTTTGGCTCATGCTTAAGACAGCCTCATTTCTCATGCATGATTAATCATCCCGAGGAGGAGATTCTATGTTTGATAACATGGTGGTCCTCGAGCGCATAAGCCAGTGAAAGTGTAAACATGCATGATGAGTTTTCATTACTTTGTACCTAACAAACAACTATACTATATCCTCCTTACAGATTCTCTCACGGAAGCAGAATTGGAGTGCTTTAAAGTAAGATGTGAAATCATCCTGGGATAGAACTTAGGGCTCTATGTGGTGGCATAGCGCAAAGAAAGAATGCTACTTATCAGATGGGAATTAACTCTTGACTTTATGTGAATTTCGATTCAACGATTTTGCTTTTTCTATAGGTTTGGACTTGAAATGGAACGTGCTGACACTAGTTGTTCATAGCATGGAGACAGTCAAATGGTCAGCTGAAGAGAAGTAGGACCGTCCTTTTTTTATTTTTTTTTGGCCTTTTCTCCTGTAATTTTGACAATTTTATAAGCATATGTTGTCAACGTAATTGCATGTGTAGGATGGAAACTGCAATTGCATAGTATCGGCCACTATGAACTGTCGTGTTATGTAGCAGTGCCCTTTGGCTTGTCCTTGTAGCAATTTTTGTTTGCGTTTACATGTTTTTGTGGGTGTACGACAAAAAGGTATCTTTAAATCTTAATATAAATACTAAAATTTAAATCAGATCTTAATGTTTGACAGTAACAAAAATGATTTTACCATCATATTAATTTCTTACGTTTAATCTCGAATTTAACTAGCAGTGAAGACCCTACTAAGCAGAAGCCCCCGATGAGAAATGAAAGATCCCTAATTCTGCTAGTCTTAAGGCAGTAGCAACAAACTCCTAGTAATCATCAACAGCAAATACAAATGATGTTAACAGCAGTCGCAAGAAGCTTCTCTATTCATCAACAGCACGTATAGATGATGTATCAGCAACAGCAGCCAAGGGGGCAGCATCCAAATGAGACAAACACACAGCAGAGTCCATAGATTAGACAACAAAATAATGCTGGGTAGCAATAGAGGTTGCTTAGTCAACAGAGCAACTTCCAAAATCTGTAATAGCAGCTATGCCCCAAGTAAATAAACAAATAGACCCTCAGCAGCAGTAGTTGGTAATTCTAACTTGGGCATGCAAAGTAGTCAATCCTCAATGCACATGCTGCTACAGTCCAAGATAACACCGCAATCACAAACACATCAAAATGATTGCATCTCATAAAGAATATAAGCTTGAGATAATAAGACCAAAAAAAATATTGAGAAGGGTTTGGTTAACGACAATAGTAGTCTTTCATGGTAGAGTTTTAACTAATTTTTAGACTAAATCGAAATTTTCTAATCTCATTCTCTCTTCTTTCTCTTCGATCTTCAAAATTAGTAAAGGCTACTGAATAACAAAGAGGGCTGTAGCTGTAGGGTTGTAGCAGGATTTAGGCAACTCGTGTGAAAGTGACCAAACCCAACAAGAATCTAAATGCACCTTATCATCATATTAATCTGGTGCTGGTCCTTTGTTTTAGGACCACTACTTATAAATGTGATGGGGGTTCTCACCTATATTTCCTGTAGCACGGAACAGCAGCTCAAAGGCCAAATCCAACAGCCTGTTTGGTCCTTGAAAATAGCCATAACCTCATTTTTAATCTTATTGCTATTGTAACTTCGCCTTGATGCTGTACCACTTTCAGCACTTCTACCGTCTTAAGATGTCAGCATGTTTGCGTGGTGAACTTTTCTTATAGAATAGATAATTAGTCCTGAACAAGGGGATTCTCAAGGAAGTGATCAAACCGTTTGATTAATGGGTCCATAAGTTATTTCACGGCTGAAAAGTAATCAATAGCAGCAGAATTCTTGGATTTTTTGACAATAGCCTTTTTCTTCTTCCTCACCAACCCAACACCTTTACATTTGTGCATCTTAATCAATGCAACTGCACTTTACACAACAAACAGTCAAAAATGTAGACAAATGGACGATTAAAATATTCCTAAACACTTTTAGCCATTGTTACATTCTTTCGCCCATCCTTTACTTCGTAGCAAAGCCATAAGGGCACAATTCTTATCTATTTTCACACAAGCATAGCTCTTCTTTGCTGGTAATTTATCTACTGCTTCAATGAAGAGGTTGACCTTCTGATTTACGATCACACGGTTAGTCTTTACTAACCTTCAACAACTTGAGACAGAGCGGTAGGAGTGAAGCGTAGACAAAAAGAAGAAAAACTTTGGCTTTAGACCCTCATGCCTTTGACCTTATCAAGTTTCAACTGTCTCCATCTTTCTTTTCTGCACATCAGAAACGATATTTGGAGCAGAAAAGAAGATAAACAGATTAGAGCTGTTGTCTGCTCTAGCAGAAAAGAAACCCTTTTCCGAGTGATAGTAAAGGAACAAATGCGGCCAAGAGGATCCATTCAAAAGACCAAGAACTTGTTCCATGCAACTCTTCAGAGACTCAGGTCCCTTTTCTTTGCTGAATACCAAAAGCTTCCTAAGCCTATTCCTTGCAATCCATTCTCATGTGGACGCAAGAATATGAAACATAGGCTAACAGATCGATGTTGCACTGAGTTTTGCAATGAATGGGAGTGTGACCTAGAAAAGGCACGGAAGAGAAAGAACAGTACTCTGATGGTGTCAATGGAGACAAAGGCAGCAGAAGGTGCTTCTAATGGATGCGCTATAGAGTTTGCCAAGAGCCCCTTGAAGGAAAAAGAAGTGAAGAAAGAAAAGAAAAGAAGGTATTTCCCTGTCAAAAGGCAAGAAGAGAAATGTGCAAACAACATCAAAGAAGAAGGTTATGCGTTGGCAAACAAAATGAAGGAACTGGAAATGATGGATGTATGCGATGTTGAACATGTGTTAGACGTAGAAGAGGCACTACACTATTATTCTCGTCTCAAAAGTCCGGTGTACCTTGACATTGTTGACAAGTTTTTCACGGACATTTACACCGAGTTCTCTACTCCACAGCCTACTGTCAGCATTACCAATTCAAAACGAAGACTTGGGTCAGGCAGTAGATTCCGGTGATTGTTAGATCTTTTTCTTGTGCAATGGTCCATTAGGCTGTGGATGGCCGTGATTGATAGTTCTTTTTCTTGTGCCGTTTTCCTACCTGAAGTCATATGCAAGTGTTATTTGATGTTCAGCTTTGTACTTCTTCCTTTGTCTGGATTACTGTTCTTGAGCTTGTGCTCTTACCGAGCTTAAGTCTGAGTTCAGAAACCTGAACTAAATTCTCCTCTTGAATCCTGATCAGTTATTTGAAACTCGAAAATGAAGTCATGAGATATTGTTTGATCTCCCGTCATTTCTAAGCAGCTAGAAACATATTCGATGTCTTACTGGCAATATGCTTGTATTTAGCTTTGTACAAGTAGAATCTGCTAACTAATCAACAAAATCTCTCACGTTCACACAGTATTTACGTTCAGTAACACCGCAAGCTGAGGATTGTGAGAACATGTATATTGTAAAAAGCTTGATAAATAATACAGCCAAGACTAGCTAAAAATAGTAATCCTAAGAAAATAATACGATATCCTCTAATCTAGCTAAAAAGATTTACAAGATTATAAAATTATGTTAATTTAACTAAAAAGAAAGTACCAAAATATATAGAATAATACAGTTGTAGATTATGTAGAATACATGGCCGCAATTATACTTAATGTATGGTTGTAATACTTTACATGGCCGCAATTATATCTAATGTATGGTCGTAATACTTCCCCCTAAATTAGAGCATGAAGATTGTGAAGACCCAACTTACCTAAAAGAGTTAGAAAATGATAACGTCTAAGGGCTTCAGTGAACATGTCACCAAACTGTTGCAAGGTTGGAATGTAGCTGGTAACAAGTGAACCATCTTGAATTCGTTCTTAAATGAAATGAAAATCGATTTCAACATATTTAATTCATTCGTAAAAAACTGGATTAACGAAAATATGGAGAGCTGCCTGATTATCTCAAAATAGTTGCAAGGGTTGATCAACATTAACACCAAAGTCTAATAGCAACATGCAACCAAACTAATTCACTGGTAGCATTGGCCATAGCGAATATTCCGCTTTAATGGAAGAGCACCAAATAACAGCTTGCTTTTTTGACTTCCAAGATATTGGTGAGCTGCCAAAGAAGATGACATACCCTATGGTTGAACACCGAGTAATGGAACAAGCTATCCAATCACAATCAGCATAAGCAACAAGATAGAAATTACAATTAGATGGAATAAAGATTCTTTGCTTTAGGGACTTTTTGATACAACGATCTAGTCACATAGCATCATCTAAATGTAATTGTCATGGATCAATCTTGCATAAACTAAGATAAAACTTGAATAACTTTACAAATTTTGGACCTAGTGATTGTCAAATATAATAAATGACCAACCAAGCTACAACATTGAGCAGGATTAGAAAAAGGAGATCGAACCAATAGCAACAGACAATTCATGTTTCTGTTATATTGAAAAATTACACGGCTTACTTCCAAGAGCACTAGCGTTGTCCAACAATTCTAAAGCATACTTTCGCTAAATAAGTACCAGACCTTTTGAATTTTAAGCAAGTTTTATTTCAAGAAAATACTTAAGACGTCCCAGGTCCTTAATATAGAAACAACTATTCTAAAATGGAAATTTTCAGATATGTCGTTTCCATCAATAACTACCTTATCAATATAGATAAGTAACGTTTGGTACCGTGTGGATGAGTAAAAGCAGACTAATCTACCTGAAACTTTGAAAACTAGATTGTGTTAGAACTTTGTGAAACCATTGACTTGAGGCTTGTTTAAGGTTATAAAGAGACTTTTGATGTCGAAAAACTCAAGTATCACCTAGTTTGTTAAAGTATTAAAGGATGCGCATATAGATCTCTTTATCCAAATTGCCATACAGGAAGGCATTATTCATATCAAGTTGATGAAGTTCCCAAATTTTGGCAATTGCTATTGCAAGAAGACTTCTAACATTTGTTAATTTAACAATGGGAGAAAAAGTCTCGTGATAATCTAGGCTAAAAGTTCAAATTAGGGCTTAATGTTTTTGAGTTTGATCAGTTTAAGATTAAACTTGTAACTAGTTCAACGAAAATCTAAACTTTCACAAGTCTTCTCGATTTAAGGTTTTTTTAGACAAAAATACGGAAGTGTCATACATATGCTGTTATAGACAAATCAAATAGTCTTTAAATGTCACATTAACAACACACATGAATTTTCAAAAAACCAAAAATACAGAAACCCTAAATTTTTTTTCAACTTCTTCCTCAACAAAGATAGCGGGTTGGTCCTGTCCTGTCATAAGGAGCTCTTTCTTTTTAAAAACATTTTTTTGGTTGTCCTATTATTTGAAAAAAGGGGGAAATCATTATTCTCATCTTTTGCTTTTGAAAATCGGGCTATTTTTATATAATCTAATGTAAATAGTTATTTGATAATAATATGGGAGATTGAAATAAGGGTGATTATTGTTTTTCTAGGTTATGGTTATTAGACCTGCAGTTATGGATTGAGGAGATGATAACACAAGGGGAAAAGCTGTTTGGGGAATACGTCTGAGAGAGGTTTGATTTGTTAGTGTTGCCTCCCAACTTTCCTTATGTTGGAATACAGAATCCGAGGATGGTGTTTTTGACTCCCACTGTAATAAAAGATGATTCTAGTGGGGCACAAGTCGTGGCTCATGAGTTAGCTCATAGTTGGACCGAGAAATTGATTGCTAATAAGAATAACGTGCACTTTTGGTTGAATGAGACGTGTCAAAAGTGTTGGGTTCGTCTCTACTATAGTTGACTTCTTATTTGCTATGTTCTTGTTGCCTCTTATTTTAGATTGCTTTCCCTAGTATGCAGTGAGTGCTCTAGCTTCTGTTCATTTGACTTTATTATTTTGTCAATGCTGAATATGAATTGTGTGGTTCTTCAAGAAAAGTGTAATACTCGTTATTCTTTACATGCCTATGCATGCATATTTGAGGACAGAGTTCATGAACATTCAACTTATTAGCTCTTAAAATTGAGGCATTGATGTGTCCATTGTTCAGAAATTCTCTGTTGCTAAATAGTTTTAATTGTCCTGGAGCGTGTCCTTTGTATTTGAGCTGAAGTTTTCAGATGAAACCTTCTAAGAACATGTAGTCATAATATCTCTTAATAGCTTGTAGGCAAGAAGTATATTTCTTTATGGGTTCTATGGTGAAGGACGATTCTTTCTTCCTTTTTTTGTCTTTAACTTCGGTTTATAATTTCTAAATCATGATTATAGGGTTTTACAACATATGCTGATAGGAGAATCGTGGAGGTTGTGCAAGGAGAGGACAGGGCTACACTAAATATAGGAATTGGTTGGAGGGGTTTAAATAAGGTGATCGAGAGGTTTGCGGACAATTTAAAGTTTACCAAGCTCAGAACCAATCAAGAAGGTGTGGACCCTAATAATGTGTACTCACAAGTTACATATGAGAAAGGTTTCCAATTTTTGTTTAGGATTAAGCATCAGGTATATTAATGAATTATAGTCGAAACTTGGAGATAAATTTATCATAAAGTTATTACGGTTGCATTTATCTGTGGAAATGGAACGCTTAGATTGGAAGACCTGTATTTGACGAGTTCCTTAAGAAGTACATTTCCACGTTCAAGTTCAAATCTATCGATACAGAGACATTTCTTGATTTTCTAAAAGAAAATGTTCTTGGAATAGAGAAATACGTAAACCTGCAATAAAGTTCTTATGGAAGACGTAACAAGGGAAGTCTTTTCACTAGGGAAATTCAGTCGTCTGATTATTTTGACAACAGATGAGCATTTTGTGATTAAAACTTTGTGTAAATCTGAAATGAAGGCAAAGAACAATCAACTGGGATCTCTGAGAATCACCATCTTCCTGAAGTTGTTGGTTATAAGCTTAAAAAGAAGGTGCAAGGATTTTTAATCCTCTTTTCCATGTATTTTAATATATAACAATCAAAATCTTAAAATTAGAAGCTACAAACTAAAAGATATATAGAGCCACTGGAATTGGGAAGCAACAAACTTCAGGACATCAGCCATTAAAGCAAAAGCTTCAACTTTCGAAAGGGTCTGCATAGTTCGGGTTGAGATGGGAAGGTTTGATGATGAATAGGGGTCTAGCAAGTTTAGTATGAAAATTTTAAATGATTTCTTTTTTAATTTATGTGGCTTTTAAAATCTACCTAACATCTCTAAATAGACTTTTTATATATATATAGAAACGGCGCGTGTATGACACTTTCATATTTCCATCTAAAACAGCCTTAAATTGAGCAAACTCGTGAAAATTTAGACCTTCGTTGAGCAAGTTACAAGTTTAAGTCCTAAACTGATCAAACTCAAAAACGTTAGGCCCCAATTTGGGCTTTTAACCGATAATCCATACCTTCAGCTTTAGTATAACCTTTTATAATCAAGTGTGCCATATAATGCTCTATTATACCACATGACTTATATTTAATCTTGTAAACCCACTTTAAGTCTATGATATGCTTGCCTAGAGGAAGTTCTTCTAAGGTTTAAGTTTGATTTTCTTCTAATGTTATAATTTATTATTGCATTGCTTGATGCCAACGTTCACTTTAACAACTTAAGTAGAACTAGCGAACTCATCAGTGCTTGTTATACCAGCTAAAAAGATTTTATGATGTGCAGAGAAGCAGGTATATGATAAATATGAAGAAAGAGGATAAGCAATACATGGATTGATGATAAATATGGTAGCTAATTTTTGGGTTAAAGATGGCAATGTATGATAGCCAAAATCTTGCAATTTTGTGGAAACCTGTCACATATGGGTAGGATAGGATATGATGGTCATGGAAGTTTGGCAATGAACGGAAAAATAATCTTCTTTCGTTAAATTATTTATTAGATAATTGAAAAAAATAGAAATTTGACCATTATTAGAAATTCAGAAGAACTACACGAGGGGACCATCAATAACTGGAAGATGGAGATAGGAACAAATCAGTTTCGAGAAAACAGTTACTCTAAAATAGAACAAGAAAATTTGAATTTGATTAATTCAACATATAAAATTTTAGAACAACTAGAAAAATACAAAAAGAAACCACTTATTTTGAACAACAAAAAGTGCTTAATCAAGTCCGACTATAAGTTTTCCAACAAGCCTTATAAGGAGTTTTAGGAGCTCTGAATAGTTGTTTGATCAACGAGTTACATTTACGTACCGTTAGTGTAACATACCTCTCCAATAAAGCATATTCCCGAGCATATCAGAGGATATTCGAGGCTATACTCTACTGAAATGATATCTTATAAAACAATTCAAAAAGATTTTTCCACCTTACACATCATATCATATAGCACGGAGGCATTTTAATCAACAAATTGCCAAAGTTAGACCTTACTTTAACTTCCATTTTTAACCTGTGTAAACCACGTAAAGGAAAGCTCAACTTTCTT
>JAOQML010000001.1:10540047-10557545 GCA_027568935.1 Erythroxylum urbanii
ACAATACCTGGAGTGATAGCGGTGGAGGCTGGGCTCCACACTGTAGCGATCCGGCCCGAGAGGCTGGATGCTACACTAAGAGTTGTTTATGGTGCGAAAAAACTAGTTATTTGCCTTCTTCTCTTACTCACATCAGATTTAGGAACTTCTTCTTGGGCCTAGGATGGAAAACTACCAGTACCATTACCACTACCACTACCACCTTCAACATTTCCATAATCACCACGAAAACTAGAAAACGAACTTCCACTATCAATTTCAAAATTCAACCTTTCCCTTCTATATCTTTCGTGTTGATTTTCATCAAGCAATGTTTTCATTTGCCACTTCACATCATGGCTTACTTTTTTACAGGGTTTTACATCTCCTTTAACCCCAGCTAAATGCTTCTTCAATTGGGTGATTCTTCCACCTTGCAAATGCTTGTTACAAAACAAGTAAATTGTATGATTCTTCATACCTGAGACTAATGCAGTATGAGCCCAAGCCAGATTATTATATCTTCCTGAAGTAGTTTGATCAGGAGTAGCTGAATTTCCTTCCATTTATCTGTAATGAAAATATGAAGATGTTAGTTTTGTAAGAAATTAATCCTTTAGTAGTTTTATCAACAAAATTAGCAATGATATGTAAAAACACCTCAACCATTGCCACATAGTTTTTCTACTAATTGTCTTCTTACAATAATCAAGATGAATCAAAAAGATTAGGGATAATAAAATATTCCACTATAAATTTGGATAAGATTATTAGAATTAAATTGAAATTTAAAAACTATTATACACCTTAAACATTGCAACTAATTATGACTTCTTAAAAAAATAATCTAAAATTTAATAAATCAAACTTTAAATATATCTAAAGTAATCAATTCTAAATTTCTAATTGTTGTTTTTCTTCTATATGAATATGATGCCATTTGAACTTTTTCAATTTAGGTTCTTTTTTGTGTATATTTAGACAAATTATCTTTTCTTATAGTAATTATCTTTTGTTCAAGTAATGGTAATGTAATTGCGCTTACAACATAGCATGAATAAATCTTCTTATGAATATAAAGTCATTTAGCAAAGCATGAATGAATCTTCTTAATTTTCTGTTTTTATTTTTAATTCTGTTTTTTTTTTCAAATTTAGTTAACAAAATTTGTTTGTTTCAAAAATTCAATGTGAACCAAATCAACCAACAAACCATTACAATTAACCACAATACACTGTAGTATAAGACTTTGAAATTTTATGAACCAAACAACCAAACATTCGACTCTCCTATTTTCATTACCAAATACCAACCAACCAAATCAATACCAACCACAAAATTCATGTTTTCATTATCGAAACCATAATCCAACCGAACTAATAACCAACCACAAATTTCACATTTCTGTTACCATTTACCAACTTCAAATCTGTCTCCAACTCCAACACAATCAATTTACCAGCTTCAAACCGTCTCCAACAGAAACTTCAAATCCTTCACAATTTCATTTCTTACAGTCACAACACAAATTCACAATCAGTTAACAGAAATATTCTAACATAAATTGGAAAAAAATACACCCAACAAACAGAAATTCACGATAGATTCAGTGATGGGTCGAGTTTAGATTTAGGTATTATTCTAGATTTGTCAGATGTGGTGCCTTGGTGTTGGTGGTCGTCGGAGATGGTGGTTAGTGGCGACAGGCAAAGGCGACCCGCGACAGATGGAGACGTGGATCTGATACCCGTGAGACGGCGAGAGGCGGAGCTAGCGAGGTACGACCCGCGACAGGTGGAGGCGTGGAGCTGGCGAGGTGGCGACTGCTGGAGAGCATCGCGAGGATGATGAAAGCAGAGAGAGGAGAGGATGAGTCGGTGGAGGAGCGAGAGAGAACGAAAAATGAAAGGCAGAGAAGAGAGAACAAAAGAGGCATCGGGGGGTAATATTAGGAAAAAAAATTGTAGTTCAATCCTCAATTTTTGTGGTGATTGGTTAACCTATATGAGTTAGTGGTCAATCAATGTAGGTTAAAGTTGTTAAAACTGATGTACTGTACTAAATGACCAATATTCTAACGGCTGGTGAATGTGGAGCCTTTAATGCTTACTAGGCAACCAGTATTTCAGTATTCTATACATATATCTCTAAGTTTTTCTTAATTATTTGAGCATTTTTTGACTTATTTTAAGTGTATGAGCCTTTTGTGATTATCTTAGCATCAAAGTTAGCAATTTTTGAGTTGTAAGTTAGTTATTGGGTTAAGATCATTGGCATTATCAAAAGTGAATTGGGATTCCTCTTTGCTTTGAAGAAAGATTGAACAGAAGGTTCCTCTTTGCCAAAATAAAAATTGTGTGAAAGGTATTCTTTGTCTTAAAAGAAAATCTATAGTAGAAATCGAAGATGAGTCTTGGGAGTGGACGTAGGTAAGAATTGTTTGCAAAACTACTCTAAATCGGTTTTTGTTTTTCTTCCCTTACTCTTTGTTTATAATTTAACTCATCTCTTTTATTTCATATTTTCATTTGTGATAATTTGTGGCACTTTTCATAAAAGTATCAAACATAAGGCAAAATCTCAGTTTTACCTAATTCACCCCCTTCTTAGGTACTATAAGGGAGTAACACATATGACATTATCGAGTTCAATGTTTTAAGATAATTTTATGCTACTAATATGTGTTTAGTAAAAAAAAATACTATTTTAAATTTTATATAAGTGCATAATTATTCACAAGATAGGTTGAATCTAGAAGAATTTATTACCAACCATATGATATGAAGGCTTTCTGTCTATAACCCATTTACTGGTTATAAAAGTGCACTTACTTGCAAAGTTGGCCAAAGGAGCAATATTACCCTCATATGGCTATCTACGAATGATGTTAAGAAGTTGTTGATACACCTCATTTGTAAGGTGAGTAATAGAAAAATGAGATTGTGATTGTTGTTGGTTGTCATCTTATCCATGTACAATTGATAAAGGCCCTGCCATGTTAGCCTATGACTTTGTACATGTTTGTCCCATTTTTTTTGTTCCCTTTTTCATTGTTTTTGTAGTCTGTTCCCTATTATAATTTTGTGCTAATTTTGGTCCTCATTGTCGCCTGTTTCGATGGAACATAATAATCTTAAAACACTCCTCTTTTAAGTATCCAAATTTTTTGTAATTATCACAATACTTTAATTTACAATCACCATTGGTGTTTTGTTTTCTGTCTTGGATGTTCTTTGTCATAAATGCTACTCCTTCAATCACTAGTGTGTGATTGGAAATCATATGCCTTTAGTTTTCATCTTGTACAACTAATGAATCAATTACACTCAATTTGGCATTGGAGTTATGTTGAGAATCTGTTATTTTAACAAACTATAACTTGTGTTGAGACCAAGTAAAAATCATATGCATTTATCGGTTCTTGCTTAATGTATTATTTGCACATATGTTAAGGTGAAGGGTCCTACATATGTTACTCATCCCCTAAGTTTTTGAACCAACTATAGGCAATGCTTTAATTTTCACCATGTTGCAGTTTGATAGATCTCACTCAAGTCGATGAACTCTAAAAGCATTAACCTACAAATAGCATCTCTCTAAATACTTCCATATTTTTGTTGTGTACTAGTATGAGTGATGTTGGATTATAAATCTTTAGATAATAAGTCTGTAATCTAGGATAATAACATTAAATTACATTTTCTCCATCTTATATAATCTAAAGATGATTCTTCTAGCTTCTGCAAAGTTTTATCAAAAGAATCCCATTTTGGATTTGGCATCAAGAGCATTAATCATTTCTCTTCTCTATGACATGTAATTGTCACCTGTGAGAATGATTGTTGTTAGGGGTATTCCTAGTCATAGGGTGAATTAAGACCTATCACTATTATAACAACTCTCCCTGTCCTAGTAAATGTTTCAATCGAAGTTTTAGTTGACATGGATTTTATTCTCTTAGAAGGATGTGAAGAGGATTATGGTTAATTGCCTTTGGCTCTAATACCATGAGAAAATGTATAATGTAAAAAGTTTCATAATTAATTTCTAATGATACAAAGGAATATATACAACTAAGACTAGTTAAAAATAGTAATCATAAAAGAATAATATGATATCCTTTTAATATAGCTAGAAGGATTTACAAGATCACAAGATTATACTAATGCAACTAAAAAGGAAGTACCAAAATATTTAAAATAATACAACTATATTTTATACAAAAATACATGGTTGCAATTATGTTAAATGTATGACTTCAATGATATTTCGTATATGAAGCAGCAGATAAACAGCCTATTAAAGGAGTTACTTTTATTCATAACTTCAACACACCATATAATTGCAGGTGGTTGTCTTGAAGTTGTTAATGAATTCTATAACAACTAAGAATGTTTAACAAGAAGTAAGGTTAAAATGAAAACTTTAGAGAGAAATTTTAGAGAGAGCATGAAATTATATTAATTGATTAAAAAATAATCATAATAGTTATTTTTGGAGTTGATGCATTTGTATAAAAGACACTCTTTCTTCTAAATCCAATTTAATGATAGTTTTTAAGTTTAAAATGAAAACATAGATTTTGACATAGCCATATCATACTGTGTGTAGTTATTTATTGATGTTTCATAAATATATATGGGTATCGACACAACTGTAATCAAGGTTGCGTGAGAAACTCATATTTTCATTAAAAAAATATATGGTCTGAGAAATACCCATGTCTTAGACTATGTAATATTTTGTATTCACCTCAATATATGATATGGTCAGGTTATTCCCTATGTTTTGGACTGTATTCTTTAAAAAAAACTAACCTTGACACACGGATGCATCTAAAATTGTGTGCATAATGGATAGCATTAACAAATATAGTTATTAATGGGATTACTATAATATTTGTAATTTTATAACATGTAAACCCTTTGATAATAGTAGCCAGATTTTTTTCGTTAACTTGGATTTAATTTTTTTTAGTTTGTTCAAAACTTGGTATGCTTTATAACTTATATAATACTTCTTTTGTATTTTGATTGACTAGTTTTAAGTATGTCAATATTTAAACAACAGAAAATGCACGGCATAGTTATAGCTAGTATCGGTAAGTACGGGTCGATTCCACAAGGACTATGAGTACTAGTAATTCCCATTATCTTATTATCTAGTCTTCAAATTTTGTTTGATTTTTAATTTAAAAGAGAATAAAACTAAGCAAGTAAAATAAATAGGCTGCAAGATTAAATTAGAGAGTTAAGGAAGCACTTAGTAAACTATCTATATCAAAGAATTAGTAACTAAGTTTTGAATCCCCCTAAAACCCTTAACAGATTGATCTTTTATTATATAATTTATTTATTTATTTATTGAACCGTAAAGTTTCCTATGGTATACTAATAGTTGACCTTGAGTCTAATAACAACTAATCCTAAGGTTTTCAATCGAATTACTCAGGTTAGAGTTTATAGGATTGCTTCACCGATTTGTGAATCCCTCTATTAGGTTTAACTTTAATCTGGAAGATTTATGTCATTCTTTCTCTAGGGTTGCAATCAACTCCTTCCAATTATGATAGATCTATTCAAACAAGGATTTTTCAATCTCTATGTTATGAAATCATATTATTATTTAATATTTCAGATCTATTAGAACATAAATAAAACACATAATCAGATCACAATATATCAATCAAACTAATTGCATTAATAAAAGAATCAAAACATTTTAAATATAAACATAGGGGTCATCTAACCTAGACACTAAAGGAATTTAGTTACACATGATGGAAACAAAATCAAACAATAATAGAAAGAAAGATGAATAAAAAATAACGGGTTCATAATTCTAAATCTCCTGATTATCTCCTATCGAATATTCTTGCAAGTAGAGGTTTGATCTTGTATTCTTTTGGATCTTTCGAAGAATTCTTTGTGTTTTCCATTTCTCTGGATCAAAATTACCCCTTGAGTTGCGTTTGAGGGTTTCAGAATGCCTTCGTACGTATCCTCCCCTTAATTACTCTGAATACATCATTTTATAGTAAATTTTAAGAATTTGGGAGATGAACGGGCTGATATACGATCGTGCATTCAACCATGCATAACCCAAAATCTCAAGAATTTGTGAATCTGTGCAACCTAAGAGAAGTGCACAGGCTGATGCATGGCCATGCATCTCTTCTATGCTTCAAATCTTTGTTTTATGCCGTGTTTTCTTCCGAATTCTTCTCCATTAAATTCATGAAGGCAATTATACCTTGTAAACATACTTGAAACTAATTAAGTACCAAATATACGATAAAAGTATAATTTATCAAGAAAAAATATATCAAATATAAGGTATAAATATGATCAATTATGTATCTATCATATTTAACCATATGAGCAATGAAATTTAGATGCTCTTATTGTTCGCTTATTAGTTCCTACATCTTCAAAAGAAAATTAGTGAGATAATGAAATTCTTCTAGGTTAGCGTAGTATCAAAGCTCTAAGTATCTTAGGGTTGTGTGAACTAAAACAAGTGAAAATATCATATCCATCTTTAAAGAAAACTTAATACCTTCATACCTATGTTGTTGGAATGACTTCAACTAGTTTCTTTACATCAACACCTTCATTGTTTAACATTAAAAAAATATATTTTATGGCTATCAAGATAAAGAGTTACTTGAAAGTCTTTGATCTGTAGGGTGTGGTTAAGATAAGCTACTCCACCTCAGTTTCTTCATAATCCAACAACAATCAACTCAAAAATCATGGTAAGGAGAAAGTAAAGAGGTATATTGGCATCCATACATACTCTACTTTTAGAGACAATCTTTAGAAGGATCATAGTGTGTGAAATTAGTAATAAGACTTGGGAAAAAATCAAATAATAGTTCTAAGGATCTAAAAAGCCAAGGCAATCAAGTTATCAATTTATGGAAAGAGCTTGAGTTGTTAAAGATGGCAGTGTCTGAAATTATTAAAGAATATGGTGACAAATTTATGGAACTAGTCAAATAAGATATTTAGAAGAGTCTTAAAGAATAAAATAATAGTTAGCAAGGTCCTCATAAGCATTTGAGACTATTAAAGAATATGGTTTTTGAAAAAGGATTACTCGAGATATGTTTAAGCTTAAAAAGTGAATAACTTTATTGTATTTGCTAAATATATCACCTTCTAAGGCACTAGATTATAAAACATCACATGGGTAATAGTTTGGCAACTTACCTTTTGTTAAAAATTTGAAAGTGCTTAGTAGTCTATATTATATTCATGTTCCTCAAGCTAAGAGAAAAGGCTAGACAAAATCAGTGAACTTGAGATATTTTTAGGTACATTAACATAAACAAGGGTTCTAGATCTTCAATCCTAAAATATGGAAGATTCGAGTAAGTTGAGATGTGATAATTAATGAACATGCAATACTAAATTGGCAAAGCTATTGGATAGTGATGTTCAAGAATATGAATTTGACTATTTGCCCCTTTATGATAAGAAAGATGTTCTAATAGAGGCTCAAGATGAGCCTGAAACAAAGATTTTAGTTAGGAGAACAAGTACGCTTACTAAAATTTATGAAAGAACATGGTTACTAGTTGTTAAGCCAATTACATTTAACAAGGGAACAGCTAAAAGAGAGTGAGTTATAGCCATAGATTAGGAGATTTTTATTATAAATAAGAATCAAACATAGTCTTTAGTAGAAATACTATCTAATTAGAATGTATTTAGAGTCAAATGGATTTTTAGAATCAAAGTCCTGATGGATCGATCAACAAGCTTAAGGTAAGGCTAGTCGTGAAAGGTTATATTTAATAACATGGAATTGATTATTTTGAAATATTTGTAGTAATTACAGGGCATGATATTATCATATTACTAGTTGCATTGGTTAATATGGGTGATTTGTATCATATTAATAGCCAATCAATATTTTTTATGGTTATATATATAAGTTAAGCAATCTAAAGGCTTCACCATATCTGGAAAAAAGGATAATATATACTTGTTATATAAAGTTCTTTATAGATTAAAACAAGTCTACAACATGATTGAAGATTATCTTATTAGAAAAGGACTTAGAAGCTAAAATGAACTATTATCTATATATTAATTGAAAACATATCAATAAAGCTGATTGTGCCCTTATATGTAGCTAATTTGCTATATCATTGGAGATTATGAAGACTATGTGGCTTCAATTAAACAAACTTGAAACTGAATTTAAGATGTATGACCTTAAAGGGATGCACTGCTTTCTTGACAATAGAGATTAAGCAAGATAAATATTTTATCCTTATTATCTATCCTCAAAGAATTCATGTAAAAGGCTAAACTAGTGTTCCGTTCTCTTATTATGAGCTTAAAATTACCAAGAGAAGAAGATGAGGAGATGGTCGACGCAACCTTGTATAAAAACTTGATTAGAAATATGTTGAATTTGACAGCTACTAGCTAGCTTGTTATCAAGATTCATGCAAGATCTTGGATGGTTAATCCTAAGCTAACTACTTGTACTTCAAATGAATGCATACGATCGAGTAAATTGTTTGGTGATATTGGATGAAATAAGAGGAAAGTACTCTTTTTTTTTTATTAACCCACGAGGTGTTTTAAGAAGGCCCCAATTATAGGAAGGTACTTTTAAGTCATCTATATTCAGACTAATTCCCGCTCACATTAGGTCAGCCCGTAAGGAGTAAAGTGCTGGCCAAGTAGGTCTCTCCATTCTCAGGACTCGAACTCGAAACTTCTGGTTAAGAGATGAGAGTACTGAACTACTCACACTAACCATATTTGATAACAAGTTTGTTACATCTATTTTAAAAAATCTCATTCAATACGAAAAATAAAATATATTAAAGTCATGTTTCTTGCAAAGAAAAGGTAATAAGAGGGAGAAGTAAAGCTAATTTAAAGGAGGAAATAGTTGATGTAGTAACTAAAACTTTGTCACATAATAATTCACCTATTCGAGGTACAGGCCTGATGTTTCTAAGAAACACATAAAAAAAGATTGTTAAGATTAATATATTTCCATAAAACATAAAAGTTGTTCTGCTCTTCAATTCCAATTCAATGCTATTGTTTAAAGGCTAGAAGAGAACATGAGTATTGGCACAGTAATATCATACCATAGATGCTCCTCTATTGGTAGAATAATGATACACTCGTGATCAAGATTACGTGAAACTCACTTTTGTAGATAAAAATATAATGTCAAGACACGCTTCTTCAAAGACAATTTTACTTTGGTTCCTTATTTTTAGATTTAACTTGAAAATTAAATATTTTGAATAGAATATAATGAGATATAGAAACTTTTAAGTTTTTTATAAAATGAATTTTATAAATAAAAAAAAAGTCTGCATCGATGGCACACAAGAAATCAGAAAAATTTGTAACCATATATTTTTAAATGCGAGTGAAAACTTTAAAGCAACCAATAAAAATTGATACTTTCTAACTAAAAGGTCATATATTCAAATTACGAAAATAATTTCTTTGTAAGAAATTACGAGAAAATTATGTATATTGATAACCCTCCCAAAATTCTGCTAAACGAAAAACCCTCGTGATTTATGCATAATCCATTGACTTTTTTATATATTTTTAAATGCCTGCTATAAGATGCCAATCTTCAGAACTTTACTTGAAGAGTTTAAGAAATGAGAGTCAACGAGTATTCCATTAATGAATCATATTACAGCAGTGAATCACTTTACAAAAGCAGGTAATTTAGCGTGTAAACCCAATGACTGACTGGAACTCCTTGGAGAAGAATAAAACTGTAAAAGAGCAACAACGCCCTCAAACCATAATATAGGGAAATACATAAAATTGGCCACAGCTAACTGCTGCATTGCAATCTAAGACTTTTATGACTGACTGTGCACTCCTTGGAGAAAAATAAAACTGTAAAAGAGCAACAACGCCCTCAAACCATAATATAGGGAAATACATCAAATTGGCCACAGCTAACTGCCGCATTACAATCTAAGGCTTTCATAATTCGTCCATGAAAATCTCAAAATTCCATAAACAAATCCATTATCGGGCCAGTAATCTCGCAACAAATTACAGAATAAAGGAATAACTGACTTCAGTATGGATTTCTGCACACGATCAGTATCCAGATGATGATAATAGGACATTATACTCCTTTAGTCGCCTCTGGAAATGTGCCAGACGATTTTGTAATTGCAATATACCAGCTGCCTTCTGAGAAAGAATGGTATTCAGTTTAGTTATATAATCATCCAGCTGATTCCCTGGTTGGTCTGCTTCAACCAACAAGTTCATCTCCTGCAGATCCCAAAAGAAATGAGAATGTGCTAGCAGTAGTGCCTCAACCACCCAGTTAAAAAAGGTCTTACAAGTACCCAAATCCTTAGTATGATACACAAAGCAGGGCCACGAATTATTTGGGAAAGAAATCATATACAAATTTTTTGTCAATAAAAATCATAAGATTTTCTTTTTTGAAATAAGTAGTGTGGAGCTGTTTTCAGAAAATCATTTTCATGGCAACTTTGAACACTGAAATCAGTGTCTTTCAATCAGAAAACATAGAGGAATTTATTAGTGCGCCACATAGCAGCCCAGTCAGGCTATCCTTGAGAACCAAAATAGGTACAAATGTTAGGCACGAGAATGATTAGCCGTTACCTCTCTAACAATGTTCATCGACTCCTCTACCTGTTTTCTGTGAGCATTAACAAGATCCTCCTCTTCCTGACAAAACATACATAGTAGAAAATCAATTAAAAAATTCAGCTCTCGAATACTAAAATTAGTCACATGGATATTTCTTCTCTATTCACCTGCAGCAAAGCATTCAAATCATCATCTGAACGCGAGTTTTTAAGATCAGATTTTGATTGACCCCTCCATTTTGGCTGACCATTCAGTTTATGGACTTTGTGCTCTATAGGAGGTTGACTATATCGTTCTAGCTTCCCATTTTCCTTCCATATTGGTTTCTCAGGTTCAGAAGAATCTTCCGAGGCATCAAATTCATCCCTTTCATCTGGATCACCCCATGCATCAGTTCCATCATCTTCGGGAGTAGATGCAGTAGGTAAAGCGGAAGATAAGGGCAAGGTAGTTGACTCCTTTAGATTGATAGTAGAAGACAATATATCCTTCTTAGAGTTGTTCCCTTTTGATAGGCTCTTCACTCTGGAAGGTAATTTTCAATATAAAGGATTCATATCTGAAAGAATCACAATGAAAAAACTGACATCAACCAATTTTTGTAATCCAAATAACTTGAATTTACCTGTCAGCATATCTTAATGTGTTAAGGGTATGTTCACATGATCCAGAGCTGGGTGAAACGCATGATATCATAACAGTGCGTGAATTGCCAACAAAGGAATCTCTTAGGACCTCAGTAAGTTTACTGCCTCTAAATGGAATGTGACTCTTGTCATTGTCAAGAGCCCTTATACACTCCTTCAGTGCAAGTAAACTCTTGTTGATCTCTGCACCTTCCAGCCTGCAATATAAACAAGCACTCAATTCAATAACTTAAAACTTATTTTTAATAAAGTACAAATGACAAAATATTAACAAAGAAAAATCACTTACTAAGTGCAAGACATTGAAGCACAATGACCTAGAACTTGATTACTAGCAATGAAAGAGGCATCTGACGCACTGATGTCTATTAAGAACCATTGTTCTGATATATGCATTACTACAAGGTTTTAAAAAGGCATTAAAAAAGCATAATTGTTCCAATAATCTACAATAACAACAGTTATTTAAACAGTTAAGCATTTCCACATTATCTCCCACTCCCTACTCAAGTAATATGCAAAAAGTATAAAAAGTATCATGTATCAGATGGTAGACCTATTCCCCCATGCCTAACAATTATAAGGATGCTTTGTTGTGCTTTATTTCATTATCATCTAACTGAAAATGGTTATGACTTGTCATTGCTCCCTCATTATTACAGAACTATAAGAGACCTGAAGTCCATCAGTAATTTGGCCAATAGTAGTCAAGCAAAAGGACAAAGATTAGACAGTGAACTTTATACCTTGTTTGTTTGTCATTGTCTGTGGTATCAGCACCACGTTCACTTCCAGCAAGATCTATAAAGGAGAGCTTGCCAACAAGGCGTGGTGGCTTTGTATCACTGCCATCAACTGACCTCTTGATGGCAAGCTGTAGTATAGCATGCGACCGGGAGGATTCCTCATTTGCTCCAGTTGTTCCAATACTTCTTGTGGCGTTTCCTTTCTCGATCAGTTCTTTAATCATTTCTAAATCCGATACCTTGTATTCTTGTAGGCCCACAATGCAAACCTGCTGCTTACCATCCTCTCTCATGCAAAGTTTTCTGTATTAGCAGAAATAAGTATTCAATAAATTCAAGTGCAAGATAGCTAACAAACAAAAAGCAAAATATCTATGACTCACTTCCGATCACTAAGGAGATCAAAAAGTTTGCCTCCATAAATTTCAAAGAAGCTCGCAAAAAGATGAAAACCCTGATTCCTGTAAGTATGGTGCATCAACCTCAGGATATCTCGAGATGCCTTCAAGGGTAATGGCTGCATAGTATAAGTTTTTCCACTTCCTAATGCCACAAAAAGTAGAGCATAAACTGTTATACTGCAATAACAGCATCACTAGAAGACAGTAAAGACAAAAACTTGGACATCAACGATTATATGTATAGGCAACAACATCATACTCCAATATTTTACCACTAATGGTCTTAAACCAATCATTTCCACAACAACCTGCCGAGGACTTGCATAAAAATATAACTCCGAAAACACATAATGATTAAGAATAATTGTCCAATCAAGTATATCTAAAAATAAGAGTATTTTGGGATGTGTATTATAAGTAAGAGTATTTTGGGATGTGTATTATAAGATGCTGGAGGAAGTAATGCACCAGTTTGCCCATAGGCAAAGCAAGTTGCTTTGGTCCGCTGGAAAATAATTGGAACTATGGGCTCCACTGTCTCACGATATACCTAAAAAATCAAAAGAAATCAATTTATGTTACATAACTATAATCTTGTAGATATTAATTCCATAGTAAATCATGCTGTTAACATACTCACTTCATCATTTGAGACCTCCTCGTTCAGCACTGCATCAAACATGAATTCATGCTTTTCAACATATTCTGTTAAGTCAACCTACATCCCAATACAAACAGGTAACAGGGCATGAACATAACTACATAAGCTACTAATGTATGCTACGCAAGATGGATAAATGAAGGTGATCTGAAAATTTTTTCTCATCACAGCAAATAGGTGGACAATTGCTATAAATTGCATCTGGGACCTAATTGCCACTTTTAAGATATATTTTGACATATAGCTAAAAGAACTAAAATATACCAGTAAAAGTTACCTTAAGTTTAGTCTCATGAACTGTTAGAGAATTGGAAAGTGTCTCTATAATATCTTCTTCATTTTTAGCCAGCTCCTTTTTATTCATTGGCCGCTTGCGCACCTTGAAGTTAAAAAAATAACACCAATAAGCAAAATAAGTCTAATCTAGAAGTGGATCAGCAACTTTTCATATTACCAATAAATGCTTGGTGGTTTGATTAGAATAAGGCATTATGTTTTAATTGGATAAAAAATTGAAAGATCAAATAAACAAAGAATGCCAAGGACAACTAAAATATATTTAACAAACATACCACAACTTTGATCTTTGCCACAGGACTGGCCTTATCCTTGTCTGCGGTGAAGTTCTTGAGGATGCCATTGTCAGGCAAAGCAGGAGCTCTTCCAGTTTGTTTGTTATTTGAAATGTATGGATCAGAGTCATCAAAGCTTCTACCTCGAACAGGATTAAACAGGGAAGAACCCTCATACATTCCATGAACTGGCAACTATCCACAAATTCAGAAGACAGTAATTATTCAACTCCAAATGAACCTACCAACTACTAAATCTCAAACTACATAATATTAAAACTAGAGCCTCCAACTTCTCAATTGAAAAACTCAAGCTACAATTTATGAATTCTTTATCAACTTGTACACACGTCTAAAATAACACAAACACCACATAAATTCATAAAGTCAAGATTTTGTCAATTCGAATCCAGTACCACGGACAAATTCATGGAGTCAAAATTGGGTCAATTATAATCAAGTACATGAATGTGAACCACCTCCGGAAGCAACTCAGTGTCGAAAGAGTGCAAGTCCAACAGTCCAGGACTAAACTCACTAGGAGAACCCTCCCCACTTTTCCTCTGACTTGACTGCCGCGAAGCAACAGGCGGTGTAGTTGGCTCAGAAACAAACTCACTTCCTCCATTGAAGCTCCGCTGAGCATTGCGGTACATTCTCAACGCCTGTGCTCCTCCTCCTCCTCCTCCTCCTCCTCCTCCACCACCATATAAATTACAGTCCTGCAGAGTCCAAAAACTGTATCAGATCTAGAAATTTTCTGCAAGTCAAAGAAAATGAAAAGAGTGAAACTCTAAGATCTGTAACTATACTCAAATAAAATGAAAAGAGTGAAACTCTAAGATCTGTAACTATAATTCCAATGAAAACCTAGTTCTGAAAATAAAAAGAAACTTTACAAAGCAAAAAAAAAAAAAAAGAAAGTTGATATGAGCCAAACAGGAAAAAGGAGGAAAGATCTGGAATGTACCGGAAGAGGAGGAATAGAATAAGAAGTTGAGGTGTGGAGGTGCTGGAGACCAGTAGATTGAAGCCATCTTCCGTTGGAAGAAGCTTCTAGAAAGTTATCGGAGGAGTACTGTCTCTGATGGTGATGCCCCGCCGTGGATCTCTGCCCCTGCCTCCCCATTAAGTTCATATTCCGACAAACCTCGCTCTCTGTTATATCTGTATACACTCAAAAGATAAATGGAAAGCTTGTCTTCATCTCTCTCTCTATATTCAAAATAAAGCTAGTCTTGTATCAGGGAGAGCTCTCTCTCTCTCTCTCTGTAATGTGTAATCAGTCATTACTAATTGTCCTTAGCTTCTACTTAGCTTGAGGCGGTTAAAAAAAATGGACTACACGAAGGAGGTTCAGCGATATTTGAATTTAAGACCCAGTAAAACGGCGTCGGTGAATGACCGTGTGGTGGGTCGCTGGGGCGTTTTGGGAATTAGGCCTTGCTCCTCGTCTCACACATGGTAGGGGCCCACAGGTGTTGTATATCTAATCTAAACTTGTTAATGCTGCGTGTTTCTTTATTATTTGAATTTCTTAGATTGGAGGGATCCACAGGAATGACGACACGTGTGACAATGTGATAATTCTATTGAATTCAAAAAGCCGGATCGTGAGCGTCAGATTTCGCGAGTTCCATTCGGATCAGCTTTTGGCCCCCGCCTAGAGCATATCTTTTTTTTTTTATATATATATTAGGTATCTCGATTTAGTCGGACTAATCTTAAGCCTTTAAGACCCTACTCTAAGAATTTTAAAGGATGTAAATCTGGAACCCCAAGATCTCTCAGGTTCTTACGTAGCCTGTACATTTCTGCGCACAAGGAGCCGTCACATACTTGATTGATCAACTGCTGATTAATCGCTGGCCCCACTCAGCATCAGGTTCCCTAGTAGCTTCAACTCTCACACTGTCGCTGAAAGCAAGGTGTCCGTAATTGATCCGATCAAGGAGCTTTATCCAGAGGGCTAGAGATCATCAATAGGACAAATTTCCTATTTCTCCTCCTTTGGCGTGACTCGAACTCAAGACCTCCTATAAAGGAGAGTCTTAAGTGAGAAGCTCAAGCCATTAGGCCCACTCCTCGTTGTCACCCCTTCCTTTGTTCTTCAATCAAACTCTGCATGAATTCGTCTCTCCTCTTATACAACTTTGTCATCTCCTTCTCTTTTCCACGTTCTGCCTACCGCATAAATGACAAGTAGCCACTAATATACAGCAGACCACTCAGTCTGGTAGTCTCCAAAACAATCTGCTGAAACTTTTTAACTTCCTTCAAATCTGCTCCATTTGCACCAAAATACCGTTTCCCAACAATCATTCTCATCTTTATATTCAGTGTTAGCTCATCAAAGAAGACCATATCCTCATCTTGACTGCTTCATTTTGTTGATTTGCAAGTCTACGTAAATCTTGTAGTACCTTATTAGACTATGTAAATCTTGTATAAATACTGACAAATTTTTCATTGATGTTTGACATTTGAATTAACATAAAGATGACATGTTAATAAGGATATAAGGTAAATTTCTAAAAGTGGGTGAGACACTTCTTCATATAGTAGGAAAGTAAATTGATGTTGCGGCTAAGTGGTGGGATTCATCCAACACTATGTTCTCATTTATCTTAATAGATTTAGTGATAAAAGTGTAACTCTTCACTAAGTTAGCAAACTTGATGAAAAAATAGTGACTTTTGATTTATTTGGTCTCTAAATTTTTATAAGTTTATATAAAGACATCCTATTGAGTTTATTTGAGATCAGGTATATTCAATCATCTATTTACAAAAGGTTTGAGATCTTTGTCAAAAGTTTAGAATAAAGAGTTCTTTTCTTGGAAAATTTTCAATTAAAAGTTTCTTGAATTCCTTTATATTATTTATTATAAATAATTTAATAAAAAATTGACTTGTATTTAATTCTTTCTTGTTTATTTGTTTGAATTATATGCTTTTATAAATAGTTTAATAAAGAGACTGTTGTTCGACATAAGTTTAAAACTGATTGTCGTGTGAAGACTTTTGACATTTTGTTCTCATCACGCTACTCTTGCGGTTAACTACAACTAATAAAAAGAAACCTATTAAAAACATTATTTTTCTCTCAAATAACTAAATCAGTAGTTATTCCAGATGACAAGCATAAATTGATAAAGCCCGCTCAACTTAGGGAACTTTCCACGTCTCAAAGTCATTAGGTATCGCTACAACAGATAAGGTTATTGGCCACAAAAATAAACATTGCTAAACACCCGATAGCAAAACAATATCCGTGATGTATTCATGAAATCATCACAAAAAAATTTGGATACACAATATTTTTGTCAGTAAAACATATAATCAACAATAACTAATAACATAGTACATAGGATTTTACGACATATTTTTTTGTAGATAAAAGTTTTTACCTACTAAACAATAGTCATATGTAATTATTTTTAGTAATGATTTTTTTTGTAGCAGAATAGTTTTAGCTACTAATTTCTTTTAGAGACGTTGTTGTGAACGTAAGTAACAACATTTTGTGACATTTTTTTTGTAGTTAATAGTTTTTAGTGACAATTATGTTTTTATAGCAGAATAGTTTTAGCTACTAATTTCTTATTGTAGGTAAATGTTTTTAGAGACATTTTTGTAAATGTAGGTAATAACTTTTTGTGACGATTTTGTTTTGGTAGCTAATATTATTTAGTACAAAATTTTATTTTAAATTTAAATATTATTATAATTGTTAAAAACAAATTTATTTTAATTTATTACAATTTTAAGATAGTTTGAAATATAAATATGTTACATTTTATAATTAATGTTGGTGACATATTTTTAAATAATAATAAATTGAAATAAA
>JAOQML010000001.1:10567715-10579894 GCA_027568935.1 Erythroxylum urbanii
TATATATTCCTAATGACCTTTAAAATGCTTAGGATTGACATAAATCTTAGTACTTTCACCTCTATTATAACAATGTACCACAAACTGAATGACTGAGCATAAAATGATGATCATCAATATTCATATAAAATGTATAGTCATAATACATAAAACCAAAACAATTGCCTTAGGAGCCAAATACAATGATCTGTAACTAACTGTTTCTAAGGACTTTAATAAGCCCATAATGTATACACATCTCATAAAGTTGATTGGTCGCAGTCCTTTAATTAGTAGATTAGCCAATATGTGCTCAGTCTCAATATACCCCACTGTGATGTCACCTTTCTACACTAAGTCCTTTATGGTCAAATACTTGACCTCCAAATGCTTCGACCCTATGATATTTTTATTACTATTGCTTAACAATATAGCAAAGAGATTATCATAGTATAACCGAATGGGTCTAGCAACCTAATCAACCACAGAAAACTCAAAAATCATGTTTCTGAGGCAAATCATTTGTGAAGTAGCCTCATAACATGCTACAAACTTTGAATACATAGTCAAAGAAGTTACCAGCATCTTCTTGACACTTTTCCATAAAATAACACCATATGCCAACATGAAAAGTACCCTAATGTGTACTTTTTGTTATCTGGACATATGGCAAATTTTAAATTTGTATAACCAAAGAGGCCAAGACTGTTGACTTTCTTGAATGTCAACATATAATCCTTAGTTCCCTTGAGATATCTCAAAACTTGTTTAATTGCATTCCAGTGGTCTACTCCTAGGTTAGTTAGATATTTACACAGTAGTCCAATAACGAATGCAATTTCCAATCTAATGTACATATGGGCATACACCAGGCTACCAACTACACTAGAATAAGGAATACTCTTCATAATCTCTCTTTCAACTTTATTCTTTGGACATAGTAAGATATATATTGAGAGAGCACTACAAAGGTTTAATACGGTTGATTATAAACATATTGTAGCACCTATCTCTCACCATGAAGAGAGGGTTTATATTTAAGGAGGTTCATGGTGATTATAATCACCATGTTAATTATAAACCCTCTCTTCACCTAACTAACAACAGTAAATAAGCAAGTATATAAATCAATCATTTAGCAATGTCATTATAAAAAATAATTTCAGTATATGAATTTATTATGGTCAAGTTGTATCTCCAGTGACTAACCTCATTTTTTATGTCCTTCTTTTAGACTGCCTTCTCTTAAAAGTCAAGATCTTAACCTCCTTATTCTTGACCTACCATATGCCTGGTGATAACTAGGTATTTCAACTTAATGTTTGTTAGAAAGGATTCAATATATCAATAAAAGTCACCTTCATCACCTAACTTAATTGCATATGTAATAATTAATTTTTTATTTTCTTCTTCTAACATATTTTACAGGTGGTCAAATTTAGAATTCACTCTTTACCATGTAACAATTAAGAGCCTTATAACAAGTTTATTTGATTTTTTTTGTCCTGCTAACACCAATATCATCATCTTCTCGAATGTTGCTAATTTTTATTTTTGTATTCAACCAAATAACATCCTTATATCACCTCCTTAAAAACATAATTCAGGAATTTTTCGATCTTCACCTTACTAAAAATTTTGAATGTATTTTGCCACATAATATGTTAAATACGAACAATAAGCAATTGTATTTGGATAGTAGGGGTGACTCACTTATTGTAATTATGTACAATTCGGCCACATTGCACTCTTCAACTATCTCCTCTATCTTCTATAACTAGCTATTCCATTCAGTCTAAGTTTTTCTCACCATTAGTTCTTCTTATATAATACAAAATAGGGTATTGGTCTGTGCCTTTTGAAATACCTTGTTAATATCAAATAATGTCACTACTCCCTACATATTAGTAATCAAACTTTATTTCATGCTCAATCTTTTCCTTAATTACTTCCTTATATTGCTTAGTATGTAACTTGCTTCATTGTGCTATAAGCATATATATACCATCAAAGTAAATATTCATACTCTTACTAATTTGTGTCATTGACATACCTACCTAAAAATACCTCCTAACATATGCTAAATCCAACCTTTTACATTCTCAAATAAAGATAACTATAAATTATTTTTTAAGTCAAGCTTCATGACCATTTAATTCTATTTTGTCACAAATTCTTCAATATTGTTAGCATCATACGCAACATCCATAAATGTATCTTTTAACTTCTTATAACTCTTATAGGTATCAAATTTCTCAGGTTTAGTATATACCATGAGCACAGTATATAACTTATCTAATGAATACCACGTCAATAGTGTTGCTTTTATTCTTATACTCATCTATAATTATAGTGTTAAATGACTTCTCATTCAATACCTTAAACATGTACGAAAATGCTAACAAAAAATACAAGTGATCTTGTTGCCTTAAAGGACACTAAGCAATATAGATTATATAAGATGCTTTACACTGATAAATGGAGCAAATGACATTTGGTATTTGTTCATGAGATAATTGGTGTCAAACATGACCATATCACTTTCAGTATGTGCTAATTGACTCCTTGCATTCTCTTTAAAAGACTCCTCAACCCTCCTTCCTCTTCACAGTCAATTCCTTATAAAAATATATTATTCTTCTTTTTCATTCTAATAAATATGTTATGCACCACTTCTACGTCTCCTTCTTCTAACTCACTTTTTAAAACTTGTATAAATGATTAGTACAATCATTTCATAAACATGTCATATTTTTATACTCATTACTGCTATAACAATAAACCGTAAATTTGCACATGTCCTAATTCCACAAATATCTTTCATTTATATTCTATGTCTAACTTGAATATCCACAACCTAACATTGCCTCATAAACCTCACTTGAAATCAATTCATGATTGTACACATCTTTAAACTTGATTATACTTTAAATACCTTCATCAGAATGGAAACTTAATTTTTCTATTGCTTATAGGTTTTATTTTTTTCAACCCTCATGATTTATACGATTGACCTCGATGACACAAATTTCTTACTCTAAAACTCTCCATTCTCATATTTCTTTCCTTCCTTGTAACAAATCAAAAATTATTTCTAAATTTTAAATTTTATTCCAGTTTCAAATTATTACAGAAGCCCTAGTGTCCTCTGCCTTTATACGTGAGGTCCTATCTAAAGAACGCTTCTCGTTCTCTATTTTATTACTTAACTCCACTATATCATTATATTATATCATAAATACTATAACATTGCTCAGAAAATACTCTTGCATTATACAAGGCATACCACTAGATAATACAATAGATACCAATACATGTGAAATAAAAATCAGTATAAATACAAATATATATTGCACACCAAATAAATATGTGTCAAATTAGAATTTTCGCTTTAGAACACAGACATTTGATTTTCTTCCTTGTCCTTTTTAACAAATTCTTCTTTTCTCCTCAATATGCCAACTTTAACTCTAAACAAATATCAGCCAAGTTGAAATTCTTATTAATCAAAAAATTTTATTTTACAAATTATAAACAATTTAAAAAAGTTCCTAAAACTCTACATCTCATTTCTCATGTCAACATTATTGCTTCTAACTCTCATATAAATATATATAAATATGCAACTCTTAAAATTTTATTATATACCAAAATTATTGCAATATGTGCAAACATCTTTCATGTTGGACTAACAATTATAATCCCTGACTATAATATTAAAAAAAAGCTTGACACCACATCTTATTCCAACCATAATACACACTTAAAAAAACAAATATACAAATGACGTGAAAATGGACGCTTGCTTAGTCAAAAATGTGCTTTCTTAGTAGACAATAAAGGTACAATCGTTGATAAGAGGTTATAATAGCAAAAGACACATTTTAAAAAAAACCTTGTCAACTTATATTGTGAATTGAAGATGGAGATTAACTGTGTCAATTTTTAATAAAATAAAGAATGTGACTGATGGAGGAAACAAGCATGCTCAAGTTCTTCCCTACTCACATTAAACCCATTCAAATACATTTTTCTTTTTTTTCCCATAACAGAACGCCACATATATTTCATTGCTTTTCTTCCCCTTATTTAGTTCATAAAGGCACTAATGCTCGGCACATAAAATCTAGTTAAACAGAAGCATTAAAACCTAAAAACAACAACATGCAAGGAATCATGAACGGAGGAATTTCGGAGGATGAGAATGCAACAATAGGTAAAGTTAAATTTCACCAGTATAGTGGAGGGGGATCCTAAGATGTGGAAATGTCAGTCTCCAACCTCGTATAAGGATCGTCTTATGAGACATCAAGCAGTTTTGATATAACATGTTGAAGTCAACGATGAGGATATTGTGGTTTCTACTAATGATAAAGGTCCGTTCATATCCCTCACATCCAAGGCTCACGATCAACTTTGAAAATTTTGGCAATTTTCAGTTATTGTTAAATTGTTTGGAAGGAGTATCGGATATGCTCTGATGTGCTCAAAGTTGAAGGTGTTATGGAACTTGTCAACAAAACCGAAAATCATTGACGTGGAAAATGGGTTCTTTTTGGTTAAATTTACAAATGCAGAAGATATGAATCATGTGTTATTAGGAGGTCCTTGGGTTATTTTAGGTCATTATCTAACGGTGCAACAATGGTTTCCGAGTTTTAGAGCAATTTCTGCTCAGGATTCTTAGATGGTAGCATGGATGAGAGTACCAGATATGCCTATGGAATATTACCATGAGAAAATCTTGAAGGCGGTGGGTAACCTCGTGGGACGAACAGTCAAAATTGACACGAACACTTTAGGGACACAAAGAGGAAAGTTTGCAAGGATAGCCATAGAGCTAGATCTCTCGAAACCACTAGTACCTAGGATCAGGATTGATGAAGAATGGTTGCGAGTTGAATATGAGAATTTACCACTGATTTGCTTCGGATGTGGTCGTATTGGTCACAATACGACCATGTGTAATAATTCGACAAGGAATGAACTAGTAACCAAGGGTGTTTTGAAAGCTACACTAGTTGATGTTGAAACATCCCATATTTCCTCTTCGAAGAATATGGTTGAGAACCCAGAAGTAGTGAAGACAATAGAGGAATCTGCATTTGGTCCATGGATGCACACTCCCCAGAGAGGTCGACGTAATGCCGACAAAGACAAGTCCCAATCATCGGAAGGCATACGGAAAGTCTCCCTTAATCAAAGAGATCCACTGGGATCACAATTCACTGCTTTACAGCTAATGGAAGATGAAGGATTTGTCAACGATGCTTTAAATGGAGAAGGAAGACCAAGATTTAATTCTTTGGTTAGCATAAAGCATCCTTCAACTGAAGCGGGCCCCAGTAAGATTCCTTCAGATTTAAGTTGCGATCCAGTGAGCCCAATTGTGATTAATGGGGTTTCTAAATAGGGTCAATCAAAACGGGCTCTGATGGAAGGACCAGGATAGCTCCATGTTGCGGTTGACGAATCTTCCCAGCCTAAAACACAATCTGCTTCTATTTTTAATTTTGCCTCAACAAATCTTGTAGATATTTCAATAGCAAAAAGTGACGCGGGAAACCAAACTGGATTATTAGCTGTCAGAAACACCTTACCAAAGAAATATTTAAAGGAGAGACATTTCACGAAGAACGTTTGACTCTCATCCTCACGAGTTCCAAATGGAGAGTTGGTTTTAAACAAAGTACTGTAGGACTGTCAGTCAGGGATTATACCAGCGAAGAGATCTCGAATGGAGGGGGATGAAAATATCTGGAGAATTTTTAGTTAGATACTGGGGGAGATAATATCAGTCCAAACACAATGGAGTTACAAGAAGAGATTCCAATCTTGGAGCCTTCTGAACTGGCATTGGTGGAAGGGACGATGGCAATAACGTCAAGGGAGTAGGTATCTCCAATTTCCCTACTTATTTTCATGTTTTTTATGTCTATCTTATCCTGGAATTATTGTGGGGTAGCAAGCCCTGTGTTTGTGTCTGTTATGAAGGATATATTCAGAAGACATAAACCAAATGTGAGCATTGTTTTAGAACCAAGAATTAATGGAGATAAGGATAGGAACGTTGTAAAGAAATTGGGAGTGGATGGATGGTATTGTGTAGAAGCTAGGGTTTTTTGGGAGGAATTTGGATTCTGTGGTAAACGAGAATGACGACAGTCAATATTGTAGAATCCACGAATCAATATGTTCATTTTTGCTGGAATATGACTGAGACTTTTAGGGAGTGTGCAACAGTTTATGGTAGTTTGATACCAAATGGCAGACATCTTCTATGGAATGATATAAGAAAGTTGAGCATGTTAATAAGGCAACCTAGGATCTTAATTAGAGATTTCAATGTGATGTTACATACTGATGAGAAAAGAAATGGTCTAACTAGAAATAGTAGTCAAAATAGGGATTTCTGTAAAGTGGTGGAGGACTGCGAGCGCTTAGATATTGGTTTCAGGGGTCCAAATTTTACTTGGTTCAGGGGTAGGTTGTGTGAAAGATTGGACAGGGCTTTATGTAATGAGGATTGGCGGAAAAAAATTCTTGATGCGTATCTGACTCATCTACCACGTATCAAATCAAATCATCAACCAATTCTACTTTCTTATTTTCTAGATTCTTCGTCCAACAAGGGGATTCGACCTTTTCGCTTTCAGGCAGCATGGCTAACCCATCCTAGTTTCAAACACTTCATGGTTGACTGTTGGAAGCAAGGAGGTAGTTGGAAAGATGAACACTTGTCTTTTGTTGCTAAAATTAATATTTGGAATAAGGTAACTTTTGGGGATATCTTCCATCGAAAGAATCGTTTATTGAAGCAAACAGAAGGAGTGGAACATATTCTTAGTAAAAGAAGCTTGTCCATCTTACTAGAGATTCACAAGTCTTTAAGACTTGATTATGGAGTAGTTTTAATGCAAGAGGAGCTATTGTGGTTTCAAAAATCCCATTTTAAGTGGATAAATTTTGGTGATTGAACACTTCTTTTTTTCACACTTCTACATTGATTCAGAGGAATACTAACAGGATTACTTTGTTGCAAAATGAACAAGGAGTATAGATATCTGATGACCAACAACTTTGTTCATTAGCCAGAAATTATTTCCAGAACCTGTATGCAGATGAAAGTTAAAACAGCGTTTTACCGACCATTGCTAATAGTTTTTCAAGGCTAGAGATGGGGCATAGTCTAGATTTATTGACACCCACTTCATTAGAGGAGATATATGGCATTATTAAGAATATGAGAAATTTCAAAGCCCCTGGAGTTGATGGTTTACGGCCGCTTTTCTTTCAATCTCAGTGGTCTGTGGTGGGTCAATCTATCACAGACATGATACAGAAATTTCTAGCTACAGGTGTAATGAAACCGGAATTAAATGAGACTCTCTTGGTTCTCATACCGAAGATTCAGAGAACCGTTAATATAGGTCAATTTCGCCCTATTAGTTTATGTAATGTTTCTTATAAGATCATTACAAAACTTATTTCAGACAGGATCCGGCCTTTGATGGGAACTTTGGTTATGGAGACTCAATCTAGTTTTGTACGGGGAAGGCAAATTACTAATAATGTGGTAATTGTGCAAGAAGTTATGCATTCTATGGAAAGGAGAAAGGGAAGAGAATGCTAGATGGTGATTAAAATCGACCTCAAAAAAGCTTATGATAGATTGAAGTGGAGTTTTCTTAAAGAAACATTACACCTAGCAGGATTTCCTGGAGAGTTATCAAACAGGATAATGACATGTGTCTCCACAGCTTCTATAAGGATTCTTTGGAATGGGGTGGCATCCGACGCTTTTCTTCCTACAAGAGGATCCGACAGGGTGACCCTTTATTTCCATATCTCTTCGTCTTATGTATGGAACGTTTGACTCATATGATACTAGAAAAGGTAGGAGGCAATAGTTGGAGACCCATTCAACTTGGACGCAGTGGTCTAAAACTGTCTCATTTATTTTTTGCTGATGGCATTTTTCTTTTTTCTAAGGGTTCGGTAGATCAGGGAAGTTTGATTAAAAAAGTGCTTCATGAGTTTTGCCTTTAGTCGGGATAACAAGTCAGTCAACTGAAGACTAAAATCCTTTTTTCAGATAATACTCCAACACATATACAGAAGGACATCAGCAAGTTGCTAGGCTTTAAAATCACTAGGAGCTTAGGGAAGTATCTAGGAGCTCTACTGTTACATGACCGACTATCTCACACTTACTATATAGAATTGATTGACAGAATCAAAGGTAAGTTATCCAATTGGAAGGTGAATAATTTATCTTTTGCGGGCAGAATTACTTTAGCTAAATCAGTGTTACAAGCTCTCCCTTCTTATCTGATGCAAACAGTCATGTTTTCAACCAGTATTTCCAAGTAAATTAACCGACTAGTTCAGGGCTTTATCTGGGGTTCTAATTCAGAGAAAAAGAAGTTACATCTTATTAGTTGGGATAAAGTGTGCTCACCAAAGGAGAAAGGAGGCCTTGGTCTGTATGAAAGTTTACAGACTAACAAAGTTTTGTTAATGAAACTTGGATGGAGTTTTTTAACACAACAGGATCAACTATGGGTCAGATTGGTGGCTAATAAATATGGTTGGTTGAGATCTCATTTTTAAGATTTGTCTAGGGGTGGGGGTTAAACAGAATAGCTCAGCTTTATGGAGAGCTTTAAATCCTCTTTGGTCGCTACTTTTGAATGCTGATATTTGGCATGTGGGTGATGGTCAGATTACTCAATTCTGGGAAGATCAGTGGCTGGAACATTTGGGTCCTCTTCTTGGTATGGCATTAAGGGACATTCTAGAATCTTTGAGACATCGACCTATCAAACATTTTGTGGCTGATTCTGGAAATTGGAACTGGGAGATTTTTTAAGATTATTTACCGAACTTTGTGTGTTTACAAATATCAAACACCACACCTTCTGTTAACCGAGAAGAGAGAGATGTATTGAGATGAAGTTTGACTATAAATAGACAATTCTCTACTTCTTCTGCCCGTGACTTATTACAGGAAGGACATAGTAGGGAGGTTTGCATTTATAGAGGCGTATATGGAAATGGCCAGGCCCAGAAAGGGTTCGATCCTTTCTTTGGTTAGTTGCACATAATCGATTACCTACGAAGGAGCTTTGCTTTAAGCGCCAAATTTTGAATAATGAAACCTGCCCGCAATGTGAGGTTAGTTCGGAAACTACAATTCATAAATTGAGAGATTGTGAGTTTTCCAGGAATATTTGGTCCCAACTAGTCCCAGTCGATAAACAGGTAGACTTCTTCATACTAGATATGGAGGATTGGCTAATGGTGAATTTGTCAGCTAGTCAGGACGATAGGTTGACGCCTTGGTCTATGGCATTTGGTACAGGCTTGTGGATGATATGGAAATGGAGAAATAACCTTGTCTTTGAGCACCATAATGACACAAGCTCCCAACCAACGGTAGCCATTCGAATGAAAGCAGAGGAATTTTATTTTGCTTTTACCAATCTGAAACACTCTGAATTGTATTTGGTAAGATGGGAAGATCGGTGGGTTAGGTGGATACCTCCAATTCAGGGTTGGGTCAAGCTGAATTGTGATGGAAGTCATGATACTACCAAAAGTCTCTCTTTTGCAGGTGGCATATTAAGGAACGCAAAAGGTAGATGGATCACAGGTTTTACTCAATCGCTAGGTCAATGTTCCTCGTGGGAGGCCAAAGCTTGGGTGATTTATACAGGCCTCTCTTTGGCTCTTTCCGCTGGAATTTGCAAGTTACATCTAGAATCAGACTCATGGGACGTGATTCAAGCATTGAGGACTACACAGATTGCGGCTCCTTGGAGCACCATCATCTTAGAGTGTCGGAAGTTATTGGGACGTTTCAAGGATGTCATAGTTGAACATATCTTATGGGAGGTCAATATAGTAGCTAATCAACTCGCAGGATTGGGCAGAAGTTACCCACTTGGCATCTTCGTACATCGGTCTCCACCAAATTTCATTATTGATAGCATTCGTACTGATAACTCTGGTTCTTCTATTTTCCGTCCAGGCTATTAATATTTGTCTGAGTTTTCGATACCAAAAAAAAGCACTAAAATCTTAATCCAAACTTCAGGTTATCGCTTCGGTCATCAGAGATATAACAAATATACATTTCAGGAAAAAGAAGATATTGCTTGTAATATTTTGTGACAATTGATTCTTATCGTGAGCTAAACATTTCTTCGGAAGCAAGTGGGCCTCTTTCCTATATTATATAGGCCAAACTAAACAAAAGCATGAATCTGCTTGCGCATATATAACATGTTCCAAGAAAATAAAATATCATGGCAAATTTTGTTTCGTTTGTTTTCTTTGGCTACTTACTAAAAGTAACAATCTTTTGTTTTCTATGGCCTCAAGTACATATAGAGAACAATGCAGAAATGCCAAGTTGAACCAGAGAGAGGAAACCAGATGTTGAAAAAACCTACCAGGTGAAGACAAAATACCAAACTAAGCACATAAACCTTCAGGCCTTTGCCGTTCAAGTAGTCATTTTTAACGGGAGGGCGTGTACAACCAAGACCAACAACATAGGTTTCTCAGTCAATTATATACAGTTCCAAGTCATTTGACTGTTCTGTGAGAGACTGGTAGGTCTGAACAGCAGCTGAAGATTGGCAGTTGAGCACAACAATCTACTTCCTGTGTCAAAGGAATTTGCTTCCACTCTTTCTCTCCCTCTGTGAGGGTAAAGAGGATTGACGTCCATCATCACCATGTATTCCTTCATCTCTTCTCATTCAACTGATCATTCTCTTCGTTCTTAACCATGGTATGTGATCTCATTTATTCTTGTTATCTTACAAGTTGAATGCAATCTTTTTTCCTGGAAGTGAATAGATTGAAAAGGGTATTTGATCTGGATTTTAGTAACAAGAATGTGTTGGTTTTGTCTTGCAGTCTCTCATGCCATTGATGCTGAAGTCACTAGTGAGGCTGCTCCTGCCATTAGTGTCTCAACCAGCTGCCTCCGTCACAACCTTACTCTACTACAGCGATCTTCTACCCAGAAACCTCAACTTAGAGCGATTGGTTCGAGGCGAATTGCTTCATCCAGAAAACCATTTGTTTCATTTCCTCATCAACATCATGAGATGCTTCTGGTAGCAAACACTTTTTTTTAAAATATTTTTTTTGTCCCTAAGTTGAGTTTATAAAGCAGGGATGTTTCAACAATAGACAGTAACTCTCTTTCTTCTTCTCATATCCTTGTTTGTCTTCCAGAATTGGATCGAATCCTCTTCCTTGAACCATATATCCATATATCATGGACCGGTGAGCTATCAATATATTGTGGATAAAAAGAGAAGGAAAGTTTAAATTTCTAGGTAGAGAACGATAGAAGCAATTAATAATGTATGTTTGAGAGTAGCTCAGGGGCATTGTTGAGAGCACATTGAAGAAATATAGGTGGATGCCATGGAATTTTTGGATTTTCTTTAATATTAAGATGCATATTCATGACTGATTGGATAATGATTTTCTGCACTTTGAATTATTAGAATATTATATCTCGTGGCCCCTAAGTGTAATGTCATGAGCACACGAGATCGTCTTCACGTAAATGTGTGGGTAAAAATGAAAGGAACAGTGTTGGAATTGGGCAACGGGACAGAAGATCTGTTCCCTCCCCTATCTTGAGAGGCGGACTTTGTTGGAGTCGAGAATTTTTTTTATAAACCCTCAACTTATTCCCAAAACCAATTACAATCTTGCTGGGCTGGGAGTTCATTAGCTGATTTTTTACACGTACAGGATCTTGTATGGGGCAGTTTGTTTGTATTTCAAGAAGATCAAAATTACGAAAGCTAGGGAAATTGTTATTTCAACTCACTTGTGGTAGACATAAGCGGAATCCTTCCGCGTACGATTAAATTAGTGAAGGCAAAATTATGTAGGAATTACAAATTATAGTTACAGCCAATGATTAAAAATTTTGAGTAGTTGGGCTGGTTCAATTAAGAAAATCTTGGATCAATTGACTTTTCAGGTTGGTTTTTAATTTTTCGGTTTAAGTTACTTTAATATTTTTTATTCATAGAATCTGACCATTTATTAATTAATCGGTCAATTTTATAAATTAATCAATTTTTATAAATCAATTAATTTTTATTAAGAGTCTCATTTTTCAATTAAACATTAATTTCTTTATTAGATAAGAATAGTTTCCT
>JAOQML010000001.1:10595510-10612616 GCA_027568935.1 Erythroxylum urbanii
AAGGTACATGAATCAAATATCTGTCAATTGGCTTCTTTCATATCAGTTTCCATATCTTCAGTTTTTATATCTTCACACTTTTCTTAGCTCTTTTGATTTTTTGTACATTTTGCTTGTTGATGATACTGTTTCGAAGTGGGTAGAAGTCAAAGCTACCCTCACAAATGATTCTAAAGTTGTTGTAAGATTTCTTAAATCTCACATCTTTAGTAGATTTGGGGTACCTAGAACAATCATCAATGATCAAGGTACACATTTTTGCAATCGTATGGTGGAAGTTTTGATGGGCAAATATGGAGTCCATCATGTGTAGCAACCACCTATCACCCACATTGGTGCATTTTGAGTTTGGAAAGGTCATTGGGAATTGTGATGGTTATTCTAGAGTTGAATCCTACGAAATGCTTGTGGCTTAATTGTGATTATGGTTCGATAAGATAAAGCACGTTGACTAAATTTTTTTAAAAAGTTGTAAACATATTTGTTTTATTTTGTTTTGTTTTGTTTTCATGTTTTGAATGCTTGAGGATAATCATTGTTTAGGTGTGGGGGAGTTTGATAGGTTAATAATTTATGTATTAAATTGGGGTATTTTTAAAGCATGTTAAATGGATATTGTGTTGATTATGTTGTTTCTACATTATTCTTAGAGGTTGAGAGATGTAGAACTGTATTGGAGAAAATTAGCAAAAACATGCAGTTGGAGGACGTTTGACAAAGAAGAAGCACCCAGCAAAAGACAACAGTAACAGCCAGAGAAGAGGGATTAAAATGCGTCAGTAAGTAGCAGCCACTAAACACTGTCTAAGCACAAAGCCTGCCGTGAGTCTACGAATGATATTACATGGGACTGCATGCCCATGCAACCAGCTTCCATTCCACAAGCAACCAGCTAAAAATGGGTAGCTGGAGTGGGACAGTTGGCAAGAGGACTAGAGTGCAGGTGGACAGCCAACGCACGCCAAGGAGCAGTCCACGCTAAATAAACAATGCAACAGCTGGTGAGCAGCCAAAAACGACGCAACAGAGGACAGAAGAAACGACGTAGCAGCACAACAGGTGGATAACTAACCAAGCAAAACGACGCAGTGTAATGAAGCAAAGCGACGACGCACAGCCAAGGAAGGAGCAGAAAACACAGCGTAGCCCTATCAAAGAACGGAGGCAGGAGTGAAACGCAGCAAGAGGAGTGTAGGTTTTAATAAAAGTGAACAGTACCAGTGCACCAAAAATTAAATTGTGACATCAGTAAATAATAGAAAAAAACAGAACAAAAGAGAGGAAGGCAACAAAAGGACGGCGACTGTTTTTTTCTAAAGGAGAAAACGTCTTTTTGGAGAACATACATAGGCGGCTTTACCAACGCAAAAATCATCAGCTACGTGGGTGAAATTTTTAACTGGACTAGGTTTGAGGACATCTTCTGGAATTTGGCAACAATCGACAAATTTGGAGACATCTTTACGCTAGGTTTTGTTTCCCACCTTCTGCTTTCAAGGGAGAAATAACGTGGAACTTAAAACTCCACCCTCGCATGTTCTCCTTTAAATTTCGTCCGTACGAATAATTTTTCTTTTTAATAATATTCATGTGTTTTTTTCCTTTATGGCTTGTAACTAATTTTTAATTCTAATTAGAGGATTATATTGAAACCTTGATTCTGAATCGATTATGAGATCAAATAGTTTTATTGAAGTTAATTGTGCATGCATATTTAATTAATTCCTGAATTTCACTGATTTTATGATGGTTTTGCGTTTTATTGAATAGATGCATTTATTTAATAATCCTAAAATAATCAACTGCTAATTAAAATGGCAAATCCATAATTGTTTGTTGATTTTAATAAGTGGCAATTGACATAATTTTGTTTCCTCGTTAAGAAATTTAATATATGTTGTGGAATTAATTAATCTAATTGCACTAACCATCTGTTGAGTTTGTTGGTTAAAATTGAATCTTTCTAGATTTTAAGACAGTCGAAACATTAAATCCTACGAGTTGCCTCTAGGGTTGTTTTTAATTAAGGAGTAATTATTCGATCTATTTGTGATTACTGTACAAGGTAAGGAAATATTGGTTATTATAGATCTGTTCTTAATAAATAGAACCATTTTATTCATGAATATGTTGAATTACTTTTGCATTAATGATCAATTGCATGAAGCAAGGTGGATATAAATTCCTTTAACTAAAAGTCTATTTTATTGAATTTCAAATTAATTCATTTTTTTTATTTTTAATATTGCATTTTAACATAATTTCAAAACCTCCTCTTTTTTTTTACTTAATTGTTTTAAAGAGATAAATCACCATTTCCTAAGGAGACGACCTTACTCCACTATGCTACGTTAATATTCTGAGTAAGTTAATTATTTTTGGTTGATTTGACACTCACCAAAGTGGCATGTCATTTTTTCAAAAGTCGATTTTATTAATATTTAAAAAAATCCATGTCAGTCAAAACAAACTTCACATCATCATTTAATCGATGGAAGAGTTATGAAACGAAGGCAAAATAACGCTTAGTTAACTTTGCATAGGATGTTGTGTCTGGAGTTTTCCTCTGCTGACGTGGCAGGTTTTTCTCTGAAAATAGGGTTTTTGTCATCTACTCTTGAACGGCGAGCCGCACTGATTCCCATGGATATTCCCATGCAAAACCTCGTACTCTCAGATGATGAAGACATTCCGCTACCGCTGGGGAATCCAAATCCTCCCCCGCAAGGCGATAGATATCACTATTGTCTTGTAGGGATTTTTCTCACTTATGGTCACGTGAATGTTGAAGCAATGAAGCACACTTTATCAACCCTCTGGCATCCAATAGGGGGTATCTCTATCACTGACCTGGGAGCCAAGCGTTTTCTCTTCCGTTTTTACAATGAAATCGATTTCGAAAGAGTGCAAGAAGGAGGGCCATGGAACTTTAATCGGCATACATTGGTCTGGGCTCCAATCAAGGATGGCACAGATCCCCTCACAATTCCGCTAGTTTTTGCAGATTACTGGGTTCAGGTTCACCAGCTGGAACCGGGTTATATGACGGAGGCAACGGCACAACTCTTTGGGAATTTTATTGGTCAGTTTATCACATACGATGCAAAGAATATGGGGAGGAGAATGGAACAAGGTGATGCATATATGAGAGTTCGGGTTAGAATTGATATTCGTAAGCCACTTAAAAGGAGGAAACGAATCATAGCTGCAGATGGAAGGTCGTTTTTTGCTGTTTTCAAATATGAGAAACTTGAAGTTTTCTGCTTCCTATGCGGACGTGTGGGACATACAGACTCCTTTTGTGAAGTTCGACTTACAAAGCCAAAGGACACTTTAGAATATGCATGGGACGAAAGTTTGCGTGCAAACACCAGGAGGGCAAGGAGAAGCACCAATGTATGGCTGAGGGAAGTAGAGGAGAGCAGCGTCATGGGTGTGAAGGGAGATTTGGGCGTTGATGCGGATAAGGAGACTGTGGAAACGGCAGTTTCTAATCAAAGGAGACAATGGTATGGAGTGCATATTGCTGAAATGGCGAACCAAAAGGAGGACCAAGAAAATGTCTCTGATTCTGGCTTAGATATGAATATGGAGGCTTGTGAGAATGAAGGGATTACTAAGCCCGATGATAATAAGAAACGGCAGTGGACAGGAGTTAGAACAAGTCAGTCGGTTGAGGTTTCTTCAGCTAAGGATTCCTCAATGGGCAATAAAACACCTTCCAAATAGGTGGCAAAGAAGATAGCGGCTAGTCCTGCAGGGCGGGACAGCCGAGCACAATGAATCTCCTAAGTTGGAACTGTCGGGGAATTGGCAATCGCCAGACGGTTCATAATCTCAAGGTTTTTACCTTGAGTTACAAGCCATCTATAGTTTTCTTAATGGAGACTATTGCCGATAAGAGGAGATTGGAGTTTGTTAGCAAGGAGTTAAAATATGATCATTGTTTTGTGGTAGATAGTGTGGGTAGAAGTGGTGGGCTTGCTTTAATGTGGAAGGATGAGGTTGATTTACTTGTCACGGGATTCTCAAACAATTGCATTGATGCGAGAATAAGAGCAAATGAAGGAACTTGGAGGCTTACAGGCTATTATGGGTTGGCGGATAGAAATCAAAGGAGGGTTTCTTGGAATTTGTTGAGGGCGTTAGCTCGTAGAGATGATGGTCCTTGGTTGTGTTTAGGCGACTTTAATGACTTGTTATGCCAAGAAGAGAAGCAGGGAGGAAGCACCTATCCTAACTCGCTAATCAATGGATTCCGTTCAGCTATTCTGGATTGCGGGTTGGTGGATGTCCCGGCAATCAATTATACTTTCACATGGCGGATGAAGAGGGACGGGCAGATTATTACTAGAGAGAAATTGGACAGGGCTATGTCTAATGAAGCATGGGCTAATAGATTCCCAAATGCTAATGTGTCGTGTGTCATATCTCATACATCTGACCACGACGCACTATTGGTGCGAAATAATGTTCAGCTGGCATCTAGGAGAGGGAGGAAATTCAAGTTTGATAATGGGTGGCTGGGTCACGAGGATTTGAAGGAGGTCGTCACCAAAGGCTGGAAAGGGATAAATGATGATTGTATTATGAAGCGAAAAGAGAATTGCATCAGGGAGTTAGTGAGGTGGGGGAGCCAGATAAATTCAGCTTTTTGGAAGGAGAAAAATAACATTGAGGTAATATTCAGAACTAATAGAGAGAGGGATCCGGATTTTGATGATGACGAGTTGCGCGCTAGATTGGAAGAGATTCATGGTGTTGAAGAACGGAGGAGGAGGCAGAATGCTAAGCAGTTCTGGATGCAGTATGGGGATAAAAATAGTAAATTTTTCCATGCTTGTGTCAAGAATAGGAAGAAGCGTAATAATATAGAGACTCTCTGCAGGGATGACGGAACCATGATAAATAGCAAAGAAGGGTTGGAGGAGATTGTAAGGGAGTACTTCACGGCATTGTTTAGAGGGGAAAATTCGGAAATTGGTAGGTTGGGTGAGTTGGTTCCAAAGAAAGTTTCAGAGGAGGAAAATATTATTCTTACCAGGGAGCTAGAGAAGGAGGAAGTAAGAAGAGCAGTTTTTCAGATGCATCCAGATAAAGCTCCAGGGCCAAACGGACTAAATCCAGCCTTTTTTCAAAAATGTTGGAATATTGTGGGCGATGATGTGGTATTAGGATGTAAGGATTGGCTTAAGTCAGATAATATTCCTGACAGTCTGGCAGAAACTCTTATTGTTTTGATCCCAAAAATTGACAAACCAGTTACTATCAGAGACTACCGTCCGATTTCATTATGTAATGTTTTATATAAAATATTATCGAAGGTACTGGCTAACAGATTGAAAGAGGTTTTGGCAGGGGTGGTATCGGATAATCAGTCGGCCTTTGTTCCTGGCAGATTAATTACTGACAACATGCTTATTTCACATGAACTCCTACATTCCCTACGTCATAGGAGAAGAGGTCATACAGGGGGATGCGCCTTGAAGATTGACATCAGTAAAGCATACGACAGGGTTAGCTGGGGTTTCGTTTGTGAAATGATGAGGCGGTTGGGTTTCTCAGAAAGATGGATTGAATGGATGTATATGTGTATGAGTAGAGTGTCGTACAAGGTCAAGGTTAATGAAGAAGAGATTGGCCCTATTCCAGCTAGCAGGGGATTGAGACAAGGGGATCCACTGTCTCCGTATTTATTCTTAATATGCGCCGAAGGCTTCTCATTGTTATTGCAGGATGCGGAAAGACGGGGGACTATACATGGAGGTAGAACAGTTAGGGGAGGCCCGCATATTTCACATCTTTTTTTCGCAGATGACTCCTTGCTATTTTTTGAGGCGCGATCGGAGGAAGCAGTCGCAATCAAAAACATTTTGACCGAGTATGAACAAGCCTCCGGGCAAGCCATAAATTTTCAAAAGACTGACATTGAGTTCAGTCCGTGTGCTTCAGATAGCTTGAAAGATGATGTTTTGGCCATTCTTGGAGTTGAGCACCGTCAACTTGGAGGTAAATATTTAGGCTTGCCGTCTTGGATAGGAAGAAACAGAAAACAAGTTCTCAGGTTTATCAAGGAGAGGGTGTGGTATAGAATGCAGGGGTGGTCTAATCGGTTTTTATCACGGGCAGGAAGAGAGTTGCTCATTAAATCAGTTATCTAAGCAATTCCAACATATGCCATGAGTATTTTTGAGATCCCTAAAGGTCTGTGTGAGGAGATTGAGAAGATGATGAATTCTTTCTGGTGGGGTATGAAGAAGGAAGGGGGAAAAAGCATTCACTGGTTAGCATGGAAGAGAATGTGCGGATCGAAAGCAACTGGTGGTATGGGCTTCAGAGAGTTGAGAAGTTTCAATTTAGCGCTCCTTGGGAAACAATGTTGGAGATTACTTACAAAACCGTCCATTCTACTTACTCGGGTCTTCAAATCAAAATACTTTCCGGAGGGGAATTTTTTAACCGCAAGGATTGGAAATAATCCTAGCTATGTTTGGAGAAGCTTAATGGCGGCGAGAGAATTGATTGAATTGGGGGCGAGGTGGAGAGTGGGGGATGGAGAGTCGATAGTGGCGGCCAAAGACCCTTGGATCCCAAAACAAACGTCCTTTATCGCGGATGATGGTGAGCAATATATAGACCCTACTTTGAAAGTCTCATATTTCATAATTCCAAAGAGGAGGAAATGGGATGTCGGTAAATTGATGCAATTCTTTAGTGCAAGAGATGTCAATGCCATTTTGAACATCCCTTTAAGTTGGAATGTGTCTAGTGACACCCTCATTTGGCACCTGGACAGGAGTGGGGAGTATAGTGTCAGAACTGCTTATCGTGAATTTTTTGCGAGAAGGGTTGATGGTAGTGGTAGGTGCAATACCAAGTGGACTAAATTATGGGCCATGAAGATACCCCCTAAGGTGAAAGATTTTTTATGGCGAGCCACACGTGATATCCTTCCAACAAAGGAAAACTTATCAAAAAGGGGAATGACCACTGATGGATTATGTGTATGGTGCGGTATTCCGGAGACAAGGGATCATGTCCTGCTCCATTGTGAGAAAGCTATGCGATGTTGGTTTCTTAATGGAGTATCTGGAATCATAGTCGGGTGCAACTTCACTCAGTTCATTAATGGGGTTCAAGCTCTGCATCCAGAGGAACTTCGTGAGAGGTGTATGTTTGTCCTATGGAAGATTTGGGAGGCTCGTAATCTGAAGCTTTGGGAAGGTAAGGATTCGTCAGCAGCTACAATTGTCAAGGAAGCATCGGCTTGGTGCAATAACTTCAGAGTTGCAAAGTGTATTTCAATGTCTAGTATGGTGGGTCCGGTTGGGAACCATGCAGGTTCATGCTGGTTACGTCGAGGAGAAGCCGCAGGAGAAGAAGCTGATTTGATCGAGAGTTGTTACTGGAATTGTTTTGTAGATGGTGCAGTCCTTCAGGTGGCAAGTCTGTCTGGTTATGGAGCTTTAATTGAAGATGAGGAAGGTACATTCATTAGAGCAATGTCAGGCTATTATGAAGGATCCTTCGAGCCTAGAGTGGTTGAGGCGCTTGCTCTTAGAGCTGCTTTAAAGCATGTTACGGTTCACATGTCTGGGAGAGGCAACATTTTCTCTGATTCTCAAGAGTTGGTGAGAGCGTTCTATTCCCTTAGCTTGGATATGTCTGAATTTAGCTCTATTGTTAATGATTGTAAATCTCTACTTTTGTCTAGACCAGATATAAAACTTAGGTGGTTGAGGAGAACTGCTATTGAAGGGGCTCATTTGTTAGCAAAAGCCTCATTTTTTAATGCGGTTTCGCATATTTGGGACGTTGTACCCAATTCGCTGTTGGAATTTTATTCCAAGAGATTTTAATAAAGCGATCAGTTTTGCTTTTCAAAAAAAAAAATACAAAAAGTGATCAGCTTGAACATATTAACCAGATTCCGAAGAAAAATAATTAAAAAACCAAAAAGCTTTTCCAAATCTACCGCTTAGGCTTAGCTGGTTACCGTGGTTTATTCACTGCCACACTCGAGTCTCCTGAATCCAATATATGTAAGCGAATACCCAAAAATGCCCTTACCTGTTAGCTCATTTGTGCATCATGTGTAAGGCTAATTTTGAGAAGTTGACCCAGTAACTCTAAACCACCTTTCGGTTAATCTAGAAAAAGAACAGAACCACCGCGCGAAAGTTCCCAACTCCTAAGAAAACGTTGAAGGAATCCTACATGCTCAAGATTTCCATTTGCCTAGGTCTCTGAGTTTCCTTGATGCCACCCTAGAGATTCTTGATTGACCATTCACTTCTCTCTAAATTCATATATATTATATAAACATAATGCATGTCATTCTCTGTCTAAAGCTAAACTTGTGCCCTCTCTCCTATTTTCTCTCCCAGGCTCAGACACCTGATATTCTTCTTCCTTTGGGAGCTTGCTGCTGCTAACTTGGAAGCCATTTTCTTGCTAAAGATTTCTACTTTTTTCTGGTTTTTCGGTTTGCTACCTTGAATAATACCTGCCCATATCTTCAAATCTCTTTCTTTCTATAAATTTGCTAGCCTTTTTGGTCCCGCAAAGTCCCTCTGCAACTGTTTCGTTTCTTTGCTTCGTTGCCTCCTTATTGCAGATTCTTGGGTTTTCTTGGCTCACTTCAAATTATCCCGTACATATCAAACATATTTAAAGAAATAAAGACAGCAAGAAACCAGAATAATATCTTTCTGTTTCTCTCTATCTCTCTCCCTCTTAGAAGTCCTAGTGATTCAATAGAGGGAGAGTTAGAGATCAAGATGTTTACCGGTCTCACTAAGTCCAAGTTTTACAAAAAATGGTACTTTACCAACTCTCCATTCATATCTATGGCGTTCTTCAAATACTTCTTCCCCTCTAGCTTTTTCTCTGTTTTTGTTTTTTTAAATTTGGTGACGGTGGTTGATGGCAATCATCTTTCTGGATATACAGCAAATCCTCTATAAAGATGACAAAGTATCGAGTGGACACGCTGAAGAAGAAGAAGAAGACGGTTGTGAAGTATTTGAAGAATGACATTGCAGAACTTATAAGGAGCGGCTACGATTATAATGCTTTTTGCAGAGTAAGTTTTTCATTTTTGTAAGTTCTATAAACCAAAATGGTCAAAGCCTTTCGAGTTAAAAATTATTCTTATCTTAAACAAAATCATGATCTTAATTTTTCATATAAATTTATGATCTTCCGTTTCAATCTTTATTTCCCACCGAAAGATGCTTCTTCATGGCTGCACCAGTACCTCTGATAACCTGTTATTTCGTTAATATACAAATTATCATGCATCATTCTGGTCTGATTGGTGGTAATGAGGAGGAGGTTTAAGAATATCTTATTTTAATGTTGATGTTTGTCTAAAAAATTTGTTAGTTACATTCCGATAAGAATCCGTGAGCTGTTGATGCACATTGGATTATTGTTATTATCATCACTAAAATCAGATCTGACATTGCTTCCCAATGTTAATGTAGGCTGAAGGACTCATGGTTGAACAAAATGTGATAGATGCTTACGATTTTATTGAGCAATTCTGCGGGTGTATATCCAGCAATCTCTCAAGCATTGATAAACAGAGGTATGAAATGCTTTTCTATATTCATATTTATCAGACCTTTATTTTCTCAAAACTAAGTTCTGTCAAAATGTTTATAAACCTTGGATTGATCTAAACAATAAAACTAGTTGCAATGTTTTGGATAATTAACATTGGCAAATGTTCTTTCTTCTCTGTTTGATATAGAGAATGCCCTGGAGAATGCACAGAAGCTGTCCATTCACTCGTATATGCTACAGCAAGATTTTCTGATTTTCCTGAATTAAAGGACCTTCGAACCTTATTTGTTGATAGATACAAGATTACTATTGAAACATTTGTCAATAAAGAGGTTTGCTTTCCATTACTAAAAAGTATTAGTCATTAATAATGTATTGAGTTTTTAACACTGATAATTAATTGGTTTAATGTCAATTGCAGTTCGTGTCAAAATTAAATCGAAAACCAGCTACAAAGGAGATGAAACTTCATCTAATGCACGATATAGCGCATGAATTTTCCATAGAATGGAATTCCAAATCTTTAGAACAAGAACTCTTCAGAGCTTCTTCCACTGGACAAGTCTCTCTTCGACAAGTAAGCTTGTATTTTAGTTACTTGTTAGTTGTTACCCACATGTTCAAGTTTAAACAAACATTCTTTCAGAACCCCCAAATAGCTATTTACATGTGTATGATTCCTTTGCAGGACCTCCCTGCACTCGATTCATTATCAAAGAAGGATTATGCATACAATACAGAGAAAAAAGAGAATTATAGTCACCCAAAACGGGAGGATCACATTCATCCTGACCCAGAAAAGGAGAACAAGGTTGAGGAAGATGGACATAAATTGAGTGGAAACAAGAATGATTCTTTGCCGAAGAGATACACGCTTGATTCCATGTACAAAGTGGACAAAGAAAAAGAACGCTATAATTCGAAAAGAAATGAAAGTGAAGCTGCACTTGGCGGAAGGAAGATCGCCAATGATGATATGATCAAGGTGCAAAATAGCGGTAAAGATGATAAGAGGTCAACTAACAATGGTAGAGATAGCCAACATTGTCCTTCAAGTTCATTAACAAGTCCAGTAGATGACGACAAGTTATTTAACTATAAATCTATTCCCCCGCCATATGTTAAGACAATGGTTGAGAAAGAAGAAACGAAGATAGAAGGGTCCCCAATATCGGCCCGCAGTTCTGCAAAAAACCAACAGGATGATTTAAATGATGAATCTAAACCAAAACCCAGATCAGTTAGAAGGAGACCGTCCAACGTAAGCAAATACCAAGTTCTTGAAGACATTTCTAGTGTTGGAAGTCCACTGCAACGGCTCTCAGGACCAGAAAACTCTAACGATAATCCTGAAAATTCACTGAAGCCACCCCCAGGTCGTGAAAAGGTTGGCACGAGAGTTTTACCAGGTGGTGATGATGATGAGGAAACGATGATGGACAAGCTTTTGATGTATTTTAGTACCAAAGCGTCGTCGTTTGAAAAGAACAGAGCCAAGCCACGTGTGAAACCTCCTCCTGCTTGTCAAACAGATGATGGCATAGGTGAAATGAAGAGTCCTAGAGCCACAAAATCTGATACACTCGTGCCTGCAACTCCTAGCGAATCAAGAACATTACACGCAAGGGCTGCCTCAGATATGTCAAGACCATATGTTCATCCCAATCTGCCTGATTGTGACGAACTAGCGGACCGAATTGCATTTCTTAAGGGGAAATAAATAAAGATTGATATAAGTTCTTGGGCCGCTTTCGTTGTATTTGCTAAAATATGAATGTACTGATCTGCTTTTCATTGAACAAGAGTATACAAATATATACAGCCTTGGAAGGCAATTGCACCGCAAGATTCTCCTAACAATACGCTAACCATAATGCTAAAATAGCAGGATCAAAGGTGTACACAAAATATCCTAACTACCTCCGTAAATACCTCACCAATTAGAGCCCAATATTTGGTGATATAACTAGATATTATACAAATATAGCATAATCAAATATTACAGCAAATCATCACAGATACTGGAGCATATTAGTATATTACCCCCCTCAAGTTGGTGCATGTAAGTTTTGAATAACTTGCTAATTAAGAATAAGAATTGCTTTATGCCAAGAGCTTTGGTGAAGATATCAGCAAGTTGTGTGCGAGTAGGAACATAAGAGGGAAGGATGGTATTCTTCATAATCTCTTCCCGAATAAAGTGATAATCTACCTCAATGTGATTCGCCCATTCATAAAAAACAGGATTCTTTGCAATATGAAGAGCTGCTTGGCTATCACAGTAAAGGCACATTGGTTGAGGATGACAAACACCAATACTAGATAAAAGATCTTTCAACCATTTAAGTTCACAAGTGAACATAGAACGGTATTCTACTTCAACCGAAGGTTTGGAAATTGTGTGCTATTTATTAGTTTTCCAAGAGGTAGGCGAGTGACCAAGTAAAATGAACCAACTTGTAAGGGATCGTCTAGTAAAGGGGCAACCCGCCCAGTTTGAGTCACACTAGCCATGTAGGTTAAGATTGCTATCCCGACGTAAGAGAATGCCTTGCCCACGATTCCTTTTTAAGTAACGAACCACTCGTAAGGCAGCATGCCAACGTGCTTCCTTAGGTTGCTGCATAAGTTGTGACAAGACGTGTACACTGTAAGAAAAATCTGAACGAGTGAATGACAAGTAAATGAGGCACCCAACAAGATGTCTATAACTGGGAGGATTTGAAAGCAAAGGTCCTTCAACCAATGCGAGGCGATGATTCTCTTCAAGAGGAGGGGAAGTTGGTTTGGCCCCGAGCAACCTAATTTCCATTATAATATCTAATGCATATTTTCTTTGATACAAGAAAATGCCAGTAAGTGACCGAGCAACCTCCACACTAAGAAAATATTTTAATTTCCCCAAAACCTTCATGTGAAAACAAGTATGAAAATAAACTTTAAACCGTTGTATAGCCCTAGAGTCATTACCTGAAATAATAAGAACAATAACATACACGAGCACCACAAGGTGGACATGTTCTGACTTAAGGTTGAATAAGGAGTAATCAGAATGAGATTGCATAAAACCATAATGTTTTAGAGCAGTAGAAAGCTTGGCAAACTAAAAACGAAGTGCTTGCCTTAGTCCATAAAGGGACTTACGAAGTTTGAAGACCATGCCTTGATGTTGCACCAAGAATCCAAGTGGCAATTTCATGTGCACATCTTCTTGAAGCTCACCATGGAGAAAGGCATTATGAACATCCATTTCGTGGAATCTTTTGCAGCTGCTACAACCAAAATGATTCTTACGGTAACCATTTGTGCCACAGGAGCAAAGGTCTCGGTGTAGTCTATTCCGTCAACTTGTTGATTCCCCAAAATAACCAACCTAGCTTTAAACCTTTCAATGGTCCCATCTAAATGATATTTGATTTTGTAGACTCATTTGCATCCAAGAGCTTTCTTTCCAGGAGATAAGTGTGTGATAGTCCAAGTACCATTATTCTAAAGAGCTTGAATCTCACTTGCCATGGCCTCCCTCCATTGCACATCTCGAACAACTTTAGAAAAATACACGGGCTCTGTGTCTGCACTAACTTCTGCAAGAAATTGATGATGATGGGAAGAAAATTTGTCACAGTTCACATAGTGAGCTATAGGATAAAACACATGAGTCATGTGATGCAACGAAGGAATAGTCAGATGGGCTTAATTTTCTGATGGTGTGTGTCACATAATCATGCAGCTTTACAGAAGGTTGCTTGTGTCTATGACCTTGCCCAAGCTAAGGAGTAGGAGGAAGGTTGGTATGAGGTGCTTCTTGCTCAATGTCAATACACGGCACTTCATCTGTGCATTGCTCTTCATCTGGAAAGACATATAGTTCAGTCTCATCACGGGTTACAACATTGCCCCCTTGGTGCCATGCTCGAATCATCGTGAGGGCAATTCTTAACTATATAGTCTTCAGCTGTGCCTTCATTAAGAACAGTCACTGGTGGTTCATATGGTGTAGTCTTCTTTGTTTCATCAGCAAAGGAAAATTTAGTTTCAACAAACTTGACATCTCGTGAGACAAAGAAAACCTTTTTCTCCAAGTCAAACAACTTCCACCCTTTTTATCCATAAGAATATCCAACAAATATGCATTTATGGCTTCTACTGTCGAATTTATCTCCTTTTCTGTCTTGATTGTGTGCATTACATAGTGACTTGAAGACTCAGGTTATCATAGGCAAGAGGTTTGTAGTGAATGACCTCATATAGTGTTTTGCCATCCAGAATGGATGATGGCGTTAAATTGATCAAGTAGCTTGCAGCTAGAATGCACTCACCCTGGAAAGTTATTGGAAGGTTCCCTTGAAATCTTAGTGCACGTGCTATGTTGAGAATATGTCTATGCTTCCTCTTAACTCTTCTATTTTGTTGTGGCATTCGAGTGCACGAGGTATGGTGAATAATCCCATTATCAAGGAAGTATTGTTTCAAACAGGTAAACTCTGTTCCATTGTCACTTCTAATTACTTTGAGACGTTTATTGTATTGTCTTTCAACGTAAACAGAAAAGTTCTATGGTCTTTGAGACCTCCCTCTTCTCACTCAACAAGTACATCCAAATAGCTCGAGAGTGATCATCGATCAAGGTTAAAAAATATGATGCACCACAGGATGCAGGTGTCCTATATGGTCCCCACAGATCACATTGTATTAAATCAAAATTGGCGGAGGCTCGAGAAGTGCTTAAAGGAAAGCTCTCTTTTGTTTGCTCCGCTCTTTCACAAATTTCACAAACTTTATGCAAACACTCATTGTTATCCCTGCTACATGCATTAGGAATTAACTGAACAGTCTTAAAGGATGGATATCCTATGCACTTGTGCCAAAGGTCAAGTGAACTCCTTGTGCTTTTCTGACAAGCCCCTTGCATTTTAAACACCATGAAACAAATAAAGCCCATCTTTACGTTCACTCGTTCCAATCAGCATCCTCGAAGTGTGGTCCTTCATTACACAAAAATTTTTAGTGAATTGGATAACGCTGTTTGTTACATCTATTAGTTGTGACACAGAGATGAGATTGCAATTCAATTTCGGCACATAAAGGACATTGCCGAGTGTGAGACCACTATCAAGAATCACTATTCCAATTTTGTTTGAGGTTACAAATTCTCCATTTGGCAACCCCACAGGACATCCTTGTATTGTTTTTTGCTGACACAGATTCTTCAAATTTCCTGTCATATGATTAGAAGCACCACTGTTGATAATCCATAAGTCATATTGACTCTTACCTGTATTGACTCTTACCTGTCATTCTCTCATTCTTATTTGTCTTATGTGTATTCAGCATGTCAACCAGTTTCTGCCATTGCTCATTACGAAGAGCAACGATCTTAGATCTGTAAATCTCTATATCAGATTTTTTCACATTACCTCTTGTGAGTTGTGTTGCATTAGCACGAACCAGTCCATCTCTTCCACGTCCTGTTGGCATCTTGTTTCATTGCTGACCTTTCCCACTGGTCCCTGCTTTATTTCTTATACATTCACCCCACCATTCGGGATACCCAATGAGTTGAAAGCAACTTCTAGCATCATAACTAGTTTTACCACAGTGAGAACACACCATTGTCTTATCCTTCATCTCTCCTCGTCCCTTGCTCTTTTGTCCTGCTTGCACAGCAACACCCATGACTACTCCCCTTTCTTCTTTGGTTTTGGTGGTATACTTGATTCATAGAGGGTAAAGGATTTGTAGTTAGTATGTTGGAACGTACTATACCGTAACTAACATCATCCAAGCCCATCAAGAAACGATGAACCCGCTCTTCTTCTCTACGTCTTTCAAGTTTAGATGCAATATCACATCTGCATCCTCCACATGAACAACTAGGGATCTGCTCATAGTTTGCTAGCTCATCCCAGAGTGTTTTTAACGCCCCATAATACGCAACCATGGTCATGCCTTGTTGCTTGCAATCTGCCAATTCTGCTTTTAGCTGCTGGATCCTTGGACCATTCACAACAGAGCAACGTTCCCGGATATCCTCCCACAACTCCTTTGCATTTTCCACATACGTCATAGTTGAACGCAAGGTTGGTTCAATGGTATTCAATATCTATGACACAAGCATGGATTGAACAGTCCACCAATCTTCCTCATCTGTTGCTCCTTCGTCAGGTTGTTTATGGGTGCCATCCATGAAGTCCCATTTTTTGTGAGCACGTAAAGAGATCTTTGTAGCTCGGGCCCATTCCTCGTAGTATTCTCCCCGCAACTGCACCTGGATGATCACGTTTCTAGGGTTATCATTCGAGTTTAAGTCATATGGTGACAGATGTTTCTTGTTTCCCTCAATCTAAGGTTTCTTGCTTCCATCATCTGAAGATCTCTCTTCTTTTCCTGCCATGACAGCAACGTAGATCTGTCTAGACATAGGATTCTATTAGAGTTTAGATGGCTCTAATACCATCCTAAAATATGAATTTACTGATATGCTTTTCATTGAACAAGAGTATACAACTATATACAGCCTTAGAAGGCAATTATACCACACAATTCTCCTAACAATACGCTAACCATAATGCTAAGATGTCAGGATCAAAGGTGTAAACAAAATATCCTAAGTACCTCCGTAAATAACCTACTAATTACAACCCAATATTTGGTGATATAACTATATATTATACAAATATAACACAATCAAATATTACAACAAATCATCACAGATACTGGAGCATATCAGTGTATTAGTATTCCTTAAATTTGCACAGTGGTTTAGAAAAAGTAATCTTTAATCATAAAGAAATAGGAAAATACGTATTTTTTAAAAATAAAAATCTCGTAGGAAAATATCTTCTATTGTCTGTCTGATGTTTCTCTCTCAATGTTAGTTAGGTCAAAAACTCACTATCCGAGGAAGTTAACGAGTGTTGAAATAGTTTGCTTAGTTTCTCTTATAAATCTGAAAATTGGCACCAAATGTTCTGGAAGGCTTGATCTTTGAATAGCAATTTCACCGAAGTGTTGGGCGTTTGAGTGAACAAATTTAGACCTTGGAACACGCTGTTTGGGTTTGGCTATTCCTCATTGATTAAGAAAAGAATAAAAAAGTTTCACAGAAATTTTGTCAATATGAGGCAAAATGTATCATTTTAACTTGTGAGTAGCGCTATTCTATTCTCCCATGAACAAAGAGTTGTGGGTTCTTTAGGGTCTGTTTGGTTGGATGTTAATTAATGGAACGGAACATAACGGTTTATAATGGAATGAAATGTAATATAGTGAAAAGTTGTTCGGAAGGAATGGAAGGGTTCATAATGTAACGTAGCGAAACATTATTTAGAAGATGGATGAAATGAAATGAAATGTATAATAAATGACTATTATACCCATGATAGTAAAATGATTGTTACAAAAGGTTTAACATTATAATTTTAAAACATAAATCATGTCCAATTAAAAAGTAACGCACAACTGTGACAAATAATTTTTTTAATATTTTTTCTATTTAAAAATAATAATAATTTTAATAAAAGTTTTATTATTTTA
>JAOQML010000001.1:10638666-10650393 GCA_027568935.1 Erythroxylum urbanii
TCTATTGTGTATAGAGAAAAGCAAGTATTAAAATTTAATTTTGAAAACACATTTTACTTTAGAATACTTAATAAAAGATTTTATTATGTAATAAAATAGAGAACTTCATATGAATTATTTTAATACTTTATTGTATTAAAGTATCTTGAATAACTATTATATAAAATATCATATATCATTTTATATGTACTTCTAACATTATATTCCCTTAAAAAATTATAACTAAATTTATGGAGGAATTGTACCAAAAATTAATATGTGAGTACAAAAATCCAACCCCAATGTCGAAGGACTAAAATTGTGCTTAAATAAGAATATTTATGCTAAAATTTAGTAAACATACTTATAATTACTACATTTAAAATGACACAAGTTCAACAGTTTTATGATGACTTTTTTAATCTAACACTCTTAGATTCTCTTAAGGAATTTCTAATTTATAGTAAATACGTTTTAGAAATTTAATGTTAGTCACAAATGAACTATCAAACAACAACAGGTGAAATATTTAGCTTTATTTATTTAAAAATTTAATAATTTTGACACTTTCTCTTACCATAATTTTCCAAGTTTATTGTCATTATTTATGGTCATATCTCGTCTTCATTTTTAACTTTTCATCATCTTTCAAATGTTATTGTCACTCTTTTTCAAAACTTCAACACTCTTGTATTAGTAACATGTTATTATGATAACATGTAAAATTTAACTATTCACTTGCATAACTTACCCCTTTATTATTTATTTGTTAGAGATGGTTTCTGTTGCTTACTCTCTTTCACCACTAAATTCCTCTTTTTTAATGATCCCCAACTTATTTTCGAATTAAGAATATTTTAGAAAATTCAAACCTTTTGTAAATGTGTTTACTACCCACTCTTCTGTTTTGATTGTTTCCATTTCTATCTTATATAATACCTTTGCTATTGAATATGGTAATGAAGTTCAAAATCCTCTGACCTTGTATGGAATAGTGGGTTCTTAACTAAGTGAATAGCAAACAAATTATCACACCGTAACTTGGTTGAATAATCAATTAGTTTATGTAAATCATCCAATAATTGTATCAATTAAGTATACTCTTACTCTTTTATAGATGTTGCTCTGTATTCCACTTCAATATTTGATAGTAAAACTCTCAACTGTAGTAAGTAGTAAGTCTTAGGAGAAATTATATTGCCACTTTCAGTCCTGTTGTTAAACCCACAACATTTCGCACCATCATTACATTGGTCATGTCCTATAATTGGTTTATTCACCAACTTGATATTAATAATACTTTTCTTTATAATTGCTTACAAGAACCTCTTTACATGTCTCAACTTCCTGGCTGTATAGATCCTCTTCATCCTAACTATGTTTGTAGACTCCATAAGGCCTTATATGGTATCAAACAAGCTCCTTGAGCTTGGTTTCATGTCTAAGTCAAAACTTCTTGATATCCAATTTACAACCTTAAAATTCGATACCTCTCTCTTCATTCATAAAACTAGCTCTCACATCACTTTTCTCTTAGTTTATGTGGGTGATATCTTGGTAATTGATTATGTCCTGTCTTTTATCAAAAAACTTATCCATGATCTCCACTTTGCTTTTTCCATAAAAAACTTAGGTCTACTTAATCACTTTCTTAGTATCGAAGCTCACCGCACTTCTCTTGGTATTCTTCTCACCCAAACACAATACACCACAAATCTTCTTTTTTCCATTGATTTTTATAAATATAAACAAATTCATACACCCATCATTTTTCATACACCCATCACGCCATCTTTCCATTTATCCAAAAACCATGATGTTCTTCTCTTTGATTCTGCTGAATATCACAACACTGTTGGTACCCTTCATGATCATTGTCTCACCCATCCTGACATATAATTTGTAGTCAATAAGGTATCTCAGTTTTTACAGTGTCTTATTGAGATTCACTAGTCCGCGGTGAAACAAATTCAACGATATCACCGATCCACACCCTCTCGTGGCCTTCACTTCACTAAATCTTCTAACCTTTATGTCCAAGCCTATTTGTGATGCTGATTGAGCTGGTTGTCTTGATGGTCGACAGTCTACATTGGTTATTGTATCTTTCTTGGTCCTAATCTTATTTCATGGAGTGCTAAAAAGCAACCTACTATTGCTTGATTTAGGGTTGAAGTTAGTACTAAAGCATTGCACTTGCTTCTGCAGAACTATGTTGGATTACTGCTCTTCTTGGTGAATTAGGTATCGCTAATCTCTCACTTACCCTCTGGTGTGATAATCTCGATGCTATTTTTCTTGCCTTTGGTCTCTCATGCTTGCACAAATCATATAAAATTGACATTCATTTTGTTTGTAATCTAGTCACCAGCAAAGTTCTACTCATTCGACACATTCCTTTCTCTGCTCAAATCGCTGGTATTATGACTAAAGCTATTTCCTTTTCAGCATTTCAATGACTTTGGGACAAGCTCACGAGATGAGGGATGATAACATCTCAGAATCTCAACCATCAAACTTTGCATATTCTTGTCATTATTTTTCACATGTTTAAATCAGGGCAGTTAAGGGAAAAAAATTGGTTGGGTTATACCCTCATAATTCGTGTATTGACATGAGAACGACCTACAAGCAACCTGTTTAAAAATCAAATTTTGATCTGTACAGTTTAAACGTCTTCCACGATCAGGAGTGAACTTGCAGGGTTTGATCAAGGTGCAGCAGTAGCTAAAAGATTCGGTTGGTTCTCAGTAATGCATCTATTTCTGTCATTTTAAATCAATATTTGTGCAAGTAAATATAGGATTAGCACGAGTCGATAAGTAGATTATCCAAATATCTTCCAATATCCTATCCAGGGTAAAATTCCTATAATAAAAGGTTAAATACAAGCACAATCATGTGGGATTGATTCGTCTATGAGCAATCCATTTGTACTCTCTACGATGATGCTTACATTTGAAAGATCCTGGATGATTAGTTGGTGAACATATACACATCTTTTTTTCACAAACGCCATTACCTCTTCTACCGGAGACACCGTCATCTGCATCCCGATTGTCCCTCCAAAGAGTTGCCCTTTGCAGCATAAGCCACCAACCTGGATTCACGGGCGGTGAGTCATAGTTGTCGCTAATGCTAGGAAATCCCGGATGACACATCTAGTCTTGTTTGTAGTTCTTGCCTGTTACGATATGATGGCTATCACCTTATATAACAAGGTGAAATATATAAGAAGGCAAGAAAGTAGTCTATTTCACTAAGGAGTTCCATTCTTATAGAAGAAGGAAAGAAGAAAGGTGAGAAGGAATATAAAAACTAAGCAAAATTAGTTGGAATTATTCTCTTTTGAAAGGCTCCTTTTGCCTTCTGTATTGGACTTTTAAGTTGGATTAGTGGGTATATGGGCACAAGCTTGCGTGGATGGTTATAAAAGAGGCATGAGTCTTATCTTTACATGAGAGGGTCATTTTCACTTCCAAGTACGCGACGAAGAGCAGGGCTTTGTAAGGATAAACTGCGGTCATGGCACGCTACCCTTTACCCTTGTCGAATGCGAGGTATTTCCACTATATCATTCTATTTTGAAGTGCTTATGATTAGTTATTTTCTGGACCGGGTGTGAAATAGTTAAAGCCTTCTTTATTAATAAGCATCTCTAAAATTTAGATGGTAATTCTCCTACTTGAAAGTGTTACTCGTTTTGCACCTGTCGTGGTTATATATGAGATCCACATGGACCAGCTAAACCTTATCTGTTCCTTAACAATTACCTTGTACAAAATAATGGCAGTCAATGTGCAGGGAAGCAATTATAGGCCCCGACCTACTAAAATGATATGTAAGTACCCAATATGTAACACGTAGCATGAACCTTATTATATGTCCCAGTTCATTTATGAAAAGGAAATAAACGAAAAAAATGCGAAATACCTTATTTCGGTTGTATTCCAAATTTTGAAGTAGTTTTCGTGGCCAAAATGAGCTTCAATCTTCCGGAACCTTCATAGAAATTACTCACCGACGTGTGATTAACATCTTTCTACAATTTTCTCAAAACTTAAGCGCTCCTAACTGCTCAGAGAATCCGTATACTTACGAATGATATGAGTAACTGCAGGAGACCTTAACATTTATATATAGCTTCTATATCGGGTTTTTCCATCACAGGCCTAATATGAGTTCAATTCACACTAATCAGGATCCATTTTTCTCCTGAATTTCAACCCATTGACTTAGATCATTTATTAGTCACTTTTTATCTTTATCTTAATCAAATTACGTGACTTAATCAATAAATGATTGAAAAATCAAAAAATGCAATTAAATGTTGTTCAACTTTATGAGAAAAGTCAAAATTATCCAACATTCTCCCTATTGGACAATACTTAATTGCAGTATCGTTTCAAGATTAAAAACTTAGTTAAGTCACTTCTATATTGGTACCAAATTTAAAAGTTAAAAATATTTGATCTAAAAATAATGAAAGTCCAACATTCCATCCTGTAAGGCTTTCAATACCGAAAAATATCAAACATATGTGTCATATGTGACAAAGGTCTCAATATAATCACGCATATCAAATGCCTTACTAATATGAATAGGAAAATGGAGTGTGACAAACTATGATGATACTTATATGATCTAATATGTGTCATCTTCGATTGTAGGTCTTGATTTCTCCAACTTTATGCTAAACTGCATCAGAGAAATCCTATTTTCTCTCACTAAACGCTAAACAACATTAAAGAAAACTTGTTTTCTCTCACCGAATGCTAAACAATATTAGAGAAAACCTTTAAGCTTTCTAATCGAATGCTAAATTGAATTAGAAAACCTTTATATGATTGAAAACTTATATCCTCCTATGTCAAGTTAAAATATACAGATATCCAGTTTAAACTGTATATGTCTAAATGGCATAGTCTCCAGGTCAATCTATATATATGCTCAATGACCTTTAAAATGCTTAAGATCGACACAAATCTTAAGACTTTTATATGTATTATGAAAATACACAAGAACAATTATCACTGAGGATAAAAGAATAATCATTTATATTAAATCGTTGACTTTCCTGTATGTCAATGTATAATCTTTGGTACCCTTTAGGTATTTTAACACTAGCTTAACTGCATTCTAATGGTCTACACTTGGGTTAGCCAGATATCGACCCAACAATCCAAAAGCAAATGCAATGTCTAGTCTAGTGCATACCTAGGCATACATTAAGCTACCATCTGCACTAGAATATGGAACATTCCTTATAGCTCTCTCTTAATGTCATTCTTTGGACACTGTGCCATAGACAATCTCTCACCATAAGAGATAGGTGCTACAACACGTCTACAGTCAGTCATATTAAACCTTTGTAACATTCGTTCAATCTATGCTCTTTGTGAGATTCTTAATGAGTGTTGAGATTTATACCGGTGAATCTGTATACTTAGGACAAAAGATGCTTCACTTAAATCCTTTATGTCAAAGTGTTTGGACAAAAGTTGCTTCACTTCATGCAACATAGTCAAATCTTTTGACGCAAGCAAGATATCATCCACGTATAGTAATAAGAAAATAACTTTGACTATGTTGAGCCAAAAGGACCCGGGGCACCTTTATGAGAATTTAAAAATTTTTCATTTTTTTCTTAAGCACGTGGTGCATGAGTGCACGCCAACGCACATCAAAGGTGTATGGTCTGCACGTGCTATGATGAGCATTGGTTACTATTGGCGTATACATTGCACGCCCTACCATGCACAGACGCACCTCAACTGTATGGCGTGTGCATTGCACGCCCCTGTCAGGTATTCCCAGCTGCGTCGTCCACGTGTCGAGATTGATTTGTGTCGTCCCTATCACAGGCTCGATATGGGTTCTGTCTATACTGATCGGGATCTATTTTTCTCCTAGACTTTGACTTATTAACTTAGATCATTTATTGGACTACTTTATTATCTTTATCTGGATCAAATTATGTAACTTAATTGATAAGTTATTTAAAAACTAAAAAATGCAATTAAATATTGTTCGACTTTACGGGAAAAATCAAAATTATCCAACATAATACTCCATTGCTTCTGCTTGAGAGGCTTGACTTTGCATCAAAAAATGTGATGAGGAAATGATGATGGATTGGATTACTAGAGAGCCACTTGGTAGCTTGATAAGTCTCTTATTAGGAAAATTAGGAGAAAAAAAGAGCTTAAACAAAGCTCCAGTAAGGAACTAGAAATACTTAAGTGCCATCAATCATTTTTCCCAACATCAAACTGTTGAAACTAAGTAACCTCATTAAACTTCTTCTCTAATTGTCCCTTCAAAAATTTTGTCATTTCTAACTAAATAATACTTAAATTATCCAGTGCATTACCTATATAAAGTTAAAATAAAAATCAAATGAGTACATAAAAAAAACTATATAATGGTATTTTATTACCAACTTACTTAATCTAGATATTATTAAGAAGAATTAAAATGTCCTATAGTCATCTATAGCTCATAGGCTCACAATGAATTAAACTATTTATTATATTATAAGATTTGTGGATTATAAATAACAACCAACTTCGAGACATCATGTTCCAAGCAAAATTGTAGTTTAAGGACCAATTTCCAAACTTATACTCCATACAATACCTTTGTGGTTGATTATGGTATGTGACAATGTCCTAAAGTTCTTCTTTGACGTTGACTATATATAATATATTTGAATTTGAGAACTGTTATCTCATATATATGGTAACTTCTAGCATATGCATTTAATGAGCCTCATCCTATACTACTCTGCTTCATCTCTCTTGAAAGAGAATTATGAAAAATGTGTATGTAAAGTGTGTGTTGTTTTTCATTATTTTATGAAAGGTTCAAAAGCCTTTATATACAAGTGAAGTATAATAGGAAAAAGATTACAGAGATTATAATACAAATAATAAGTATATTTAATTTTATCAGCAATTATCAATTTGATTTAGATATAAATAACAAATGCTTATCAAATTGTTGAGATATAGATAACAAATGCTATTAGCCCCCTTAAGCTCTTGATGATTGGCAATTGTGAGTTTGTGATGGAGACATTGGAATGCTGAAGAAGATAGGGGCTTGGTCATAATATCAGCAAGTTGAAGAGTAGATGAAAAGTGTTCTGTTAGCCACCAAGTTATAAACAAAATGTATATCAATTTCAATGTGCTTACTTCAAGCATGAGCGATCCGATCAGAAACAAGGAATGTAGCACCAAGATTATCACACTATAGAGTGGGTGTAACATTAGATAAACCAAGTTCTCTCAGAAAAGAAGTACATAATTCTATTGTGGTGAGAGCAATACTCCGATAATCAGATTCAGTACTATATCTGAAAGAATAGGTTGTTTTTTAGCACTCCAAGACATCTAATTTGGCCCAAGATAGATCCAATATCTAGAAGACATGTAATGAAAGTGTGGATGATTTGAGAAGGTGAATGTTGTAAGATGATATGGAGCGAAGATAACAAAGAATCTGTTTAACATCAATCCACTGCACATCAATAGGGCAATGTAAAAATGAGGAGACCTTATTCACAACAAACTGGATGTCAGGGTGAGTAAGACAGAGATACTGAGGAGCACTAACTATGCTTCAATACTTAGAGGGATCAGGAAGAGGTGTGCTATGATTTTCGAAGAAAGGGAGAGACCGAGTAATTGGAGTGGAAACAAGTTTGTAATGATCAAGACTTGTTTGAAGAAGAAGATCTTTATTGTATTTTTTTTGGGTAAAATGAAGATCGATGGACATGAAGGTGGCTTCAAGACCAAGAAAATGATGGAGTGGGCCTAAGTCTTAATGGAGAAAGTGCAATGAAGATTGTGGATTAGTGTGGAAATGAAAGAAGGGGACAAAGTTGTGACTAAAATATCATCCATATAAAAGAAGGGGAAGAACTTGTAACTAAAATATCATCCATATAAACTAAGACAAAGGTGGTGTGAGAGAAAGTGGTATAAATAAAAAGGGAAAGATCAAATTTAGAGAGGTAAAGTATAGGTCAAGAAGTTTCTGACTTAGATAATGAAACCAAGTTCTTGGAGCTTGTTTAAGACCATATAAGGCTTTGTGGAGATGATAGATGATAGGTGCTTAATTGATTATAAAATTATTCCATAACACTTAGCTATTATTGACATGAAATTGCTTAAGATACTCACTTTGACTCATATGTGATTTAGGTGCAATTCAAAAACAAAGAAGTTAAAGTGAGTCAAAGCTTTATATTTTGACCATTTTTTGAAAATTAATTTTCACTTGTCTTTATGGAGAAAGAAGAAGAAAATGAAAAGGTAAGAAGGAAAAAGAAACATAAACAAGAAAATTCCAAGTTGCTCATGGCAAAGAAGTAGAAAAAATGTGCATGGAAAATATGCAATTTGTGAATTAATGGCAGCACAGTAGGAGAAGAAAAGAAGAACAAAAAGCCAGGGGAAGCTGCAATAATATAGCAACATGTAGGCAGATGGAAGAGACCAAAAATGACACAGCAGTAGGTGGATAAAGGAATGAAGCAAAACTTGTTGGATGTAGGAGAGGAAACGCAGTGCAAAACGTTTGCGTTATGCAGACCAAGTCTGCGTTTCATGTAAACGTTATGCATGAAACGCAGACTTGGTCTGCGTAACACAAATGTTATGCATGAAATGCAGACGTTTGGTCAAGACATCAGTGAGGGTTTTAAAACATGAACAGGAAGATGGACCAATATATTAATTTGTAAAATCAATAGAACAGTATTGAGGGTAGTGTGAGCACATAGAGAATAGAGAGGAGGCACTACAGGGGTTTCGACTGGGACAATTTTCATAGGGGCTGAGGCATTTTTTGGGAGAACCCATGAAGGGCTAGACATTACGACATCGGTTCGGAGGTGATATCGACACCAACGACCTGGGTTAAGTGTATTTCACTATTTTTGTTGTTTCTTTCTCTCATTAGGAATTGATTATGTTATCTTGTGTTGATTGAATTGGGTATTGTGAAAAGATGATTTTGATGCGTTCATTGAATCGTTTATTTATAAACTCATTGCTAGAATTTCGATATATTCCGTAATTGCTATATTGAAATTCATGTTGAGCGACTAATGATTCGTAATCATTAGAGATAACAGAACCTTGGTTCAATGACGCATCATATGTGATTGTTGCCTTCATTAATCGATTTTTTTAATTTGCAATGCTACTGCCTAATTGAATCTAGAGATCCTATCCTAGGTTATTTAGTGGTTAGGATTAATTAGAAATCGTATACTGATTAAACACTAATTAAGGAAAAACTCATGTTAATTATTAACCCGTGATTAATAGTTGCTAGGAGATGTTCGAGAACAATAAATTAATGAAATATATTTAATTAGGGTGTAGGTCGAAATTGAACCAAAGAACTGAGTCCCTACCGAATTCCCCACTTTTATCATTTTTCGTATGTTTTGTTTAATTTGTTTTTATTAGTCTGGTTTTATTTTGTTTTCTTATTTCCAAAATCCAAAACCCCCTTAACCTAAACACTAATTAATTTCATTTGAACAACTTTACGCACACTCTTTGTGGGATCGACCTAGACTCACCGTTGCTATAGTAGTAGTTTAGTTTTTATTTTGACTAGCATTACGACGTAATGTCAAATTTGTCGTCGTTGTTAGGGAGTGCGGTGTTTTAGTTTTTGTTTGTGATTTTAGTTAGTGTTTTGTATATGTTTGTTCATAATTGGTTTTTTTCAGTTATTTTGTGATCCTTTCTTTATTTTGTTTTGTGTTTGTGATTTATAAAAAAAATCATGGATGGAGGTAATTTTTTCTTTAACTCTTATTCTCAATCATATAACCAAGGTTGGAATGATCAACCTAACTTTGATTATAGATGGGATAACCATCAGAATTACTTCTATGATATTTTGCAGGACGCACAACAATTCTTATATAGACTAGCAGCTTCCTATCATGACTTTGATCCATCTCTGGAAGAGTTGATTAATATTATGAACACTAATACTTTGCAGTTGTAGCAGAATGCTCTACAATTATAGCAAGATGGAGGGAAATTTCCATAAAATACATGGTTTAACGCCTAAGATTCAGAGAGCCAACACAACTTAGGTACATCTCTAGAAGAATTGCTTAATATTATGGCTTCTAACAATCTTCAAATTCAACAGGATATGCAACAATTACAACAGAATATGTAACAGTTGTTTCAGCAAAGTGTACAACAAATCCAATAGAATTCTCCGCAATTATAGCAAGATGCATCACCTCCATAGGGAGATATCAATCATCTGGAACTACAAAGAGGAGAGGAGCAGCTGTATCAACCTGAGGTATACCTAATGGACATTTATACGAAAACTTTACAAAGTGATAAGGAGTTTGAGAATTTTGAGAGCAATACTCAAGGAATTGCATGTGAAGAAGAAGTTGAGGAGGAGCTCGAAGCAGAAAAAGATACATCTTTTAGCTCGAAGGTAAAAACTGAGTTCATAATTATTGTTGAGACTGACTCTTTACCTTTACCTAGCAGATTAGAGGAATTAAATGAAGAATAAAAAGGTAACGAGACATTCGAATATTTCTGGAGTGTATGAACTCAATCTAGATTGAGAATCTAAGGATAGACAAGACACTGAATGGGGATGATGATTAACTAAGGCCCTATCCAGAACAACCCCTCGTGGAAGTGGCGCTAACTGTAGTACCAGAAGATCATAATTTTGTCACGTGAGGAAACATGGAGTCGAGCCAATGACCCTAAACAAAGATGTTTCTTGGGAGGCAACCTAAGGGAAGTAAATTTTTTTTCTTTACATTTTCGCATTACTTTTTATATGTATATGTGTTTTTTAATTTGTTTCTTTTACTTCTTTTAAGTTTTCAATCAAAATGAGAGAAAGAATAAAACAAACAAAAAAAATGAGAGAAAGAATAGAACAAACAAACAAACATTTTGTCGCTTTCTGTTGCTTCTGGGATTATACAGTCATAATTAGAGTGTGAATTGACTATAGAATTTCATAGCAACTTTAGCATGTATTTTTACTTTTGTGATTGGTCGATGTGCATTATCTTTAGAAGATTAGTGACTAGTGGTAGATAAAGCTGATGAGATATTAAGCCTTATTAGACTGACACCTTCATTTCAGTCTGATTGCCTTTTGATAATGTTTAACCTTCATGGCATGTACATCCTGATTTTGCTTTGAATTTCTTTTTTAGACCACATTTTTATCACATGTATTAACATGGAAATAATTAGACATTCTTTATTTTTTCGAACTACATTAGCCAAATAGCCTACCCTAGTGATATGATTTTCCCCTTGTTAACCCCCTTTGAGCTATATACCTTTATTTTTGTATAAACCATGTTTTGCTTTTAAACTTAACCAAATGTCTTTCCTAAGTCACAAAGCTAGTGGAGCATTTGTGATTGGTGAGTTTATGGATGTACAAAAGTGTAAGTATGGGTGTAACATCCCCTCACCAATGGGAAGGGTAAAATAGTCATTTGGAATATGTTATAAGTGCTCAAAATTGTTTAGCTGTGAGACCTCAACTGCCTCAAGGCATAAGCAATCACTCTGCCATGCTGCATCAGGACACACCCCAATCATTGATGCGACGCATCACTATACACCACATAACCTCCGGTCCCTGATGGAATTGTCAACACTGGTGCAGTAGTCAACCGATGTTTCAACTCCTCAAAACTCTTCT
>JAOQML010000001.1:10650493-10665753 GCA_027568935.1 Erythroxylum urbanii
TCACCAGGACAGATCTTAACATTCATCATACCTCTCAAAAGGTGCATACATTAAGTATATGTTACAAAGGTTTAATAAGGTCAACAGTAAACCTGTCGTAACATTTATCTCTCATAGTGAGAGATAAGTTTTGGCATAGTGATCAAACAATAAAGTAAAAAGAGAGAGAGGTCATGAGGAATGTTCTGTGTTCTAGTATGGTTGATAGCCTAATGTATGATCGGCTATGTACTAGGTAGAACATTACATTTACTGTTTAACTGTATGGTCAGTATCTGGTTAACCCAGATGTAGACCATTGAAATCCGGTCAAGTGAGTGTTAAGATCATTAAAGGAAAGCAAGGATTATATGTTGGCATATAGAAAAGTCAATAGACGAAAACTCGTAGGGAATTCAGATTCAGATTGTGCTATGTGTCTGGATAGTTGAAAGTTCACTTAAGGTTACAGTTTAAGGTTGCAGATGGTATAATGTCATGGAAGTGTGTCAGTAAGACACGAGTAACTTCCTCAATCACACATGCATAGTGCATGCTACAGGCTACTTCACAAACAATTTAGATTAGAAATTTGATTTCTTAGTTGTCTGTGATTGATTCAGTGGCTAGACCTATACAGTTGTACTATGATAATTAAGTTTCTATGTTGTTTAACAACAACGTTGAATATCATAGGGTCTTAGCATTTTGAGATCAAATTCTTGACCATAAAGTAGTTGACACGAAAAGTGACATTAAGGTTTGGAGTATTTAAAGACTGAGGAACTATAAGTCGATTCTGTAACTAAAGGACTTTACCCACTTGTTTTTGAACACAAGTATACAGTATGGGTGTTTTGAAGTCCTTAGACACTGTTAGTTAAGGAATCGTTATGTGTGCTCCATATACATTTGTACACTTTGATGTATTATGACAGTATTATGGTTTATCAATAAAGATGATCATCGATTATCATCCTCAGTCATATTTGTTATCATACGTTGTCATAATACGTATAAAAGTCTTAAGATTTGTGTTGATCTTAAGCATTTTAAAGGTCATTGGGCATATATGAAGATTGATCTTGACTTATGTCATTAGACACATATAGTTTTGTATGGATATATCCTTAAAGTTTGACAAGACACAGGGGGATATAAGTATTTAATCCTATAAAGGTTTTCTCTAATGCAGTTTAGCATTCGGTCAGAGAAAACAAGAGTTCTCTAATGCAGTTTAGCATTTAGTTGGAGAACATAAAGGTTTTCTCTAATGCTGTTTAGCATTCGGTGAGAGAAAACAGGATTTCTCTGATACAGTTTAGCATAAAGCTGGAGAAATCGAGACCTATAGACAAAGATGATACATAGTAGATCATAAAGGTATCATCGTAGTCTACCACACTCCATTTTCCCGTTCATGTTAGTGAGGTATTAGGTATGCGTGATTGTATTAGACCTATGTCACATATGACACGTGCGTCTGATATTTTTCGGTATCGAAAGCCTTGCAGGACAGAATGTGGGACTTCCATTATCTTTGGATCAAATGTTTTAAACTCAGTCAACTATACAGTAGCGTGACTTAACCGAATTTTTAAACTATTTTTAAAAGGAGTCACAGCTGCAATTAATAATTGTCCAAGGGAGAGATTGTTAGGCATTTTTGCCCCTAAGGGCAATTTTGTCTATTTCTCATTCAATGGAAATTTATTAATTATAATTTGGTTTCTAAATAAATTCCCGGTTAAGTTACGTAAGTTGATCCAGATAAAGATAATAAAGTGGCCTAATAAATTATCTAAATTAATGGGTCGAAGTACGGGTGAAAAATGGATCCCTTTCAGTGTGGACCTGGACCATATCGGCCTTGTGATGGGGAAGCCCGATATGGAAGCTTATATATATAAGGGGGGTCTCCTGTAGTTACTTAAGTAATTCACGGCCATTCAGAGCTTTGACCCGTTAAGAGCGTCCGTATATTAAGGAAACTATAGAAAGGCTTAGATCTCAAACCGGTGAACGTTTCCTATACAAGTCCTGAGGAGATTCCAGCTCATTTGGCAGCTGAAAAAGGCTCTTAAAGATTGGATGGAACCGAATCAGGTATTCCGCATTATCTTCATTTTTAATCCTTTCACGTCCGATCCTGGGTGCGTAGTAAAGCCTGCTCTACGCGTTACATCTTCTCTAAGAGATCTTTATTTCTGAAGAATCATGCGGTGAAAATAAGATGTGTTCCTATGGCCATTTGCAATCCAATCAACCCGAGACTTCTATTGTTAGTACATTTCTTCCTGAGCCAAAATACAATCCAAATCCCTCTTCAATTCATCTTCCAACTTCTCAAGATTGGACGTCATGTGCAACGCTAAGGCTCATTAGACACCACCCAAATGACGTATTAATATTTCTTTCCTTTTAAAAATATTTCCAAACGCTGCAGCATTCCATCGTGATACTCCGACAAAAAAAGTAGTCATGGTATTAGAGAAATCATCATTTACAATCCAAACTATCCTCAGAAAGCTCATTAAGCTACTGTCCAGCAACCAAGTAGCGAGAAACTTGAACCTCCTCGCAGATTGATTGGGGCTCTGCTTGTTCAATACCTGAGTAAGAAGGGGACAATGATCAGAGCCCAAATGCAGGAGATGGACACCGTGGTATTAGGGAAGCTATCAAGAAAGGAGACGTTGCCCACTGGTCTATCCAGTCGTTCACGAACCTACCCTCTTGCCTAGGTAAATTTTTGGCCTTTAAATCTAAAATCAAATAGCCACACATTGAAAAACCACTCCTGGAAAAGCCTACAACATCCCCTTATTGACGAACATCTGATTTTTTCTGAGTTATGCATTATACAATATAAATCTCCACTAACCAGCCAGGGGCCGAAAATGTGACTTCCTAAACTAAGCAGATTCGGCCAAAGTCGTTTACGAGCCTGATGTTACAGACTTGCATAGACAACAGTAAGAAAAAGCGAGTGCTTAACCAACTCCACCACCAAATGAATGTATTAAAAGTTATTTTCAAGGACTCTGATGCTCAAATGATCGTGTAAAAGAAGTCAGATGCCTCCAATAAACCCGATGACTTCAATTTTTTTTGATTGAGCAAATCCACTTTGAAGGATGATGAGGGTAAGTTTTAATCTTATAAACCCTCAATATTCCACAAGCGATGGTTCGTAGCGTAATATTAAAGGTGTCGATCCCATGTGGAAGGATAGTAATCTAATCCTAAAATCTAAAGCTAGAAAAACCATAAAACTGAAAATCAAAGATGTAGAAGAAATTAACGATGAGAATTGAGTTCAACTAATCAAATCAGAAATGAAACACAAAAGTATTAACAAGTGGGCAATATGCAATCACCATAGAAATCAACCTAAAAATTTACCAATTTATGATAAACGGGATTTTACTTATCATTAATGCTAACCTAATTGATTATGTGTCAATGAAGTGTCAGTTCTAGACTATCCTAAGGCTGATTACTCTCTCTCAAGTTATAACCATTAAACCCTAAATTTTAAACCCTAATCATATTATGGAATTTGCAATCTCTTAATTCACAAATTATCCAAAACTCTAATTAGATCTGAATCATTCTAATAAACCATCGAAACATCACACCGGATCTCTCTCTGCACAATTACCAATATGATTTGACATATTTTCTATTAAATCGTCTAACTCTTAGTAATATGATTTAATCATTTTTCATTCAGTTCACCCTTTTAGTTTATTACCAAATTATGTAAGAACACAATCAAATCACGACATTCATCCAATAAACACAATCAACTAAATTATCATTAAATCAAAACAAAATCTTGAAGGAGAGTTTAGAACATCATCAATATTCCAAATCCTATCATCATACTATCCATCTTAATTCTATACATAAATAAAATTGAAACGAAAAGAAAATAATGACTTAGAATAGATGATGAAAGGTAACGACATCGAGAAACCTCCTGATTTGGGAAGCACATCGATTCAGCTTTGTCTTCCTCTTCCTTCTTCTTCTTTCTCTCTCTTAGTATTCTCTCTTTAGGGTTTAAAGTGTGGTTGATGCAAAAACTCTTTGGTGCTCCTCTTAATGTTCTTTAAATAGCCTTTTATATTTTAGGTAACCCTAGGGTCTTTCTGAGGTTCGAAAGGTCCAAAAAGTCTCTCGAAACATGAAGTTCACAAGCAACTTCTCGTCTGTCCGATGTAGGCTATGACCGTGTCCCTGCAGGCCACGATCATGACCCATATATGAGCCTACTGTCATGGTGGGCCGTTGTTTCGGCCCGAATGTCTTCGACTCCTCTATTCTTTGATACTAACTTTGAAACACTAGCAAACATATCAAGGTATCTCAAAGACATAATATTTAAGTTCAAAAGCTTGTACTAACCCATAAAACCTTTTAAAACACAAATAATTAACAAACTAACACAATTCTAAGCTAAACACATACTAAATGGATCGAATTAACGGCTAAACACATATCAAACTATGACTTAAAACATAATGTAATTTACACTTATCAACATCCCCACACTTAAACGTTTGCTTGTCCTTAAGCAAACAAAATAACAAATAACATAAAAATACAAAGCACACAATATAGTAATGAGACAATGACTTCAACTTCACGAAACAAATTTAACTCTAAACATAATCATTCAAGTTGTTCCAAATTATTAACATGCAAAATCTGCGTTTAGGAACTTTAGACTAAATATACATATTATATTTAAATGTCAAGTTTATTCCCCCTTTCAATTGTACACAAACATGAATAATTATTTCGACAATCAAACTTTGTAACCAAACCTATTTACATTTTAATGAAAAGTTAAGCTACTTACAAGTTCGGTAGGTTTTTATTAGAAAACATTCTTTTTTGTTACTTTTTGTGGACACAGACAAAACTTTAGTGACAAACATCGATTTGGTTGTTTGACTAAGTCATGTTTTTAATAAGTTTCTTATTCGGAACTTCATTATAGCCTTTTGATACGAAAGCACACATTTGTGATACATATTGATCTGGTCACTAGGCTAAATCATATTCTCAACTGGCTACTAACTCTATTCATAACCTGAAGGCCAGCAGAATAGTTATTTAAAATTTACGATCAATTTTTCTTCTTCTTTTTAATAATGCCTACCTTGTTGCTTTAACTACTCATTTTCATGAAAAAATATTAGTGAAGCTACTTAGTCGAAAGACCTAAAATTATAAATGCATGTGACAACTTATAAGGTGATAAAATAACACTGATAGGTGCTTAATTGATTATAAAATTATTCCATAACACTTATCGGTTATTAACATGAAATTGCTTAAGATACTTTAACTCATATATGATTTGGGTATAATTCGAAAGCAAAGAAGTTAAAGTGAGTCGAAGCCCTATATTTTGGCCCTTTTTTGCAGATTAATTTTTCCTTGTCTTTATTAAGCAAGAAGAATAAAATTTAAAAGACAAGAAGAAAAAAAAACATAAGCAAGAAAATTCCAAGTTGCTTACGACAAAGAAGTAGAAAATTTGTGCATGGAATACATGCAATTTACATGAATTGATGGTAGCACAGTAGGAGAAGAGAAGAAGAACAAAAAGCCAAGGGAAGTTCCAACAATATGGCATCCTGTAGGGAGATGGAAGAGGCCAAAAATGACACAATAGTAGCTGGATAAAGGAATGAAGCAAAATTACGTTGGATGCAAGAGAGGAAATGTAGTGAGGAATGTCTACATTTCACCCAGACGTCCTACATAAACGTAGGCATTTTTCAAGAGTTAGGAGCATAAGTTTTAAAAGGAGATGTAAATAGTAAATTGGATAAAGAAATAAATCAGTTAGATAAAACAATAGCTTGCGAGAGAGAAGAAAAGGGAGGCGCAGTAGAATAGGAGGGTTTCGGCTGGGTTATAATGTGGGGTTGAAGCATTTTCTTAGGAAAGATCCGTGAAGAGCTAGACATTACACTAGTTTGGAGGTGACATTGACGCTGACAGCCCAAGTTAAGTGTATTTCACCTTTTTTTGTTGTTTCTTTCTCTCATTAGAAATTAATTGTGTTATCTTATGTTAATTGATTTGGGTTTTGTGTATGGATAATCAGATTTTCGTTATTATTTGACTATTTATGTATGAACCCATTGGGTATTATGAAAAGATGATTTTAATGCGTTCATTGAATCACTTATTTGAAAACCCATTGCTAGAGTTCCGATATAATTCGTAATTGCTATGTTAAAATTCATGTGTAGCTACTAATAATTCGTAATCATTAAGGATAGCTTGATCTAGGTTAAATGACTCATTGTATGTAGTTGTTTCCTTGATTAATTAGTTTTTCTAATTCAAAATGCTACTGCCTAATTGAATCTAAAAATCGTATCCTAGGTTATTTGGTGGTCAGGTTTAATTAATGATTGTATCTTGATTAAATACTACCTAATGAAAAATTTAAGTTAATTATTAATCCATGATTAATGGTTTCTAGGAAAGGTTTGAGAACAACAAATCAATGAAATATGTTTAAGTAGGGAGTATGTTGAGATTGAACCAAAGAATCGGGTCCCTATTGAATTCCCCATTTTTATCTTTTTTCATATTTTCTTTAATTTGTTTTTATTAATTAGTCTAGTTTCATTTTATTTTCTTATTTCTAAAATCAAAACCCCCCTAAACCTGAACACCGATTAATTTCATTTCAACAACTTTACACAAACTCTCTATAGGATCGACCTAAACTCACCACTGTAATAGTAATAGCCTAGTTTTTATTTTCTCTAACGTTACGGCGCATTGTCAATTTTTGGTGCTGTTGCTGGAGAGTGCGGTGTTTTAGTTTTTGTTTGTGATTTTAATTGGTTTCTTATATATATTTTTCATAATTGATTTCTTTTCAGTTATTTTGTGATCCTTTCTTTATTATGTTTAGTGTTTGTGATTTATAAAAAAAATCATAGATGGAAGTAATTTTTCTTTAACTTTTATTCTCAATCCTATAACCAAGGTTGACTGATCAACCTAACTTTGATTATGGATGAGATAACCATCAGAATGACTTTTATGATATTTTTTAGGACACACAATAATTCTTATGTGGACCAGAAGCTTATTATCAAAACTCAGGTACATGTCTGGAAGAATTAAGGAATGTTGTGATTGCTGCTAACAATCTTTAATTTCAACAAGGTATGTAGTAGCTTCAAGAGAGTATGCAACAACTTCAATAGAATACCAAACAGTTCCAGTAGGAAATGAGACATATAACATCTAAAAACCAGAACTTGTTAAGCCAAATGGGTGAAATTACAGCGAGGATCAAACACCTAGAATCACAAATAGAAGAGGACCAGTTATATCAACTTGAGGCATACCCTATAGACGTAAGTGCAAAAATCTTATAAATTGATGAGGAGCTTGAGAATTTTGAGAGCATTACTCAAGGATTTGTTTGTGTAGAAGAAGCAAAGGAGGAGCTCAAACCAGAAAAAGATATATCTTTTAGCTCAGAGAGAAGTATTGAGTTCCATTTTATTGTTAAGAATGACTCGTCACCTTTACATAGTAGATTGGAGGAATTAAATGAGGAATAGAAAGGTGAAAAGACATTTGAGATCTTTCTAGAGTGTATGAACTCAGTCAAGATTGAGAATATGAGGATAGGGAAGATGCTAAATGGGGATGATGATCAACTAAGGCCCTATCCAGAATAACCCCGCGTGGAATTGTTGCTAACTGTAGTACTTAAAGATCATAATTTTTCACACGAGGAAAATATGGAGTCGAGCCGACAACCCTAAACCAAGGCACTTCTTGGGAGGCAACCCAAGGGAAGTAAATCTTTTCTTTACATTTTCACACTTCTTTTTTTTAATGTTTGTGTATTCTTTGTTGGTTTGTTTCTTGCTTGTTTTAAGTTTTCAATCAAAATGAGGGAAAGAATAAAACAAGAAAAAGAAACATTTTCTCGTTTTCTATTACTTTTAGGATTATATAGTCATAAGTAGGTAATGAATTGACTAGAGATTTTCATAGCAACTTTAGCATGTATTTTTACTCCTGTGATTGGTCAATATGCATTAGCTTTAGAAGAGTAGTAACTAGTGGTAGACAATGCCGATGAGATTTTGAGCCTTATTAAAGTGACACCTTCATTTTAGTCTCATTATCGTTTGATAATGTTTGGCCTTCATGACATGTACATTCTGATCTTGAATTTTTATTCAAGACCAAATTTTTATCATATGCATTCACATGGATATAATTAGGCATTCTTTGTTTTTCCTAACTACATTAGACAAATACCCTACCTTATTGACATGGTTTTCCCTTGTTAACCCCCTTTGAGCTTTATACCTTTCTTTTTGTATAAACCATAATTTATACTTTTAAGCTTAACTAAATGTCTTACCCAAGTCATAAAGCTAGTGGAGCATTTGTGATTAGTGATTTATGGATGTACAAAAATGTAAGTGTGGACTTGTACATATTTGTGAGTTGGTTAATGTTGGGATCTTTTGTTATGTCTTATCATTGAAATTCCTATGTTATTGTAGTTTCTTTTAATATTAAAAAAAGAAAGGAAAAGAAAGAAAGAAAAGAGAAAAGCACAAGAAAAGAAAAAGAAAAAGAAAAAGAAAAAGAAAAAGAAAAAGAAAAAGAAAAAGAAAAAGAAAAAGAATGAAAATTTTTTTGTTTAAATAAATTTATCAAGGAGAAAGTGCATACAAGTTTGTAAAGTTATTCATAATTGATGCATCTTCCTAGAGTTGTAATGAATGTGTTATTTGAGTATGTTGAATATGAGGTAGATGTTAGATTGGAAGGTTCACTCTTGTGGTTTCATTGTATTTTTGGCATAAATTGTATGAGTGATTCCTTTGGATTAGTATATGCTTGATGTGGTTTATGCATGAGAGATGAAATGAGTTGCGAAATATAAGTGTTGCATTTATCATAGTTAACGGTACCCAGTTTTGTATGAGTTTGAACTTGTGCATTTGATGTCATATTGAGTGTTGCATTTGTTTCATTAGCTGTAATGACTTTCATGCTACTCGACCCAAATACATCACACCTTACCTTGCCCACATTACAACCCTAAGAATTCCCCTGATTCATAATTTTGCATATGAACATTAGTGGTAGAGAAATGAAATGATATGCAAAGTTATAGAATGACATGATCATGAATGGTGTTAAGTGTACATATAGATATATTTTAGTTAAACACATTTTTTTGAGTTTACCATTAAATTGCTCAAATTTTGAAGATAATGAATGTTGATTAATCATGAGTAAAAGCTTGGAATGCTATGATTTTTGAAAATCATTTATCTTTGCTTATGATTATATATTCTTGGAACATATAGGAATTGAGTAAATGATTTTAGGTCTTTGAGCTTAATTTTAATGTTTTGCCTAAGGATGGCCAAAAGCTAAGTGTGGGAAAAATTGATAGGTGCTTAATTAATTATAAAATTATTCCATAACACTTAGCAATTATTGACATGAAATTACTTAAGATACTCACTTTGACTCAGAGGTGATTTTAGATAGCTCTATATTTTGGCTATTTTTCGAAGATTAATTTTCACTAGTCTTCATAGAGTAAAAAGAAGAAAATTTAAAAAACAAGAAGAAAAAAATACAACATAAACAAGAAATTTCCAAGTTGCTTACAGCAAAGAAGTAGAGAAACTGTGCATGGAATACATGCAATTTACGTGAATTAACGGCAGCACAGTAGGAGAAGAGAAGAAGAACAAAAAGCAAAGGGAAGCTGCAATAATACGGTGGCATGTGGGTAGATAAAACAGACCAAAAACGACACAATAATAGGTGGATAAAGGAATGAAGAAAAACGACATTGGACGCAAGAGAGGAAACGCAATGTAGAACATCTATGCTTGATGCAGATGTCTTGCATAAACACAAACTTTTTTTAAGAGTTAGGAGTGTAGGTTTTAAAAGGAGACGTGAATAGTGAATTGGACTAAGAAATAAATCAGTTAAATAGAACAGTAGCTTGCGAGAGAGAAGAGAAGGGAGGCGCAGTAGAATAGGAGGGTTTCGATTGGGTGATAACGTGGGGCCTGAAGCATTTTCTTAGTAGAGACCCATGAAGGGTTAGATGTCCTGATATCAGTTCGGAGGTGACATCGATGCCGACGACTTGGGTTAAATATATTTCACCATTTTTATTGTTTCTTTCTCTCATTAGAAATTGATTATGTTATCTTATATTAATTGATTTAGGTTCTGTGTATGGATAATCTGATTCTTGTTATTGTTCGGTTATTTGTGTATGAACCCATTGGGTATTGTGAAAAGATGATTTTAATCCGATCATTGGATCGTTTATTTATAAACCCATTGCTAGAATTTGATATAATCCATAATTGTTATGTTGAAATTCATATATAGCGACTAATGATTCCTAATCATTAGGAATAACATAACTTAGGTTAAATGACACATTGTCTGTGGTTGTTGCCTTGATTAATCAAATTTCCTAATTCGTAATGCTAACTTAATTGAATCTAGAGATCCTATTATAGGTTATTCAGAGGGAAAACTCGAGTTAATTATTAACCCACGATTAATAATTCTTAGGAGAGGTTTGAGAATAACAAGTCAATGAAATAAGTTTAATTAGGGTGTAAGCTGTGATTGAACCAAAGAATCGGGTTCCTACTGAATTCCCCATTTTTATCATTTTTTCATTTTTTTAATTTGTCTTTATTAGTCTAGTTTTATTTTATTTTCTTATTTCTAAAACCAAAACCTCGTAAACCTAAGCATCGATTATTTTTATTTCAACAACTTTACACTCTCTGTGGGATGGGCTTAGACTCACCACTGCTATAGTAATAGCTTAGTTTTTATTTTGACTAGCGTCATATCGCGCTGTCAAACACTGAATCTGAATTAACTTGTGTATTTTAGCCAAAGAACCCAAATCACTAATTTCGCAAGCTAATGACTCTTCAGAACTTAATAGATTTTATTCAAAATTAAATCGATTTTGTTCCATCTAAGCCATCGATACATTAATACAATTCATAATATGTAACCTAAAAATAATAACATAACAATATGAAAATTTCACTCTCAAAACAAAACACATAACCCACCCTACACTTTAACAACACATTGTCCTAAATATGAGAAGGACAAAAACAAACACATAAAGAAGGAAATAAAATAAAATAAAACAAAAATAAATACTAAATTTAAAAGAAAAGGGTTAGAAACAAAACCTTACAGTGATGGAGGTGATGATGGTGAGGGAGGCGGTAGTTACACACCTTAAGACTCAAAATACCTATGAATACGTCTGATGTCTCGAATCTAGCATCTTTGTTCCTTTACCATATTCCTCATTACCTTGGAGTTTTCAGCCAAAGTATATGTCAGAGTTTTGGTTTGATCAGATATTGCTATCAGTACTTTCTTACCTCCCGTTTCTTATTCTTCGTCCTCCTATCCACACTCCTCGCTGGTCGAATCCCCTTATTGTTATTACTAAGACCTCGAACTCGCTTGACTGGTCCTGATCCTGACATTTGTTTTCGCACTAATATCCTAAAGTTCCATATTATGAGACTTTAGGATTTCAACTCACCACAGATGATAATGGTTCATGAATTTAAGAAGGGATATTTCCTCCAAGCTTCTTTGACTATATGAAGAATCTTCCAGTTCAATATTATTGGATGTATCCATTTAAGAGGTGCGTAATTTAACACAAATTATTGTAATCGATGTCATATCATGTTTTCATAACTAAAATCGTATAACCTTATTCGCTCATATAGGTATTTGCATTACTTGAATAAAAATGTGAAAAATAAGGATAAAGTTGAAGGTTCGATATGTAATGCTTATATAGTGGAGGTAGCTGGTAAATTTTGTTCATATTATTTTGAGCCGCATGTTCACTCAAGTTAAAGAAAAGTTCGTCATAATAACGACGGGCGAGGAACTACTGATGCTGATGATAATTTATCTATTTTCACATATCCTGGATGAACATATGGATGTTTAACAAGAAGAATGTTAATACAGAACGAAACTGAGGCTGCCTATGGTTATGTTTTATTGAATTGTCAAGATGTTCAATCTTTCATGCAGTAAGTTGAAATAGATTATTTGTCATTTGAATTTTAGTGTTATTCATAACCAAACATGCATAATAATGTTTTTAGATTATACGAAGAATTGTTACGCGAGCTCATGCCTATCAAAAACATAGGATAGTATCAATAAAGAAGTTGGAAGACACTATCCTCGATGGTTCGAGCAGTATGTAAGTTTTAACTTACATAATGTAAAATGATTGAATTATAAGATTTAAGTGTTCAAACCACAAAATCGTAGTTTTAATTTGGTATTTTCTTTTCTGTAGGCCTTAGAAAATCCACTTAAGAACAAGTTCATATGTGATCTTGCAAAGGGATCTTTGTGAACTGTTAAATCATATCCAGTGTATTTTATTAATTGATAAAAATATCATGGTCATAGTATGGCAACAATAAATAGTGAAGTTTGCATACAAGGAGAATTAATGGATTACTATGGAAAAATTATTAAGATACTTAAATTTGAGTACCCTGTATTGCTAATAAAGCGAAGTGTGATATTTAAGTGTGAGTGGTTTGATTCAACTCCAAATGTTAGTACAAAAGAGCATAGCTGATATAATCTAGTTGAAATTAACAAGTGAAGAAGAATTCGACAATTTGAACCTTTCATGTTGGCAATGCAAGCGATCCTGGTGTATTATATCCCTTTTCCTAGCTTACGAAAAGATAAGTCAGATTGGTTGGCTACTTGTGAAGTTAAATCTCGAGGTGTTTTTGAATCACATGGAAAAGGATAATAGAGAATTGAAAATGAAGCCTTTCAAAAAGATCTTATGAAATAAATCCATATGTCCTATACAAGGATAATGAAACTTTGAATGATCCATATAATGCATATGTTGAAATTTTATCTAGAGAGGGTGAGGAGGCCAGAGATCCGAAGAAGAGTCTGAATTTGATTTAAATTTTTCAGAAAAAGAAGATGATTTTGATTTACAATTAAGTGATGATAAAAATTAATTTGTGTTTGCAATTGAATTTTATATTCAAGTAATCAATTATTTCCTTTACTTGATACATTAGCCCTGATTCTCTTGTCGCATATTACACTTCTGCAGCCTCCCAAATTTTATTGCTTACCCTTTTTTTTATTTCCATCTTGACTAAACATGACATTTATTATAACTATTTTAATTTTGTTCTCATTTTTTTCATCCTTGAATCTGACATATATAAGAAGGTCGCGACTTTGTATGATGTTTGTAGTATATTATCTACATGTGATGCACTGAGATTACTTGTCATAAATTTGAAGAGCTTAAGCTTAATATTAATTTCAGATTGAAATATGGCACCAAAGAGAAGACAGGATATTTCGTGATCAAGATTTAGACCACAATTCGAAGGTACTTACTGTACAAGTGAAGCATTTCATGCTGTAGTAACTGGAACTGAATCTCCTCCTCCCCCTCCAGCTACTACACTTGTAGATGAGATACATTCTGTAGATGCCACTGTACCATCCATGACCCCTACATCATTTACTACCCTTATATCGACAAAGGCATCAGGGGTAAACAATGATGATGAAGAAAGCGGCTACCAGCCTAGAGCAGAGTGACCTGAAGGAAGAACTTACATTACAATTGTCAATAATATTGAAGTGAAAATACATTGGACACTATATGTTTATAATTAAGTTATAAGAATTAATTTTCAAAACGGTATAAAATTTTTCAATCTTAAATTAGGTTCATTCCATCTGGACCGTGTTTAAGAAACATAATATCGAAATTCAAGGAGAAGATTGATATTTAGGGCTTTTCCTGGAAGAATATCTCTTAGGCAACAAGGGAATTTTAGTATCACGAGTTTGAGGTACAACAAAAATTATTATTTTCTTTTTTAATTAACAGATTTGTACATTTATTAGATAAATATCATTACTTCATAAGTATTAATTGAATATTTTTCCTTTTGTTTCAGAAAGAAGTTTTTTGGGATTCTCAATTAGACGTGATTGTCTATAAAGTATGGAAAATATGAGCACTTACACATTATTGCGACTTTGTTGCTGTGATACACAGGGCAGCTGTACGACCGCCTTACATTTCTGAATAAATATGGAGTTGTTGGCTGCAATATTGGACATTACCTGAGGCAATGTCCCTTTCAAAGCGTAATTCGACCAATAAACGTGGAGGACCAAGGGGAGAAAGTCTTCCCGTACATATGGGAGGATCTATTACCCACCAAGAGCATACAGAGAGACTTGTAAGTATCTACACTTTAAATTTATATTGTCATTTTTTTTACTTTCTTATATTTCTATTGAATTTTATATGTGAATTTTAGAATGAAAATATGTGTTTCTTGATGAAAATGATAATGTTATAAATGTCTGGCGTCATATATGGCTGTGATTTTTAGTTTTGTTCTGTGTTTAACAGGGGGTAGATTTCATAAAAATAGAGGAAACATTTTTATAAATTCTAATTCACTTATAATATTTTATTCTTATACTGGAAAAGACTATGGGCATGAGGCCTACACCCCGTCAGCTCTTTTTGCATACTCACACTAAGAAGTATGATGGTGTGACATTTGTCAACAACTATTATAGAGAACTTAATGTATGTGAAATTTATGGCTTAATATTAATGCTTAATAATTATCACTTACTAATATAAATGTTGCCTTCTGATAGGACAAAATTTAAGAAAGCATTCAATGACAGTCTTAGCAATCTAAAGACGTTGATGAGACTCAAAACTATCTTCATGCAGTGGGCGGTAGGGACGATCGGGGAAGGATATTCGGTTTAGGTTCATTTGTGAATACATGTTATTCGCAATCCTCCACGTCCAGTACAGCTGTGTCTAGTAGGCGGTCAGCATCCAATGAGAGAGTCGTTTAGTTTGAGAGCACGGTACAGATGCTGGCAACTCAGTTGCAACAGTCGATAGAATACATAGCTCAGTTTTGTAATGAGATGGGTGAGTTGAAGGGTAAGGGTAGTACCTCATCGCATCAATCAAGGCATCCTTCGTCTCCAAATTAATAGTGTACTTTTGATCATTTTATTAGAGATACAAAAACTTATTATGTACAATTTAATGTTTTTATTATCAATTAAGATATTTTCAACTTTATATCATCAATCAAATTTAT
>JAOQML010000001.1:10665853-10676319 GCA_027568935.1 Erythroxylum urbanii
AAAGCCAACTTATAGGCCAAAGGTCCTATCCTCTCAATGATCTCATAAGGACCAATGTACCTAGGGCTCAACTTGCCATTTTTACCGAATCTCAACACTCCTCTCCACGGTGACACTCGTAGGAAGACTCTGTCTCTTACACTGTACTCCATATCCCTCCGATGCTGATCCACATAACTAACTCACCCAAAATTGCAACATATTTTTCAAGACCGAGAGTAGACTCCTAGCTCCAGAGGGACTTTTCTAGCCGTGTAGATCGTGTTGGCGAGAGAAGACATGGCTCACAGGTCGGTCAGCTGGGACTTTTGAGATGACCTAGATAGACTTGATGTATTCTTCCTCTTTCATATAGCATGTTGTACTAGGTTTTTTGTATTTATATACAGACAGTACAGTATAAAATGATGTACAAACCTTTGATTTTGATGAAATGAAAAAAGGAAGGAGTTGATTTTAAAAATATTGTGGTTTTTTATTACTGCTTTATTGTTCAAATTAATTTGATGCCATGTGGAGTGACTGTAGTGATCGCACGTAGCTCACCTTTATTATAGGATATGTACCGGAATGACCTACGGACGTCCCAGTGCGTACCCTACAGTAAGGGGGTGTTACAATGGGGGTGTATATATGTGTGGGCTGGTTAATGTTGGGATGTTTTTTTATGTCTTATCATTGAAATTCTCATATTAATGTAGTTTATTTTAATGTAAAAAAAGAAAGTAAAAGAAAGAAAGAAAAAAGAAAAGCACAAGAAAAGAAAAGAAAATGAAAAAGAAAGAAAGAATGAAATAGAAAAAGAATGAAATTTAAATACATTTATCAAGGAGTAAGTGCATATGAGTTTGCAAAGTTATTCATAATTAATGCATCTTCCTAGAGTTGTAATGAATGTGTGGTTTGAGTATGTTGACTATGAGGTAGATGTTGGCTTGGATGGTTCACTCTTGTGGTTTCAATGTATTTTTGGCATAAATTGTATGAGTGATTCCTTCGGATTGGTATATGCTTTATGTGGTTTGTGTGAGAGAGCTGAAATGAGTTGTGAAATATAAGTGTTGCATTCGTCATAGTTGACGGTACCCAGTTTTGTATGAGTGTGAACTTGTGCACTTGATGTCATATTGAGTGTTGCATTTGTTTCACTATCTTTAATGACTTTTATGCTACTTGACTCAAATACATCTCACCTTACCTTTACGCACATTATAACCTTGAAAAGTCCTTTGATCAATGATTTTGCATGTGAACATGAGTGGTGGAGAAATGAAATAATATGTAAAGTTATGGAATGATATGATCATGAATAGTGTTGAGTGTAACTATGGATATATTTTAGTTAAACACATTTTCCGAGTTTACCATTAGATTGCCCAGTTTTTGAAGATGATGAATGTTGATTGATTATGAGTAGAAGCTTGAAATGTTGACTTCTTGCTATGATTTTTGAAAGGCATTCATCTTTGGTTATGATTATATATTCTTGGAACATATGGGAATTGAGTAAATATTTTTTAGTTTTTGAGCTTAATTTTAATGTTTTACCTGAGGATGGCCAAAAGCTAAGTGTAGGGGAATAGATATGACGAGAGTAATGAGGATCTTGAACATCAGAAGGTTGGGACATGAAGACTTGTTCATGAAGATGATCACGAAGGAAGGCGTTATTGACATCAAGATGGTGAACTGACCAATTTTTGGAAAGGGAAAGGTTAAGAATGAGACGAATGGTAGTGAGGTTAATAACAGGACTAAAAGTATCAATATAGTCAATACCAGAAGCTTGGTGAAAACCTTTAGCAACCAGATGAACTTTATAACGTTGAATAGTGTCATTAGGATTATGTTTGGTGCGAAACATCCATTTATAACTAACAATGTTGGCATTTGGTGGAGGAGGAACAGGAGTCCAAGTTTCATTACGATGGAGGCTAGTGAACTCATCAAGCATAGCTTGACGTTAGTAAGGAAATTTATTTACTTGGGTAAAGGATTTAGGGTCAGGAGAAGATGTGGTAAGCATGGAGTAGGTGATGTAGTCGTCAAATGAGAGAGGAGTATGGGTTTGATCACAGGTCCCTATGATCATAGCATGAGAAGGTTAGGGTTAAGTGAGGTTGGGTTGGAGATGGTGCAAAGGAGAGTGGTAAAGGAGACTAAAAGAGTGAGCTGAAAGGTAAGGGAAGTGAGAAAAGTGTGCTGGTTGAGGATGTGGACAGTTGTGGTAGAGAATGAGCATAAATGAAGTCCTTTTCAAGGAAACGAATATGGCGAGAAATATAAAGTTTGGATGTGTGTGGATCAAAGCATCAATATCCTTTATACTGGGAATAGTAGCTGAGGAAGACATATGGAGAGGATTTAGGTGTGAGTTTATCAGGACGAGTAGAACCAAGAAAAGAAAAGTAGGTACATCCAAAAACTCATAAATTAAAGAGCTTTGGTGGGGTGGTGAATAGGAATTTATGAGCGGAATTGTTATGAAGGATAGGAATGGGTAAGAGGTTGATAAGGTAAACAACAGTGGAAAAAGCTTCAAACCAGAAAACTTTAGGAAGAGAGGCATGAAGAAGAAGGGTGAGAATTGTTTCAGTGATATGATGAATTTTTCTTTCAACAAGACCATTTTGTTGAGGAGTGTAGGGACAAGAAATTCGGTAAGTGATGCCATTAATGGTAAGGTATTAGGCAAAGGCACCTTTGATAAATTTAGGGGCTTCATTATATTGAAACTGTTTGATGTCGATGGAAAATAATTTTTCATTTGTAGTTTTGAAAGGTTGAAAAATATGCAAAGCATAAGATTTGTGAACAAGGGGAAAATTCAAGTATATCTACTCGTTTCATCAATAAAAAGAATAAAATAATGACAACAAAAAAATGAATAAAATGAGGATAGTCCGCAAAATATGACAGTGAATAAGCTATAAAAGGGTGATATAACGAGAAGAATGTGAAAATGAAAGACAAACACTTTTTCCTTGAAAACAAGAAGTACAAAGAGTTATGTCATTTGAACTAACACTTAAAGACCTAGATAACTTAGAAAGTGTAGATTGATACAAATGATCAAGACGTTGATGCCAAAAATTAAGTGAAGCTGGAGTGACTGTGTAAGCAATAGGATTTTGGAAGTGCAGTGAAATCTTCATTAGATAGAGATTATTATGAATGGAACCCGCAAGAAGTGGTATCTTGATTTAAAGATCCTTCATAATATAACCAAAGGTATTAAATTCAATAAGATATGAATTATCAATAACAATTTAGCAACAGATAAAAGATTTGTAGTGAGATGTGGAACTACTAAAACATTACGAAGACAAAATGGACAAATTTGTGTAGGAAATGTAATAAGACTGGTAGAGGAAATGAGAAGAGTGTTACCATTACCAACATTTACTTAGTTGGAACCATTATACGGGATTATAAAGTCCTTAAGATAAGGGTCGGATATTATATGGGTAGTAGCATTAGTGTTGGTAATTATTCAACAATATTGTTAGATTGAAAAGGCTAAGTATCTTTAGGGTCATGAATGCCCATAACTGAAAAGGTGATGTTAAGGGAAGTAAAATCAGAAGAAGGCCCAGTGGGGCGATTCCTGGACTTGGAATATATAAAACGACAATGGACTGCAATATGACCCATTTCCAACATATTTGGCAATAAGGGTGGCTTAGTGAAAATGGATGTGGCTTGGGTGTTTTGTTGTGAGTAATAATGTCTAGAATTGGGCCTAGATGTATTCGGCTGATGGGTTGTATTTAGTTGATGAGGTGAATTAGTGTGGCATGTTGGATTGCTTGTGGGTGGATAGTTGCATTGATTCAACCCAGTCCACCAAGAGTCATAAAGAAAGAATCCAGATGGGTTGTCTGTCACCAAAGTACCCACGTCCATTAGAGGAATGGCGGCCCCATATGCTTAACTTTCGACTTACGTTGCTGCTAAAAAGGTCGCTTTAGTGGAGGGGACGCCAAAAGAGTGATAAGCTAGGAAATGCTGCCATAGATGAGGAGTTAAGCACGGAGATTCGAGAAGCTAAGGAGAGAGTCACAATGCTTGAATTAGTGATGAACGACTCATATGTAGTTGGGAGGCCATTCAAGGTAAATAGGATAAGGTCGTCATCGGAGATGTGGTCACCAATAGCTACGAGTTCCTCGAAGTTGATGGAGATGGTGTTTAAAAAATCAGAGACTGAGGAAGCACCTATTTTTAGGGTGTCAAGTTTGTGAAGAGGGAGTGTCCTCTGGGACGAGGATTGATAGAGAAAGTGTCATTCAAGAATGAGCCAAAGATCATAAGCGGTGGTGCACTTAAGAGCGAGCGAGCGATGGAGTTGGAGAGAAACACCGTTAGATAACAAGAAACTAGGCGGTCGAACTTCTTCCATTTAACAAATTTTGGAGATGGGGTGTTGTCATTAGGAGGAATGGCTGGGGAGATGAGTGTGTTGTCAACATAGTCGAGAAGATCAAAAGTTGAAAGAACAACTTGGACTTGATTTTGTCAAACTAGGAAATTGGTCGCGTTTAGAGGTGTAGGTAAAATTAGGGTGGTGGGTTCTGCCATAGCCAAGATTTGCAGATGTTTCCTAGATTGGTGTAGTGAGGTTTGGGCAAAGGTACAAGTTTTTGGATATTTTTGAAAGATGTGTAGTTAAATTGAGTAATTGATAGATGACAATGTTTAGGTGTGTGGAAAATAATGGTGTTTGTTGTATTATGGGAATAAATTGTTGGTGTTGATGATGGAGGTTCTCGGGTTGTGTTGGTTTGAGTTAAAGGAAGGTATGTACTGAGTTTTTTGAATTGGATTTAGTGGTGTTTAATTGAGAAAAAAAGAAGTTAAGAAGAGTTGGGCGTAGGCTTTGAAGAGTTGGGCGTGGGCTTTGATACCATGAAGAGAATTATAAAAGGTGTGTATATAACAATTGTGTTGTTTTTCATTGCTTTGTGAAAGGCTCGAAAGCCTTTGTATATAAATGAAATACTATCTGAAAAAGATTACAAAGATTATAATACAATATCTAAGTTTATTTAATCTTATCATAAAGGATCAATTTGATTTAGATACAGATAACAAATGCTTATCAAATTGTTAAGATATGGATAGCAAATGCTATCACTCTCCCTCATTAATTTCTTATGTTGTAGAATTCCACACATAAAGGGCTACATGAATACATCAAAGTGGAGACAAGACTAATAAAGAAAGAAAAAGTGATCTTTTGATTGTTTGTCGTCTTGATTTGTTCCTCGTATGATCCTTATGCCTATGTTCAAAATTTTGGTAAAGACTCTGCATGGTTGGAGCTAGATAACATTTCTAAATCATTCTCAGCTAGGTTTGCTCCCTATTCTAGGTTTTTTTAGAAGAGTGGATTGGTGGGCTAATGCTAGGGAAGGAGGAAATGTGTTCTTCATGAAGTCAAAGTGCTAGTGCTAATGTTTGTTTGTTTGTTTTTTAAGTTATTGCTTACCGCTTAAAGAACCTTATTCTACCTCATGTGCTCCGTAATACTCACTTGTTTTCTTTTTTCTTTGCTAAATTTGCCTTAGTTGTGTTTTTAAGAAAATCAAACTAAATGTTCATTTTGTTTTCGTTCTATAATTTCTACCTTCCAATATGGTTGAACCATACATATTTACTTTTGTGGGGGGTTTTAGAAAATGAACAATAATTATATAATATTTGTACTTTTTCCTCAAAAGTAACTAACCATCCACTGAGAAAATAAAATTTTGATGCTTTGGGGGTTAATCTTAACTTCAACCTCTTCTTTTTGATGTTTGAACCATTCCATCAATGGCAAAAGGAATATGCATGCGACATTGCTGTCCTATATTTTAGGGTTAAATAATATTATGACAATCAGTTTAATCTTCAAAGACACGTTCAGACAACATGGGATTCTCTTTATCTATTTTTATTAATTGCTTTAGCATTAAATATGTTGCGGCCCGCGGAAAATGATATTCTTTAACAGTGACCAGCTTTTACTCACACATACAAGAAGCAACATTTAACAGCATAAAGTAAAATAATTATAAAAATTGTAATAAAAAAGTATTATATGAAATTTTTTCTTCACTAAACTATTGGAATTTGATATTTAATTATTTGCAAAATATTGAAAGTGAACCTTTTTTTTATGTTATAAAATTGAGAATTAGTTTTTTTTTTCTAATAGACATAAAATCATTTTTTACTATCTAAAATAATCTGCAACAACTTTTAAATTTAGTATTTATGAATTTGGAACAGTAAAAATAATCTGGAATGAAGTTGAGTCCTCATGATCTTTTCTCTTTTCTGGGCGTGAGTGAATTAAGTATTAAGCTTAGCTCCTTTCGGCTATTGCTGCGCCACAAACCCATCAAAGCTTAAAGTGAGGTTCACATGAGAATCATAACTCCAATAATTAATCGAAGCTAACAGGGCGGGCCGACCCAAAGAGGTTTTAATCCGAATTCAAGCAGTTCACATTTTTGTGGCCCAATCGATATGGTGAAGCCAGCGAAACATCACTATAAATTCTAATCTTCTTCAACCCTAGAGAGAACTCCGCAGCCTAAAGGGCTTCTCTGTTGCAGCTGAAATGGTAGTATACTGCTCCACTTTTCTCAAGATCTTTGTCTCCATCTCTGTGCCAACGTTTGCTTGTATTAATCTGTAAGAGCTTGTATTTGACAAATTAAAACTTTGATGAAAATGATAGGGAAAGGGAACAGGGAGTTTTGGGAAGAGGAGGAACAAGACTCACACCCTCTGCGTAAGGTGTGGCCGTCGTAGCTTCCACCTACAGAAGAGCCGATGCGCCGCCTGTGCGTATCCCGCTGCTCGCAAGAGAAAGTGTACGTAAACCCCTAATCCATTTTGTTTGTTAAATCTTGTCTGGATTGGTTTCTTTCTCTTATGTTGTGGGCCTTTAGTGAATAATCTAATGCTTTTGTTGCTTGCGCACAAGTTTTTTGTTTTTTGAGTACACCCGTTTGAGAGTATGTGATTGTAGTTAGAATTAGAGCATCTTTGTGCATAATACGATTCATCTGTACTTCATTTATCATTGATTGCGACTACCCATCAGTATGTTGATGGCTGTTAATTTTGTATATCGGTTATAAAGTTGTGTACTGTTACATTATGAGTGTCTGAAGCCTGTATTTCTATGGGAAGCCTGTTTGTATATTGGTTATAAAGTTGTGTACTGTTACATTATGAGTGTCTGAAGCCTGTATTTCTATGGGAAGCCTTAGTTATGTAAGTTAGTGTAGGATTTAGTGCCCCTGAGTAGTATATTCTTCTGCAATTAGAAGTTTATATAAATTGTAGTTTGTAAACATTTTGATTTTTTTTTCTGTTCTCAGATAACTGGAGTGTGAAGGCTATAAGAAGAAAGACAACTGGAACTGGAAGGATGAGGTACCTTCGCAACGTCCCTCGCAGGTTCAAGAGCGGTTTCAGAGAAGGTAAAAGAATGGATTATTGTGTTTTTGAGTTCTGATCATTAGTCTTTGTTTTCTTCTCGGAGAATGTTTGTTTGTTCAAATGTTGTTTTTGACATTCATGGGTTTGATTAGGTACTGAAGCAGCACCAAGGAAGAAGGGAGCAGCAGCATCTTCTTAATGCTATAATGGGTGATTTTGGGCATGATTTTTATGTCTACTTATGGACTAAATTTGCAAATGATGTACGTGGACAAATTTTGTGGAAACATTGTTGAATACTTGTTATTCACTTCTGGTGTAAGTTGTTTAATTTTGACTTTTGATTTTTCACATGGTATTTATTTTTGGACGATCCGAGGTTATTGCCTAAGACAGCTGGAGTCCTACTTGTTGAAAATTCTCGTAATGAGTTTTCAATTCAGACAGCTAATTAGACACCATTGCAATGAGGTTTAAGACGGAAGAACTCTCTCTTATGCTTCTGTACGAGACCTTATCAAATTATACCTTTAAAGTTGCTCTTAGAATTTATTATCTAACAACATTATGCTAGGATGTTTCGGCCAAGTTAAGCTTTTACAACGGGCTGGGCCAAGCGGGCTGGGTCGAGTAAAAATTGTCATCCTTATATCTAATATTTTGAATCCTTGCTTTTAGAAATGGATCTCTATGTTGTTTCTCAATATCACATCTTTTTTTTTTTTTTTAGTTAAGAATGATGGAATTCTAGCTACCATTTTCTTTTGTTAAATTGTCTTTAATCCACAAAGATTTGGATGATTATATCGAAAATGCCACAACCAAGCTTCATCTTTCTTATATAAAAGCAAATCTATGAAATATTATTTATATGACGAGAGAGCATTCTGATTACCGCCATTTCAGCCTGGGCAATCAGGCTTAGTTTGACGTCATGAATGTGGTACGCACCATCTTTAATTGTGATCTCATAGCCCTTTTCTTGGAACTGACAAATACTTAACAAGTTGGCATTCAAATTTGGAATAAAAAGAACATTAAAAATTTGTTTGGAAAATTTTCCTTTTAGTTTGTATAGTTGTATATCCTTTTCTTATGACTAAAACTTTAGAGTTGCGACCAAACTTCACATCAACTCTATATAATTCCTCTAGGTTTGAAAAAATTGATTTTCATTGCACATATGATTACTATAACTAGTGTCTAGGTAACACACATGCTTATTGGTTTCTTTTTTTGTTGTTGCAAACCATTAAAAGAGATATCTCCTCTTGTGTTTCTGCAAAACTAATTTTTCTCCATTGTCTTCGGACAAGTTAACTCCACATAATTTTGATAGTGCCTATACCTATCACATTAATAGTAGTCGATGTTAGACTTACCTATTGACTTTGAGTTTTTATTCGTCAGTCGGTGACTTCTATGTCCTCTTCCTCTTCATTGAAATATGGAACTGTGAACATTTTAAGTTTGCTGATGGTGCGAGTCTCTTTACATTTATCTGAGTATTTGTTTGTAATGTAATTCACGATGAGAGAGAATCTCCCGCTTCTCACTATAAGCAAAAACCACGATCCTTCTTTCCCCTTCCTTTGAACTCTTCCCAGAAACCTTAGTCCTGAATCCATTAACACCACAGAACCCGTAGATTTCAACCTACATTCTTGATACCTTAGAGAGATCCAGCACAACTTTGCTACTTCCTCCTTCACCAAAAACCAACAGTAAAACCAAGAACAAAATAGACTTCTTATAAACACTACTTTTATCCAGCCTGCAAACTTTCGTTCTTAAGACCTCTTTGGTAATGACAAATTACAACCAAAAACTGAAAATTTCCTAAGAGAATGACCAGCACTCTAGCCCTTTCTTTATCGGAATTCCTACCTTTGCCCTCCTCCATCCTCAAACCTTCTTCTTCAAACCCAGAAATATCCTATCCATCAGATGCTCCTAAAAGATCTTGGAAGCAATTAGTTGGTGAAGAAATTCCAGTGTCTTTATCCTACTCACCACTGAAAGATATGGATGGAAGAATGGTGGTTTGCCCCAATCTTAAAGGCTTGAAGGAAGTTGCAAGGACTTGGGAATCAACCATGGTAGGTTTATTATTTGGAAAAAGACCACCCTTTCCTCTAGTCTCTCAATGGGCAATAAGTTATGGAAGACCAGAGGCTTGATAGACGTTCTTCTCTTTAAAGAGAACTTGATTTTGTTCATATTTACTTCTACTTCAGAAACCCAGAAGATTATAGAGGAAGGTCTATGGCATTTTAGCAGCCATCTTATCTTCATACAAACTTGGCAGCCACACTTAAACCTTGAAACACTCAAAATCTATAGTATTTCACCCTGGATAAACTTCCACAACATTCTACTTAAATATTGGACTACCCAAGGGCTTGGAGCATTAGCCAGCTACATCGAAAGACCACTATGCATGGATGAACATACAATAAAGGAGAAATGAGTTGGGTATGCCAGGATATGTATTAATGTGGACACTTTCAAAGAACTCCCTGAAGAAATTCCAATAATGATGTTAGGAGAGGAAGATACACTAAGAGAAGACATAGTTAAAATTTCTTACCTTTAAAAACCACCTTTCACTAATCCAACTAAAACTTGGAAGGCCACGAGTAGGATCTTCAAAGAAGGGAGTTATTAGGAGCTTATGGAGGCACCCGAAACAATAACACATCTGGAATCGTCAGAAAAATCCTCTTCCCACAATATCTATGGATGCAATATTTCTAATAACAGGTAAGAATATACCACTTGAGGATATGGAGAGACAATGAGCTAGTAGAAAACTGTCAAACAATACACAAGCAAATATCTAAAAAGCTCAGTGCAATATGCAATATAGAGAACGAAGTACCACAAACACTAAATACAACACTTATATCTCAAACAGAAAGCAAGGATGATCAAGCAACACCAGCCAATACTGTAACACCCCAACTCCCGCTGAACCCAAACCCGATATCGAGAGTGATACCCGGATCCGAGCCCCGCAAGGGTGG
>JAOQML010000001.1:10676419-10689370 GCA_027568935.1 Erythroxylum urbanii
GCATGAGGTGTGGTAATTTACCACACCTGGACCCGTTTCTTTGGTCCGACCCGTTCTCTGGAAACGGGATGTTACAAATACTCCAGGAGCAATGCACCAGATTGAAGGAGAATCAGTGACTAGTCAAACTAATCCTATGCAATCTTATATCTTTGAAACTCCTAAAGGTTATACTGCACCTAGAGAATTAGTAAGAAATGCCAAATTCCATACAATGGAGAGAAGGAGATCCAAAAAGGGGTAAAAGAAAAGGCTCCATAAGCCAAACCTTTTAACTATGACCATTATAGCATGGAATGTACGTGGAGTAACTCGTCCCATGAAAATGTAAACTTTAAGGGACTTTGCTTAGCTAGAGAAACTTCTCATCATTGGCATACTAGAAACCAAAATCAAAAGAGAAAATCTGCCCAAATTGGATGTTTTTGGATCCCACTCAAACATGATAACCAACCACCAACATCATGCTTTTGGAAGAATAATTATTTGCTACAGGGATGATGAAACCAAATTAGATCTCCTAGATTCAAATGAATAAGCTATGCATCTAAAGTTATCTTTTTTGAAGGAGCATATTCAGACTAATGTTTCATTCATCTATACAAGCAACTTTCAGATCCAGAGGAGAGAATTATAGAATAACCTTAAATTCCTCATTAACACTGTATCCACACCTTGGCTAATATGTAGAGAACTCTATATTATACCCATCAAAGGCATAAGGACATTGCAATTTAAAGAATTATACAATAGATTTGATAGAAATGTTGGAGGAGATAGGGGTGACTGATCTTAAGTATATAAGACATTCCTATACCTGGTATAACAAACAACAATCAGATTGACATATCAAGAAAAAGCTAGATCGAGCCCTAGTAAATGAATTGTGGCTCAGGACTTTCCTTGACAACATTACTAACTTTAAAGAGTCTCTCTTTTCAAACCATATTTCCTTGTAATGGACAACCTATTCCAAAAAGGGTTCAAACACTATCCTTTTCGATTCAATAATTTTCTGGTGAATGTCCTAGAGTTCTATGAGGCTTGTAGCAAAGGTGCAAAGCATAAATGTAATGAGACTAAGCAATTCTGTTGTGTTTAAAAACTGAAAGCTATCAAACAAGAACTGAAGATTCTTAACTCTACACACAGGCCTACAACTGCTTCCTTAAACTTCTATAGACTTGAATTCTAAGCTATTCAAGCTAACCTAGCTGCTTATCCAACAGATACTTGAAAGAGAAAAACAAAAGCTATCACAAATCTTGGAGGCTACTCACAACCATAGTTCTCTTTTGAAGCAAAGAGCTAGAGAACAATGGCTGAAAGAGGGAGATAACTGTATTAAATTCTTTTTCAACTCAATTCTAGCAAGGAGGAATTATAACAAAATCCTTTGTATAACATCTAACAATAGTATAATGCTACAGACACAACAGAAAATCCAAGAGGAGGCAATAAAACAGTTTAAAGACCTTCTACGTAATCCAAATAATGTTAATGTTACAGTAGAAGAACTCAGATCCCTATCCCCTAAACAAATCACACCAGTTGATTCGGATCTTCTTAGAAAATCAGTAGAAAACACAAAACAGAAGCTGCAGTTTTTGGCATGGATGGATCTAAAGCCGTCGAACCTGATGGCTTTAATGAGTATTTCTTTCAGAAAGCTTGGAGAGAAATAGGACCCTTTTTACTACAAGTTGTCAAGGAATTTTCCTCCAAGGGGATTCTCCTTAAAGAGATCAATAGAACCTTTGTCTATTTGATTCCTAAATGCTCCAACCCTTTTCATTTTGGGGAACTCAGACTTATTGCATGCACTAACTTTCTTTATAAGGTTATCTCCAAAATACTTGCTACAAGACTGAAGGCAATCCTAGCTCAATTGATCAATAATAACTAAGGTGCTTTCCTCCAAGGCAGACATATAGGAGACAATATTCTTATTGTCCAAGAGCTCCTGAAAGGTTATTCTAGATCAAACTATGCTCCAAATTGTACAATCAAAGTTGATTTTCAGAAAGCTTATGACAACGTGAGTTGGGACTTTCTATAAACATTATTGACGACCCACATGTTTCCTTCTAAATTTATAAAGTGGATCAAAGAATGTATTTCATTCTCTTCCTTGGCTATCTTGATCAATGGAACTCCTACCACATCATTTAAGTCGGCTAGAGGTTTAAGATAAGGAGACCCCTTGTCCCCTTACCTCTTCATTTTGTGTATGGAGACTCTCAATTCTCTTATCACGCATGAAGTACTCAAAAATCCAAAATTTAGATACCATGCGAAGTGCAAGAAGATTGGTTTGACCAACCTATGTTTTGCAGATGATCTACTTTTATTTTGTAGGACCACTAACCATACAAAGTTATATCGAAGATCTTAGTAAATTTAAAAATTTCTCTAGTCTACAGTTTAATCCAACAAAGAGCCACTTCCTACTATCTAAAAAAGCTACTACCTTGGGACCTCTCCTCTCTTAATCAACAGGAATGCCATTCAAACATGCTCCTCTGTTGTATCTTGGACTACCAGTCTCAACTAAAAGACTTACATATGCATAATCTATTCCACTTCTAGAGAAAATTTAGAAAAGGATCAGTTCATGGGTTAACAAGTATATGTCCTATACGGGGAAGGTACAACTCATCAAATCGGTACTGAATTCTATCCATATTTATTAGAGTTCTCACATCTTTCTTTCTTAAGGAATCATTAAGATCATGTAAAGAATCATAAAAAATTTCTATGTAGTCATCTAAATGGGGACAAAAGGGCAGCTAAAGTGAAATGGGTTGATGCAAGGTTCTACCCTCAAGAGTATCCTTTATATCATGGCTAGCAATCCAAAATAAACTAAATACAAAAGACAGAATGTCGCATTTGCAAATGGACAGAACATGCCTATTATGCCAGATCCATGTGAAAATAAGAGATCACCTTTTCTTCACATATCCTTACAACAGCTATGTATGGGGGTCTATATCGAGCAGATGCCTAAGGTTTAATCTTAGGAATACAATCACAAAGATAGTACAAAAATTGCCCAATCACGAAAACCTCGAAACCCAGATATACAGATCCATGTCCTATCCTCAGGGCTTTTTACATACGGGGTGTGGAAGCAAAGGAACCTCAGACGCTTTAGAGGTATCAAATCATCCAAAGAGGTTCTTGCATTTGAAATAAGTTAAGAACTCAGAGAGCTCATCCTTTTGAAAAATCTTAACCAAGCATGTAACATAAACATCCGAGCCTATTTGAATGTTTAAGAGGCTAAGCAATTCATCACAAGAGCATGCAAGAAAATCAAAGGAGAGGAACAGAAGGAAAGCAAGAGAAAGAGGAAATCGTTTAAGGGAGAATCTAGTGTAGAAAGGAAATATAGATTAAAAAGAAATAAGAAGAAACCTGATTAAAGACCCTTCTCCATTCCCCCAGAGGAAGGCGATATCCAACGATAGAGAGAATCTCACCATAAAACTTGACTTGAGGAAAGATGAAAGTGATAAGATGAAGAAGGAGCAAGGAAAGATGTACCAAACAGTATTGTCTCACTTACAAGTGGTGGTTGTGAAACAAGGCCTCCACCGCCACTGAAGATAACAACCTTAATTAGGGAAGATTACGGGCAGCGAGAAGCAGAGGAGGTGGAAGTTTACTTCTTTAATCCAGAACCTTCATTAATCTTGAGATGTCGTCGTTGTTGTCAATGTAGGGGCTTAGATATAAAGTCGTTTTTGCTAAGCATGATGTTAGTAATCGTTGGTTGTTTTGGCAAGGGAGTCTAAAACTCTAGAAGATGTATTACTATATTTTGGAACATTTCAATATATATACTCACTTAATTTTTGAGAAAAAAAGAGCCATGCAATTCTTCAATTAAAAGAAGATCAAGATCCTTCATTTTTTTTAATTGCATAGACCACATAATTGAACTTAAGCGTCATTGAACGAAGAATTTTCTTAACTACAATTATAACCTCCATATTCTCACTATTAACCCTTATCTTGTTGACAATTATCATTATCCTTAAGAAAAAAATAGAAAATTATTTTTTTGATTTCATCAAGAGTAATTTGAACTTTTAGCGAAGTGAATGACTTTTATAAAATTTTATAATTTTACAAAATTAACATATTATTTATAACTTTAAAAATTATTCGAAACGGTATTTGGTATTAATTGATATCGATAATTTATCATCTGAAAATTAAACCGATACCAAGTTTGATACAATATTCATAATATTGATCTTTTATCATTTTTTAAAAATAAAAAATATATAAGAATAATCGAGGAAAAAGAACAAAGTAGTAAGAGTTGCTAAAGTGACATGTTAATGTAGATCGCTAAGAATGAAAAGTATAGGTTTACATAAGGGCCATTAAGGAAAATTTGATGAAATGAAAATGTCAATTGGAGAAGAGATGTACAAACACATTAAATTGACATAAAAGTTAGAACTATGGTCAATTTTGTACAGCATAATCAAAATAACTAAAGGTTGGATAAAGAAGTCAAATTAAAAGGTGTAAAAACTAATGTTTTAAAAATCGAACCAAAAGTTAAACCGGTAAGACAAGAGGTTAAGGTTTAAAAGATTCAATCAGTAATAGACCGTCATAAAATCAACTAGAAATTGTATAAAATTAAAATTTTGAAATATAATTGAAAGGGATTAACTTATCCATAAAAATTGAAATTTAATTAAAAAGAGATTGTTAAATGAAAATAAATTGATTTATTTTAGTTTATAAACACTTATTAATTTATAAAAATTGACAGTTCAATTAATAAAATAATCAATTTTAACAATAAGAGTTATTAAAATGAATTAAACTGAAAAGTTAAAACCAGTTGAAATTTTCAATTATTGCTAAAAACATGCACAGTAAGTCCTATCAAAAGTATGATATTACAAAATAACATTAACTCGACGATATTAGTTATTTTACCGCTAAGCTAAAAGATTAAGTATGAATATCAATCAAAATTAAAAATTTATGGTTTGCCCTCACTTCAAAATAATAAACGTAGGGCTCTCCTTTACGACAAAGTAGGCTAACAAATCTTAAATACCTTTGTTTTTTCCTTTAATGAGAAGAAGTATAAAAATTCATCATGAGATAACTTTGTAGTTATTAAAATTGTCTAACTTCTACGCGTCCATTTTGAGGTATAAAATACATAATTAAACAGCTTGACATAATTAATATATACAAATATACAATACAGACGTGAAAAGGTATCCACTTTGGTAGTAATAATAGAAGGCAACTACTTGCATTTATCATTATATGATGAAGATCATGATCCCTTCCCTTAACTTACTATTAAGACGTTCAAAAGTCATTTTTCAAAAAATGAAATAGTAATATCAACCTTCGACCAGCTTCGACAAGACGTGGACAAAGCAGACAAAGAACTGAATCAAGGTGGGGTCCACTTAGAAGTCTTCACCGACGACCAATTTGTATCTCTCAATGTCCCTTCTCGCTTTACACTATCTATTCTTTTCCTCTAAACAAAACACGTAATATATTCCTCAGACTCACCGGAAACTCGCAGGCGTTGTCATCTTCGCCTCCAACCCCAGCCCCGAAAACCAATTCAACGTTAACTACAAACTTCATGTCACCTCCTTCTCCGTCGGCACTGGAGGGCAATACTAACTCAGCAGATTCTACAATGGCCAGAATGCTGACTTCGCCTCCTCCGCTTGCGACGACCTCCATGAATGGGAGTAGTCCGGTGGGATCTCCGGATGATGAGCTTGCTCCGGGAGCTTTGGCTGGACTGATAGTGGGGGTGGTATTAGGGGCAATAATTGTGCTGATTTGTGTTTGCATTTTCATATGTTTCCATCGGAGGAGGAAAAGGAAGTTGGCAGAAAGGATTCGTGGAGGTAGACAAAAAGGTATGGTCTTTTGCATGCATGTCTCTTTTATTCATCCTTTTGTGGGACTTTGAATTTTTTTCTTCCTAGCTAGGTTCCTGGTGAGTCCAGTGGGGTGTAAAAGAGTCATTCTTTTCTGGTTGCACTAGAAAAGATTTAAGCTTTTTGTTGCTCTTTGTGTTTTTCTTCCATTTCTTTCGATTATGATAATGATTTGGAATCTGGAATTAATTGGAATAGATGGTTATAATTCTGTAAGTGTTTTATGTTATCTGTCATTTATGGAGTCTCCTCTCCTGCGTGGTTTCTGGAGGAACTTGCTGGTTGTCATAGGTTTGTAACGGCTCCCATTTCGGGTTTATCGTTTTTCCATGTATTGTTGTCCATCTTTGAGGACAATCCGTCATCAATTTAAATTTGGATATCATGTTTGATACTGCTAGTTACTTCTCCATTTGTTTATTATTGAGCTTGGTGTTTTACAGTTCACAATTATTTGTAGAAGGTATGAATGTTTTTGCAGTAGGGATTCCATAAAGCACTAAAGGATTTAGCTTGTTTTTGTGTGCCCTTACGATTTCTTAGAAAACTTTAGTACTGGTCCACCCCAGTATTGGAAACAAAGCATTCCTTCAGGTATGAACAATAAACCCACGTTGCAGAAAAGCCTTTTCCTACCTTAGGAATGTCACTAATTGCTCGATTATTTCCAGTGTTCGGTTCAATGTATGCAAGTTTGAGCTCTCGAAAATCATTACTGTCAGCAGCTGCTGGCAGTGGATATGGATTCTCACAGAACACATTTTCATTAGAAGAACTATCAGCGGCAACCAATGGTTTTTCTGAAGCCAACCTACTCGGTCAGGGTGGATTCGGATACGTCCACAAGGGAGTCCTGTCGGATGGTAAAGTGGTTGCAATTAAGCAGCTGAAAGCAGGGAGTGGACAGGGAGAGCGTGAATTTCGAGCAGAAATCGAGATCATCAGCCGTGTTCATCATCGACATCTTGTTTCCCTAGTTGGATACTGCATTACCGGAGCTCAAAGGATGCTTGTTTATGAATTTGTTCCAAATAACAGCTTAGAATTTCATTTACACGGTGAATCTTCTTCTTTTCTTTTCAATTATTTTCCTCTATTGCAGCTTTTCCAATAAATGAGATCTCTATACGAATACAATCAAAGTCTAGTCTTCCGCTGTTATAGCAGCTTTCAGTTTGTTAAATCCTTCATTTTCGGAAAACTTTTTTGAGTTAAAGAAAATTTGAAGCTATCTGGTTGTGAACCAATGGCCCCAAGATAATATTCCTCTCATACAATTATATGTTTCGCTCTCACTTTCAAGTAATTTTCCGAGTTATAGCTGCTAGGATTGGACAAGCACTAAAGAGAAACATGCCAATTTTATTGGCCTCCTAAAGTTAGAGAATGGGAGAACATCGACGTTACACCAGTGTTTGATCTATTGAACATCTAGCTTCATTTTTCTCACTCGATCACTCATCGAAATCTATAACATAAACTAAATATTAAGAAACATAGAGTCCACAAGTACATATTTATCAATGCCTGAGTTTGTTTAATTGTAACTACACATATTTCAGGAGAGGACAGGCCAACCATGGACTGGTCAACCCGAATGACAATTGCCATAGGCTCAGCAAAAGGATTGGCATACCTGCATGAGGATTGTGAGTCTTCTTTGCTTAATGTACTTAATTAACTAATACTTAGATTTCAAGATTAATGTGGAATATCACAATCTGAGATGGAATACGCATATTCAGGTCATCCGAAGATCATACATCGCGATATCAAGGCGGGAAATATTCTTCTTGATTATAGCTTTGAAGCTAAGGTAGACAGAGTTACAAATAGAAGTTATCACTAAATTTCTCGTTTACATTTCATCATTTATATTGTGCCCAGACAAAAGATTTAGGCAGTTTATGACATTTTTTGTTTGTTTTTACTTCCAGTTGGTCATGAGCTCATTTCTAATTCGTTCATTTTATGCCCAGAGAAAAGATTTACGTAGTTGATGCAATAAAGACTATTTTGATATATTGTTGTCAAGAATCCCACGTTAGATGAGTATTAGTGAATTCAAACATTTATAATAGTGTGCAAATTTTCCCTTTCAACATGATATTAGAGCTTGTTTGTTTCGATGGTTTGAAGCGGTGTCCGGTTCTGTCCTTTTGCTCAATATGTCCAACAAATGTCTAATCCTGATTTAAGTTATGAGGGGTGTGTCAAGAATTCTACATCAGACAAGTATAAGTGAATTTAGTCATTTATAATAATATGCAAACATCCCCTCTTAAATTAACTTTTAGAGGTGAGTTTGCCTTTTAACAATTGTACTTTTAAAAGGTCACGAGGTTTCATCATCTCTTTCATCTTATGAGCTATTGGATATTTCTTTTGATTGTATACATAAATATTGATAGAGCATATCGACTCATTGCAAACCAGTAATTGATGTAGAACATGACATATGTCTTTCGCTTCTTGCTTGCTTTTCCGGCTTTTGAAAGTTTGGGCCTCCTTTCATATTATTTGTGAAACACATTGACCAACTTCAAATTCTTTTATCCCGAATATCCTGCATCTCTTTTTTCAGGTTGCAGATTTTGGACTTGCAAAGTACTCATTAGATACTGAAACACATGTCTCGACTCGAATAATGGGAACTTTCGGGTGAGAACAAGAAGAAACTTCCTTATTTTACATGCAGACAATTATGGCCCAGTTAGATGTTTAAGCTCAGAACTAATTGACAAAAACGTGTATGATTTGTGAATTTTCATATTAAAATTTCTTAATTGTTAGGAAAGTTACTGAACTGTTATTCTGTCCATCTTCTTCACCTGTAGTTATTTGGCACCAGAGTATGCGTCTACCGGGAAGCTTACAGATAGGTCAGATGTGTTTTCCTTTGGAGTTGTGCTTCTGGAGTTAATAACTGGCAAAAGGCCTGTTGATAGAAAATCTTTTCTTGATGGAAGTATAGTTGATTGGGTAAGTAATTGAGTTGGTAGTAGTTTCAAAGGTAATGTAATCAGAGATAATTCCACTGATAATCTTTTCGAATATGAATTTGAACATCAAAAGCCTTTTGCTGAGAAGACAATACCGTGACTTTGTTACAGCGGAAGTTGATTTGCTGATTTAAGCTTGAGTTGAATTATCTGTTGCAAAAAATTGATATTCTTTGATTTGTATTACTGCAAAAGAAAGAAGTTAATGATGGATTTCAGAATGAAAGATTTGTTTCCTTGGAATTTTTTTTTCTGAATTTTCAGGCAAGACCTTTGTTGAAACAAGGTCTGGAAGATGGGAACTGCAGTGCGCTTGTTGATAAGAATTTGCAGTACTACGATTCGGTTGAAATGAATCGGATGATATTTTGTGCAGCAGCGTGCGTACGTCATTCAGCACGACTTCGACCATCATTGAGCCAGGTAGCTCCAGTCTTTCAATCATCAACTTGAAGTAATTTGGTGTTTAACACCAAGTCCTGCCATTAACTACCTATATCATTTCGTTTTCGGATATGTTGGGTCAGTGAAGAATCATTGGAGTCCTTATTTGTTCATCCAAAGCTTCGTAAAATGATCACATACCCGAACTTGAACTGCAGAATCAAATATTATGCAGGTGAATGATCCTCTTATTATTTCTTTATGATGCAGATAGTCCGAGCTCTGGAAGGAAATATGCCTCTGGATAATTTGTCTGCTGGAACATTGCCTGGGCAAAGCATTGGATTCAGCTCTAATGGAAGCTCAGACTATAAGTCTAGCCAATACGACGAAGATTTGAAGAAATTCAAGAAGATTGTAATGGAAAGTCCAGAGTGTGGTAGAAATGAGTACAATGGACCGACCAGTAGCTTGGGTCAGAAACCATCACATTCAAGCACGGAAGGAGGACAAACTGCCGAAGAGGAAGATCTGGGAGTTGATGACAACTTCAGAGACTCCCATCAGAGATCATGACAATTTCATACCACGTTCTTTTTACATCCTGTTTCTCTTCCTAATTTCAGAGTAATCTACTAAGCAGAATTTACATTTAAGTTGGCTTAGGCCTTCGTCAATTTTATAGTCAATCCTTCCAAGTTAACTAGATAGAAGAGGTTTGCTATACTTATGTCCTTGGTTTCTAACATTGTAAAGAAAATGGTTCAACCAACATAATCAGGTCTGTGTGTACTTCACCAATGCCACTGATGGATTTTGTATCTAGTTAGGCCAATCCGAGCTTATTTTATCTTCTGATATCTTAGAACTTGTCAAATTGGAAAGCACTCCTTTAAAGCGAGATCAAGATGGTTAATCAGTTACACTGTAATTGTTTTCATACGGTGTTTTTGGCGCGTGGTTAACCGCAATTACAACTTGTAAGTGATAATACTGGATGAAGAAAATCATCATGCCCATTTAACACCTGTTCAAGAGTCAAGTTTGATATTAATTTAGTGTAAAACTATATAAATGCCAATGGGCTAACAATTCATTTTCTAACACATTAATTCGTGGAATCGTCGTTACTTTTTATGGATCATTAATGCCATAAAAAATCAAAAATAAAATTTTCTTTACATAATAACTATTAAAGCTCACAATTTATTCAAAAACAACCTCTCTATAAAAAATACAAAGAGAAAGTTGCGTATAACGATGACTCCTCCCTAGACCTCTAGGAAGCGGAAAAAAATCTTATGCAATGGATATGTTTTATAGTGTAAGAGTATGTCTACATTGCTAGATATCTCATCTTGAATTTAATGTTAAATACACTCACCTAGTTTTTAAGCTTCTACTTTTCAAAAATATAAATAATCAAATTCAATTAAATAATCATTTTATATTATAATAAGTATTTGTGAATGTAGAGATATAAATAATTTTATTTTAATTTAAATATAAATTCAAATCTCTTAGAAACAAAAAATTACAAAATTTATAATCAAACCACAAATTAATAATTCATGAGAAATTGACAAAATTAGATATTAAATTCTTATACAAATATATCATAAAAATTAAAAAATTTTCATTTGATATTACGCTTTGAGTATGAATTAATTTACTATATTTGTGATAGAACGCTACTTAACGGTGGAATCTAAACTTTCAAGTCTACCACTGACGCCAAGTTGAGGCTATCTACTTCTTATCAAGTCCTTATAAAAAAATAAGTAACCAAAACTCTAAATATAATAAATTCTAATTATAATCATATTAATTAACTTTCTATAAATCAAATCTAATATAATACACAAAGTAAAATAAAACTTAAAAGTCTAAGAAATAGCATGATTCATTTAATATAACAAGGACAAATCAATTTCGTATTCTTAAAGTCTTCTTTTGTTGACTCTTCACCTAAAATATATAAAGTCGAGTGGTATATTGTTAAATAAAAAAAATTTCAAAGGAAAAATAAATCAAAAACATCTCCGGCAACCATTATAAGCATGAAAACATCATGCCTAAATGACATTACCAACCTATCTAAAATATATACCTAGAACTCATACCAATACAACAATCCAAACAAATCAAGCCAGGACGTGCTATCTAATACACAAGTCATGTAACATGCCCAGGAAAAGTATCGGTTAATTTAGCCCAAGTAATAAAAATGACACCCTAATATAGCTTTTACTTTTTTTTTCAAGATAATAACATTACTTGACCTATTTTGACGCTCACTGATAGGTCTTGTCCAATTGTTCTCATCACTAATTCATATAAAATTACCCCTTGGAGTCTCAAATTCACATATGACATACAATAATGAGACACCCAACTATGAAAATATATGTATAACTAATTATAGCTGTAAACCAACACTTAAAATCACAATTAATATGCCTATTTAATATTATATGTCCATAACTCATGTAAAACATATGCAATTTCAAAATCTAACTTTCGAAATCATCAATTTAATAAAAGCTAATTATGTCCATTATCTCGAATTAGAGTTCTTTATTAACCTACCTACCAAAACCAACAATCAAAGATTACAAACAATCAAATAACATAATTTATTTGTACAAATAACAAAATAATGAACTTAAAAAGTCTTAAGTGGTAAATACCACCAACTCTCACACACAAAGTACCTTTAAGTCTTCTTGAGAAGTAAAATATCCACCTAGACATTTTCTAATAGGGATGACAATTCTGGCTCGGCCCGGCCAGATTTTTGGCTTGGGTTGACCGGACTATGGCGGGCCATAGGTAGACCATGGTCTGCCCGGGTCAGGCCATGGGTTGACCATGGTCTACCCGAGTTGGCCGTCGGCCGACTCGAACCAGCCCACGGCCTGCTCATTTTGGACAAAATAGCGTCGTTTTGTTCAAAACGACACCGTTTTGTATACTTTTTTATTTAATATATATTTATGAACCGGGCGGGGCTCTTGCCATGGGGCGGCCTGTGGCCGGCCATGACAGTCGGCCCAAGCCCGGCCCGGCCTATTGCCATCCCTACTTTCTAAAATGTGTAAACCAAGAAAAGTCTTTGGTTTGTTGTATTCTCCTTCAAAATAGCCCTATTATTGTACTAAACAATTTTTTCTTAAGTCCCATCACTCCGATTTAAGAAAATTGTAAAAATTGTCACCCTTTAATTGACTGGTCGATTGGTGCCTAGTTTATGAAAATAGAGACATCATACCTGATTGACCAATGGACGTCCTTCATTTGACTTATGGCTTTGGTCGACTGATCTAGTAATTAATCAGTTGATCGAGGCTGTGCTAATTCTCTAAAATTTACTCTACTTATTTATAACTTCTAAACCTCAAATAACTTATCAAAAAGAGGCAAAACTTAACAAATAGAAAAGAATAAAGTATTTAAAATAAGCAATCTTCAACAAAAATCAAGGTCATCACATTTAAATATTACGCTTTGTAATTTATATAAATATTTAAACTAAAAATATTAAGATATTATCCTATTTCATAAAAATGCATATAACTATTGATACAATTAATTTCATTAATTTATATGACTAT
>JAOQML010000001.1:10716331-10727435 GCA_027568935.1 Erythroxylum urbanii
TAAAAGGAGACTATGAGGGTTGGTAGGTTCTGCTAAAGCTTTGAAAGGGGAAAACCAAGAAGCTCAGATTATTGATATAGTGCCTAATTCCAATCTAGACCAAGAGGAGACTGGTCAAGTAACTGATCAAGGAAACTCCCCCAAAAGCTTAAGGGAGATGCTCAACTATAAGAGGTTCAAATGATAATAGATACCTCCTAAAGTTCTCCTCCGAGAAATCAAATGACTCAGCACCAACCAATACAGTTGAAGGAGATCAACTCCCAAGCAAACACCACTAAAATTACTCCCGAAGAGTTAAAAATAGTAGGGAGGAGAAGATCTGGTTATAAGACAAAAAAGAAATCTCCTAAATCCCATCTTTATGTCAATCCTAGCTTAGAACTCAAAGGGAATTATTAATCCTAACAAACAACTTTTCATAAGTGATTACATCAAATCCACTAACCTATGATATTTAGGTTATTGGAAACTAAGTTATATGAAGAAGATTGATTTAGATTGGAGTTCTTTAATAATGGGGAAGTAATAATCAGTCACTCCTTCCTTCAGTAAGGTAGAATATTCGATAGGATTTTATCCTTATAAGATCAACATGTTAAAATTAATTTAAAAATCAATGCAAGGGATTAATATGAAAATGAAGAATGGCAATTGAGGTATCTTCTAGATAAGCTTCATCTATGCTTCAAATTATTCCTTCTAGAGGGTAAGTTTGTCAAAGGAACTTAAGGACTTGTGCTAATGGTGAATGATCCCTGGGTCACCATTGGGGACTTTAATTAAACATTAGTGGCTTTTGAGATTGAAGGAGATAGACGTAATCCTTAACCCTATAGAGACTTCAACTTATGAATTACTATAATTTAGGTAACTGAATTGAAATCTTGTGGATATCATTTCACCTGGAATAATAAGGAAGAAGGCTAATGACTATTATGAAGGAAATTGGATAGAGCCCTTACAAATAATGAATGGTCAATGAAATTCCCATCCCATTATGCCTCTTTTTAGGGATGCTTTATTTCATACCATAGTCCCATTATGATCCACAATCTAGTTGATTCTAAAACAAAAATCTACCATTTCAAGTATTTTAATTATTTCACCACCAATCAAGGCTTTGAAGAAGCAGTCAAACAAGATTTGCATATCCCCATTTAAGGCTATAAGTCATTACAACTCTTTATGAAATTTAAGGACATTTAACATAAGCTTAAACTCCTATTTAAATAGTCAATTCCAGATTTTATTGTACATACTCAAAAGTTGAAAGAGTAGGGCATCTCAAGATAAAAGGATTTGTATCAAAATCCTAAGGATAAAGTGAGCATTTCCATGGAAAAAGAAGCACTAAAAGAATATCTAGGGTACTCCATATCCAAAATTCTATCCTAAAATAGAAATCTAGAGTTTCTTGGATGAACGATGGATATTGTAACTCTGAATTCTTCTTCAAAAGTTTACCTTCTTTATGAAATTTAAGGACATTTAACATAAGCTTAAACTCCTGTTTAAATAGTCAATGCCAGACTTCATTTTACATATTCAGAAGTCAAAAGAGTAAGGCATCTTAAGATAAAAGGATTTGTATTAAAATCTTAAGGGCAAAGTGAGCATTTCCATGGAAAAAGAAGAACTAAAATAATATCTAGGGCAGTCCATATCCAAAATTCTATCCTAAAACAGAAATCTAGAATTTCTTGGTTGAATGATGGATATTGTAACTCTAAATTCTTCTTCAGAAGTTTAATTTCTAGAAGAAATAGGAACCATATTTCATCATTGCAAGATGATATATATACTTTAGTGTTATACCACCCTTACCTAGTCTCCTTTATTAAGGAATACTCCTTTAAACTACTAGGCACTAAAGGAAACTTGGTTACTATCCCATCTAACCTTAGAAATCTAGATCTCAAAACTTTCTTTCCTTATCAGTGTCAGATGTTATGCAATCTTATTACTATTGTGGATATATCCAAAGTAGTATTTATCAAACGTTTAAAAAGGCCTTAAATTCTATAGGTTAATGGATTGTTCTTCTTCTAAAAGGCTTAGAGTTTAATAGGCTAGGATGTGAATGGTGATTTCTAGGAATTCTTTTCCAGTTCTAGGATGTTAAAATCTTGAAACAAAACCTTGTGGTGCTTTGTTCCCCATAGCTTTGAAGGACTATCATCCCATCTTATGCCACAATACAATTTATAAAATTATTCCTAAAATCCTGGCTGAGAAACTCAAATTAGCATTACCTGATCTGATAAGCCTTCCACAAGTTACTTTCATCGAGGGAAGAAACATTAGGAAAATATTTTAATTGCTTAAGACCTCTTTAAACTCTATCATAAAAAAGGTTCAGGGAAAATTTATGCCATTAAAGTGGTTATACACAAAGCCTTTGACGTATTAGACTAAACTTTTCTATTTTAGGTTTTGAAATCTCTAAGCTTCCCAGACTAATTTAATTCCTAAATTAAATCTTATGCTACCACAATATCCTTCTCTATAATGATTAATGGTGAAATGACCAACATATTCCAAGGTACAAGAGGATTGAATAAGGGGATAACTTTTCCCCTATTTCTCTTTACTTTAGCCATAAAGATCACCAATCCTTTCTGAAGATTTATCACTTGCTGATGATATATTGCACTTCTATCATGGGAACAATAACTCTACTAGAATTATAATGAAAACTAGGACATATACAACAATTATTTAAGCTTATGTATAAAAAAAGAGAAAAATTCACTGATCCTTTCTAAGGATTGTGTAACTATTACCAATGAGTTGTCATTAGATTTAATTGTTACCATTGAGTTTTCATTAGTTTCAAGTATATCTCCTGCCCCCTCATTTTCAAATACCTTGGCATACTAATAACTTCCAAGAATTATCCTAGAAAGATCATCAAGTGTCATAGATTATCATCAGAGGAAGGATCTTTTTTTTTAACAGGCAAAGTGCTCTTATGCTTAAGTAGGTTGCAGTTTATCACTTCAATACCGATGAACCAAATCATATATGGGCATCCCACCTTATGCTCGCTAGGAAACTGATAAAGAAAATTAATAAACTTATGAGAAAATTTTTATGGATTAGTGACCTAAATAAGAGACCTTTTGTTAAAGTCAAACGGAAAGAAGTATAGCTTGGGAATACTTTCTTTGCAGAACATGAACTAGGCTTTGCTTACTAGATATCTACAGATAATTTTGTATAAGAAGAACTCATTATAAGTTAAATGTGTACATAGATATTATTTAAAAGGGGAAAATATTTGGAGGGCTATACCAGGATATGATTCCTCATAGAGCATATTAAAGATCCTCAAGTTAAACAGCTCTATATAGCTGCTATATTAATATGCATATTGACGATGGAACTTCCAATTATCTATAGCTTGATAACTAGAATCCTAGTGCTCCCTTGTACATGCTTCCAATCTATAATTCCATTGAGTTGTTATATCCAATAGAAGCTAAAGTTAGCTCCCTAATTAGTTTTGGACAGTGGAAAACCTTAGATAGATTTTTGGACTCGATAGGGAATTGGATTCCTAACTATCCTATGGATTGCTCTGCTTAAGATAAGCTAACTTGAAACCTACATTCATTTGTAATTTTCACAGTTAAATCCTATAGAAAAAGCTTCAAAACTCTCCAAATATTGGTCCCACAGAGTTAAGTTTTATGGAATAAAATACATCCCCATAAAGTGTATTTTATAATATGGTTAGCTGTAGGAAGGAGCTATCAAATTTAAAAGAGCTAAGGAGCAAGGAACTTATTGGATATTCCATGAAAGAAACCAAAGAATGTTCAAACAACAATCCCTTAGTAACTAGGAACTCAAATTTAAAATTGTCCATTTTGTAAGAAAAGCATCTTGGTCTATAGGCTTTTACCTCAAATTCTCCAATTTTATAGCTATCAATTGGAACTTTATCTAAATATCTTGTCCCCATAAACTAGGGTAGTCATTTTGTCTCTAGTGCATGGTTATAGTGTTTTAAGTAATCCATTTGTAAGACATTGTAAATTTGGGTAGTGCCTTGTCAATATTATTCCTTAAATTTTCAAAAAACGTATCACTTATACTCTTCAATGTATACTAAATTAAAGCTACTACACAAATTTATTACACAGACTAAACTTCCCTTCCTAGATCATTTGGGATAATAAAAATGGGGTTGATTTGACTATTTATCCAAGTTTTTAAGTATAATCCTTTCCTACAACTTTTTTGGAATGATAACAAGTGACATTAGTAATTATTCTATATGATACACATTGAAATCCTCACTTTCTTTTAATAGGATTGCAGAAACTAGAAAAAAATAAAGATAAGAATCTACTATTTAAGGCAACAACAAAGCCATAATACTTTAGAATATATAAATTATGGTCATGAATGCAGTAGAATAATAATTCTTGTTAGGATGGAAACGTGTGATATCTTGTCATTTGGATAGCCTAGATAAGGATAAAATTTAAAATTATTCATTCCTTTGGAAAGACGTTCTTGTGATTGCTCATAACCAACTCATTAAAAGTTTTTCCTACCACAGTCAGTGCACTTACATTTTTCTGCATTTTCCATAATGAAAAATAAGTTTGGATTTAAGTATTCATCAAATTCAATGTTAAACCAAGTTTTAGGCTCTAACACTACAAATTTTAAGAATGAAGGAGTTCCTAAAAAATTGGTATAACATATGTCATACCTAATCCTGTACAAATTAAGTTTCTTCACTAAATAAAAAACGTATGAAAGAAAGAAATGTTAAATTCACATTGTCCTATAAAAAAAACTGTAGACATAAACCCTACTAAATGTAAGCCAAAAAGAAGAGAAACTTAAAGAAGTTAGTTAATACTTGACTTTATTATCGAAAGTAGCCACTTGAAAGCAAAGAAAGACTGGCTTTCGTTAAAAGTGACAGTATGGATGAAATCCAAAGTTAAGAAATGCTTCAGTAAGTTTTCATCTTTAATGTCCAGATATAAGAATATAATCTACATTAGGAAAGGTTTAAAAAGTTAATAAGAGGACATATATCATCTTTGTAAAACTTAAACCATCGACTTGAATTTTCTAGTAACCCCTTGAAGAGGCTAAGTAAAATTCTTGAACTCATTATCCTCTACAAATAATGCCTAGATGAAAATGAGCATATTATACAAGATTAATGAACTATCTTATGTAAATATATTGGCAGTACTCAACTGTGAGTAATTGTGAACATTATTTACCTTATTTAGCATCCCTAATTTAGGGATTAATTTAATTGATATGTATTAATTTATATCCTATTTTAGTTTCTTTGGTTATAAGCTAATTAAAACTCCTTGTTTACAAAGAATATCTTTCATCAATAATAAATTGAAAAGGATTTAAACAATATTAAACACTATCTAAATTAACTTTAATGCTTCATCACCATACACTCTCTATGCTTCTGACAATCTAAGGACAACACTAGTAACCTTTCTCCAAACAAAAGAAAATTATCCTATATGGCATTGTACTATGACTAATGCACTCCAAGCTAAGAAAAAGGTTGGCTTTATAGATGGATCTATGACTCACAGTTTGAATGAGGAGTCTATATAGATCAAAAGCAATTTAATGATCTTTTCTTGGATCTTCACTTTTCTTCATCCTACACTATATAATAGTATATCATTTTTTATGATAGCACAAGAATTGTGAAAAGATTCAGAAGAATGATTTTCATAAGGTAATGCTTCTGAAATTCATCAATTAAAACCTACGATGATGAATATCTTGCAACAAGGAATGATTGTCAAGTTAATGGGAACTTGGGATAAACTTAGCACTTATTCACAAATCCCATCATGTACCTATTGATTAATAAAGGCACCTGTAGAAAGATAAAAAGAAAAGGTGCATCAATTTTTAATAGGTTTGAATGAAAAATATAAAACTATTCATCATCAAATCTTGAATACATATCCTTTGCCTTCTTTATATGGTATTTATATATAGGTAGTTTAAAAAGAATAATGGCAGTGAATAATGGAGTCATGATTATCTTCTATTGACGTGGCAATATTCTTGACAAATAGTTTCAACAAATCCTGTAACAATTGTAAATCTATAAGTAATTGTGACCTCCCAAATTTATTTTATGACCATTGTAAAAAGGTAAGGAATACTAAAGAAACTTGTTTTATGCTACATGGCTATCTACAGTGTTGGTGGGATAAAGGAAAAAACTCACCAAAGCTAAAGACAACTAATAATACATGTCATATGGAGAAACCTGAGGGTAACAATACTATTCCAATTGCCGAATTGATGAATAAACAATATATCCACTTTATATATATTCTTAACCTTAACTAAAGTCTTGCCTCAATAACTAACTTTGTAAATACAACCTACTTTATAGGTAATGAAAATTTCTACCTAATAATCAAAATGAACGGGTCTTGGATTCAAGTTCCTCTTACCATATAACGTTTCGAGAAAAATCACTCTCTTCATATACAACTATTCCTTATTCATGCTAATTAAAATTACATATGGATCTTTTATGCCAGCAAAGTCTCGCGAGGCATTTCCCTTACCTCTCTCATTACTTTAAAAGATATCCTTTACATACCGTCATTTTCTTACAATCATATTTCTATTAGAAAATTAACTAAAACATTAAATTACATTGCTCATTTTCCCTTCCTTTTTTGTTTTACGAGATCTACCCATGAGGAAGTTAATTGGAATGGGCGTAATTCGATATGGTTTTTATTATGTTAGGGTACTCAAAATACCTATAGCAGTAGCCAACATTACCCCTTCTTTGCATATTATTTTGTAGCATCAATGCGTTGGACATTTGTCTTTTGATAGGTCGTCTTGTCTTAAGAATGTAGGTCTATTTTCTCTTTAAGACTCTTAATAGTGTTGTGATTCTTGTCATTGAGCTAAACAAGCTCATCCTTAAAGCTATCAAAACATATGAACCTTTTGAGTTAATCCATTGTGATGATTGGGGCTATATTAAACTCCATATTTATCCAAGGCTCATTGTCCTTTAAGTATTATAGATGAATACACTAGAACTATTTGGATTTATTTAATGTAAACTAATTCATAAGTTTATACTAGGTTGATTTCATTCATGGCTATAATAGTTTGACATTCTGGAAAAACTATTAAAATAATTCATAGTGACAATGATTGAATTTAAGAATCATGACTCTAACTTATATTTTTAACAATATGGGATCCTAATCAAATTTTCTTGTAGTTCTACCCTCAATAAAATGGAGTTGTAGAATATAAACATAGACATATTCTTGAATTTATAAGAGCCTTATGATTCTAAACGAATTTACTTACTAAGTTTTGGAGGGAATGTATTCCCTTAGTTGTGTATTTGATCAATTACATTCTTATCGCCTTTTGTCTAGTCATAGTCTATATGAGCTTCTGTTTTCTTATAAACTTAATTATTCACATCTTAGTGTGTTTGGATGCTTTTTTTATGCATCTATTTTACCCCAACCAAAAGAAAATTTTCTGAATGTGCCATAACATGTCTCTTTATTAGATATCCCCATGGTAAAAAAAGGATAAAAGGTCTATGACTGACACACATATAAAATTATTTCCTCCAGATATATTATATTTTATGAACATATTTTCCCTTATCACAACAAAAATCTCCCATCACATTTGTCCTCCCATCAATCCATTAATGTACCCATATGTCTCTACCTGTTCCTAACTATAAATGTGTGACTATAGAACCTCTTCTCAATATTACCACTAAACACTTAGACCTATTTTTTACAAACATGGATCATATAATTCCTACTGATCTTGACATATATCTACCTTACTTACATATGTTCCTACTACTTCTATTACTAATCCACCTTCTATACCATCAAACACATACCCTCCCTACACTAAAAAGTTGCTATCTCACTTCTATGATTTTTATGTTAACTTGCCAAAACCATACACATCTCATTTCTCCTATTCCTATCATGCATCCTCAAGTACATCTTATCCACTATCCCATTTTCTTTCTTTTTCCAAATTTTCTCCTTCATATGCTAGCTTTTTGGTGGCCATCACTAAATATAATAAGCCAAAATGCTATATGCAAGCTACTAAAGATACTCATTGTTGATAGGCAATACAGAAAGAAATAAAGGCACTTGAATAAAATCATCTTTAGACTTTGAAGCCTTTGCCACGAAGAAAGAATGTGAGAAATACTTGTTTGAAGTCTTACTTGATGTAGAGTGTGAGAAATACTAATCATATAAGCTTAGTCAACTTTTGAAATTTATATTCAAATATTGTTAGAAATTGACCTTTCTTTCTATTTAACAAGAAGCTATCGATATCCACCAACTCTTGTAACTATAATTTGTTCATTAAGAACAACATCTATCTTTTATTTAAGGTATAGAATGATCAGAATTCTCATAGTTGTAATAAAAGATTGTGTACCACTATGTCCATGATAAATAATTAAATATGCAACATTAAAGATATGACTAATCTTATATCACCTAGTAATTCTTAAAGATAAGCATTATTACTTACCTTCTTGAGGATCTTATAAATTCCATCACTCATTGAGTGAAATTTCTTATATTTTCCCTTTAAAAATACTTTGGACAAATCTTTATATCATTATATCCCCTTCATCAAATTTCACCAATCAAAGTTATTGGTTGTTATCTTTATTTGTATCTCATTAAACATATCCCTCATGTATTATGTAAAACCTTCAATTTCAACACTAAAGGAATTAACTCAATAAGTTTTCTTGGTTGAAATTTTGAAACTAGGTCAAAGGGAATCTTACTGGTTGACCTATTTATAGAACTAGTTATACAAATTCCTTAAGATTTTATTCATTACCTACATTTATTTATATATATATAGGGATGAAAAGAAATTGAAAATTAAAATTTATTGTTCAATGTTTTCCATAGATTTCTTTTAAAGTAACTCATAAATTTCACATTAAGATCAACGACAATTGCTAAAGATAATCCATAGAGACATAAAATCTATTTGAAGAAGAGTTTATTAATATGGACAACATTGTAAGTCTTAAAACATGGAATAAAATAAATCACATTTAAAAGCCTATCCTTCATTATAGTTCTATACTTAAGGATTTTGAAAGAAAAAAAATACATACTTATGTTTTTCCATAGTTTATGAGGCATTAGCAATAATATATATGGTATATAATTTTGCTTCTTTCCTTTAGCTAGTTGACATGTTTGACATTGTCATAGAACCTTAGACATATTGTCATGACTCGAAACAGGCGCATAACTGGCATGTGAGACCTGAGTTTCAAAACCCCAAATCACATGTAAGCCTACCACTAGCGTCAAATGAATTCAAACCCTAAGAATGCAATAAGTTCATACAATATAATAACAATAGTGCGGGTCAGAAAGAAGTTTTACAAGTTATGAAATTATGTCACTGCGAATGCTACAATATAAGATAAATGAAAATAAAAAAAAGAACATACACAAACATAGGTACGAGAGTCACTGTTGGAAAGCTGGTGGTAGCTGACCTGAAAAAATAAAGTTGAGGGGAGTCAGACCTTACTGAGTAAGCTCACACCGTCCTACGATACCCAATGCTATGTGCACAATCATGCATGAATATCAAAATCCATCCAATCAAATCAACAACACAAATAAATTGTGGGGGAGAATGTCTGTAATCTCTAAGGGTAAGCCCTCAAAACTCTAAACCTCAAATGGCTGTGGGGAGCTATGCATCACCAACGACCTAGCCATGCTCCTATACTCATATAGTCATAAAGTTCTCTTAATCAAAAGGGGCTGCGGGGAGCGAAGCATCACCAACAAACTAGCTGTCATTCAAAGCATTCAAAGTCATAAGCATCATAAATAATGGTCCGATCGGGAGCCAAGCATCAACTAGGATCGACCCATAACATATCTCAATATCATAAACAAAACAACTCTCATAATCATAACTAGAGTGCATCTGGTCCTAATGTATGCCCATCAAATGGCATGTCCTACAGATCTTTTCTTCCCCATAATCGAACATAGCAATACATATCAAATTATTAAATCGGCAATTTATCAAGTAAAAATTCAGTTATGCAATGAACAATGCATATATGCAATACCCAACCCAATGTATCCACTCAGTTAATTCAATATAAAGGCTTATATTAAAATGAGCACACATGACTATATATACATGTTCGCTATATAAATATATAAGTATCGATCGACATATATATATATATATATATATATACACATGCATATGAATGTGGTTATGTATTGCCACATGATGTCATCTATACCAGCATTGAACTATATTCATTAGCTGGTACAAATACGGTAACAGTAAGTCAGTATGAACTTACCTAATAACCGAACTCGTCTGTACGAACCTTCCGATGAAGTCCCGCTGCTGCTATACCTAATAAATCGAAAGAAAATATCTCAATAATGCTAATTCAGAGTTATTGGACTCAAATAACAATTTAGGTATCATTTGAATTGCCTAAGCAGTTCATTTATGAAATTCGAAAATTTCGCCTATTCTTGCATAAATGTTCCATGATTTTTAATTTGCAAACCATTGAAAATCTCACTATAGTTCTTTAGAGAAAAATAATCAAAATAATTTATAGAATTTATAGAAATTTTCACAAAAGTGATCAAAATGGTCACCAGAATAGTACCTTCGACAACTGGAATATTCCTTTGGTCATCGGAATATCCCCCCTGATCACCGAAAAATCTTCAGTCCCAGAATTCAACAATTTTTATACCAAATGAAATCTCTTAATGAGTAGAACAACTTTCTCTAAAGCAACATACTCAGATTCTCAACATATTTAAATGGATTGAAGAAAAACAAGTTAAAACTATAACTTCTTTTTTCATTAATTGACAACGATCTAAAAGGCGATTAGTGACGAGACCATGGAGCTTTTGCTCCTAACATCGAGACGAGTTGAATGGTGGTGGTGGTGATAGGCAACAACCATCGGAAGTGACGGATCGATGATTGGTATTTTTTGTCAGTTTGTTGT
>JAOQML010000001.1:10727535-10744865 GCA_027568935.1 Erythroxylum urbanii
GTGCATATATACTAACATTATGCATGAGCAAGAAAATGCATTTCCTTAATCTCTCTTTGAGCTCATATGCATTGAAAATTTAGGTCCAACCCTTAATATGGGGACGGGATGTTACATGACATATGATTAAGTGCTATGTTTTGATGATTGAAAATTTTATCTGATTCAATTTGTGTAAGAATATGTTTATCTGTGAGCTTGAAACGTGGATAATGTATATTTAAATGTGATATAAATTTATGTATATGTTAGTTTGTGTATGTGTGGTTCATCGCTAATGGCTATAACCGTATTAGCCACTGAGCTTCCTAACTCACCCCATTGTCTTTCCACTCCTCAGGTGCAGAAATAGCAATCAGTGTTGAACCTTGTAAAAACTTAGGCTGACTCTAAGAATTTCCTTTTTTGTAACTAAGTTAGTTCAGAAACTTTTGACACTTTAGAGGCATATCAAATATGAGCATTCATGATTGTATTTTTATATTATGCTACTATGCTGACTCTAAATATGTAATTAAAGTTATGTATAAACCTTGCAACATCTGAGAGATGAAATTATGCTTTGCTTAGAAATGAATGAAAGAAGGGTTGAGAACTCCTCATTTGTATATGTGCAGAAATTCTTCTCTGTAAGTGTCAATTGTGTTGGTATAAATTGTTAATTGTTTAATGGCTTTTAGATAGATCTTGCTAAACAATTGGTTAAAGAAGAAGTCTTATATGTATGGATTGTGTTTGTTGGATTCGGGTCTTTTGTTTATGAGAATGTATATTGACAGATGAGAGAATAAGAGAATAAGGGGATAAAAGTGTGTTCTAAAACTTCAATGAATAAAATATATTGATCTAGGTAGAATTTGACAAAATTGTCTTCATCAAAGTTGTATCGCTTTCTTTTACCTTTCCAACGATATAAAGTTTATAATTTTTGGACTTCGAGATTGAGAGTTCTGATAAATTGAAGAAGGAGTGTACACTAAGAATGTCGCTATCATGCATAAACACGATCACAACGAACCCCATTTTTCATGAAAGTTGCGATCATGCACAAGCACAATCGCGGCAATCTGTGACTATTCACCAAAGGTCATGATCGTGCCCCCTCTAATGCCCGTGAGATTTCAAAAGTCACACCCAATACTTTTTCACTTCTTTTTCTTTTTATTTTATTTATTCATTTGTTTGTTTTTGTTAGACTCCCAATTCGATTTATTTTCATATCTATTTTATTTTATGTTATTTTATTTTATATGTTTATGAATTTGTTTTTTCGCCCACCATGAGTTTTTTGTATCTTTATTGTAGTTTTAATTATTTTATTTTAAAAGTCCCCCAATTTTGGTTGTCTCCACGAATTAAAGAACAAGACTCGGAGCCAACATCTTCCTTCTCTCTTCCTCTCCAAGATCCTCCAATTCGATACGTTACACCATCATCTCTATGCATTCTTTTGTTTTCCACCTTGAAGCTTTCTTAGACCATTTCCTTGGTATCAATTATTTCTTAGTCAGGTGTACTCGATGGTTTAATGCACCTCTCTTCATTATTTGCTTGCCTCCTTGCATTTTGTTCTCCCTTGGCCTCCATTCCTCATGCCTACTTGTTTCTGCCGCCCCTCCTTTGTATTTCTCTTTTTAGATTTAGCAAAAAGCTAATATTTTCCTTCCACTTATTAATCTTTTTTTCCTACTAGTAATTCATTTTTGTTTTAGGCTTTCATCAATTGTCTTTCAAATTACTTAACTTGATTGTTAGAATTATTTATTTCTTGATTTCTCTACTAAATGTTATAACCTCTATCTCTGGTAAGGTCATTATCTTAGAAAGTCATTTCCCACATTATCTCCTTTCCTTACCATCCTTCTTCCTAGTTCCTCATCCCAATCCTTAAACGTTAAAATTCCTGCATTAAACTGAATGCTATCTAGTTCTCCTTTTTAAGTGGAATTTGTTAAATCAGTGACCACCTAAGGCATTTCAGGAGATCATAGTGCCAAATGGTAGGTGACCCCTCACCCTCAGTTAGGCTAAAAAACTTGGCTCGGATATGAAACTTTGAGTATTCAGAGATGCTCTCGTTATTCCTAATAATATGGCTCGGTAAGAAATTGCTTCTTCTAAAGCGCGTCCTGTTCGTTCCGCTCGAAACAATCCAATTAATTCTCTGGGTGAAAAAACATTCGACATTCCATCTTTTAAAACCAACACTTTTGATGTTATTTGAAGTGCAATAATTTCTATATGTCTATTATAGATCTGTACCCCCTGGGATCGATAAACCTTTTGGATCTTATTAACTAAAGAGATGCGACTTTGCACTACAGTTAGTTGGACCGTAGGTGCGATGATTTACTTCACGGGCGACATCTCTGGTTCAAGTCCAGGATGGCCCAGCTGTGCCAAAGAAAAGAATAGACCACCTAAGGCATTTTAAGGAGATCATAGTGCCAAATGGTAGGTGACCACTCACCCTCAGTTAGGCTAACTTATTTTTCCACCTACCATCCAAGAAGGTAAGCCAACAGTTAAACCCTCAAAAGACATCATACTATAAGTTATTAACTGATGGTGCTCTTATTTAATGGGTTTCTTCTATGATAAAAGGCCATCTTATTTGATAATGACAATTTAGGTAAAAATTCATTAAAAAAATTGGGGTTATATGATACTCTTATCAACCCATAAAGGTGGGTCACCTCAATTGAAGAAACTAGTAAGGTTCTTAAAGTTTGGTCCTAGTATTTTAAAGACAAGCCTATCTTTTTGCATAAATGGTCTCCAGGATTAAACAAGGAACAAACGCAGCTTAAACATATGCCATTGTCGATACATTCCCTTTAAATATTAGTCCATAATTGGCCTATATTTTTTAGCAAGCTTCATTAGTGTTCCTCTTTATATGGATGAATATATAGCTTCATTTAAGAGGGTTGGATTTATAAGACTTTGTGTGTAGGTGGACATGTTCCATACTTTGCTAGATGGTATTTCGCTTATAAGAATGAATGGAAATAGGAATTAGTGAAGGAAGCCATCATCTAGAAAAAATGGTCATAAATGGAGAAAGATTATGAAACTCTTCAAAACAAGAGAATATAGTGAATTAATGAACCTATTACCATAAGGATCCAATGTTATTCAAGATGGGAATGACTGTAATGATTCTCCAATTCCAGAAACCTAGGGAGCACAAAGTCAAAGCATACCCAATATAATATGATCAATAATATAAATGGTGGGAACATTTCTATAAAGAATCCTGAAACTGCATTTGGATGCTTTAAGAACAAAAGAAACTCTTCTAGAGATTTAGCTTGCAATAATATTTGCTCTATTAATGTTAGTGTACCTTACCAGGTTATTGATGATATTTCCCACTCGGTTTCAATCAAGGTGGTCTTCAATGTTCTAGGCAGAAGTATGGTTGTAAGTGTTAGTAACCCAGGCTTAAGGATCCAGGAAGTTGATCTGAATGGTTTTTTATGTGTGTTTAAATTTTTATTCATTTGATATGCTACACTTAGTGATTAATGCCTTAGAAATGCTTAGGATACTCACTTTATCTCATATTTGATTTTAGGTACAATTCCAAATTAAAGGAGCTAAAGTGACTGAAAGCATGTTCATTGAAGCCATCTTCTCAATTTCTACACTCTATTGATTCATAAAGCATAAAGAAGAAGAAAATTAAAACCAACAAGAAGACGAGAAAATGAAAAGAACATGAAGAAAATGTTGTCAACATGGCTCACTACTATCCAGAAAATTTCATAGCCATACAACGTGAGTAAATATTGCTACAAAACAAACTCATTCACATAAATCATGCAAGCTTTCCATTTGATTTCCATTTCTAACATAAATAACCTAGCTTTGAATAGACAAAGAAAGGATAACTAAGGGTGAAGAGTAATGAAGGGAAAGCCAGATGTCCATTCCATTTTTAACTTAACATTTAAGGTATAAAGAAAACAAGTATGAGTGATGGCTGAAATGGGTGAGGGCTAAAACAAAAATATGGGATGACTGTAACAATGTTACACCCATCCATTTATCCTATATACCTTCCAAACCTAACTGCATTTTGGAGAATAAAACAAAAAGAAACTTGAAGTGGGGCTATACTTAGAGGAGAATAAAGAGCAACTGAAGGACAACCTCAATATTTTTGTCCATTTCTATTTTTAAATGACACCTATCCATTCTCATTTTAACTTAGCTTTTAAGTAAAACAAAGTGGAGAAAGGTGTCGGTGGTGGGGTGAAATAAAAGAGAAAAACATGAGCTGAAAGGAAAGTAGGGAGAGCCATAAGTGAGTGGAAGCAAAAGTGGAGTAGCTTCTCACCTATCTTCTCTTCGGTTAAGCCATATTGGGAAGGCTAGGGAGACAGTTTTTGTAGGTAGAAAAGAAATACAGCAGCTAATGCATTTTATTCTTTTTAGTTTGCAACGACATAAGTGACAGTTGGATAAGGAAACAACAGCTGAACCTACATTGAAGTCATTCATCACCATCTTCTCATCAGTTTTCAAAATAGGGAAGGAGGAACAACGAAGGCAGCAGTGGACAACAACTATTCTTCATCTATTCTCTCTTCATTTTTGAACATCAATGGAGGCTACAAAGGTTGATTATTAGAGCTTAAAGATGGAGATGGAAGGATAAGTTTCGACACCAGTTCAATGGGGATATCAACACTAAGTCACGGTTAAACGATTCCATCCTATTAATGTTGTAATTTCTTTTCATATTATTTTTTTTAGTTTATTGAATCAATTTTTGGATTGAAAATCTTAATACGTTATTTTGATTATTCTATTTTGAACTTATTTCTGTATTGTTTAATGTAATCCATAATCGTTACATTTGATGTTTGTTAGTAGGATCTAATGATCGTAAATCATTAGGAACAACATAACTTAGGTTAGATAACCTGAATGTATGAGGTTACTGTTGACCAGCATGTCATAACGCTGGTTAAAATAAAATAACTAGACTACTACTATAATAATGGTGAGCCTAGGTCAATCCCACAAGGAGTGTGTGTAAAGTTTACAAAATGATATTAACTAGTGTTTAGGTTTAACAGGGGGTTTTGGATTTTGAAATAAATAAAAAAATGAAGCTAGACTAATAAAAATAAATTAAAAAGATGCAAAAATTGATAAAAAGGGGAAATTCGATAGGAACCTAGTTTTTGGTTCAATTTTGCCCTACACCCTAATTAAGCATATTTCATTGATTTATTTTTCTTAAACATCTCCTAGAAACTATTAATCGTGGGTTAATAATTAACCTGAGTTTTTCCGTAGATTTTGTTTAATCAAGATACAATCGTTAATTAAACCTAACCACTGAATAACCTAGGATACGATCTCTAAATTTAATTAGGTAGTAGCATTATGAATTAGGAAAACCGATTAATCAAAGCAACAACCACATATGCTGCATCATTTAACCTAGGTCATGTTATCCCTAATGATTACGAATCAGTAGTCGCTATACATGAATTTCAACATAACAATTATGGATTATATCGAAATTCTAGCAATAGGTATGTAATTAAAATATTCAACGAACCGTTAAAATCATCCTTTCATAATACCCAATGGGTTCATACATAAATAACTGAACAATAACAAAAATATGATTATCTATACAGAAAACCCAAATCATTTAACATAGGATAACATAATCAATTCCTAATGAGAGAAAAAATAACAAAAAAAAGAAAATACACTTAACCCAGGTCATCAGCGTCGATGTCACCTCTGAACCGGCATCAGGACGCTTAGCCCTCAATGGGTCTCTCTTGGAAAAATGCTTTAGCCCCCATTAATATTCCAACAGAAGCTCCCTTCGTTTCTTCTTCACTGCCTAAGCTTCTTATCTCGTTCACTATTCATTGAAGTGACAAATAAAGATGGTGGTGTTTGGTCCACCTTCACTATTCACTTACTTCTCTTCTCTCACGCCTAACCGTAGCTCTTCTCCATTTCTCTCAGCTACGAAGCCGCAACCCCTTCTCTTCACTAAACTGCAACTCCTCTATTTCTCCCTAGCTTTCTACTCCTCTCTACTCTTCCTCTTTATTGTAGCTCGATAGGACCAATAAACCTAAGGTTTTTGGTCCCAAGCTACTGTACACGCCAAAACCCCTCTTTACCCTTACAGATTTGTTAAACGCTAGCTTTTAACGCTAGTGTTTAACACAGATGTTAACATTAGCGGGCATTAAATGTCATGCACCATTTTAACGCTAGCGTGCTTTTGCTTTGTCATTTCCACTGCGTTTTATTCATCTTGCACTATCGTTTTGTATTTTTACTGCTATTGATTTTTTTTCTTCTTGTCTTTTAATTAACTTCTTCTTGCTCCATAAAGATAAGTGAAATTTCATTTTTTTTAAAACAACCAAAATGTAGTACTTTTGACTCACTTTAATTTCTTTATTCCAAATTGTACCTAAAATTGTAAATGAATTAAAGTGAGTATCTTAAGCATTTTCGTATCATTAATCACTAAGTGTAAATGATTAAATGTATCAATAATTAAACATATATCAATTTCCCCCACACTTAATTTTGGTCGTCCTCAGGCAAGACATCCAAATTAAGCTTAAAGACTCAAAACATTTACTCAATTCCCATATTTTCCAAGACTATATAATAATAAGCAAAGATGAGTGACTTTTAAATATCATAATAAGAATTCAACATTCAATGCTTCTACTCATGATCAATCAACAAGCATCATCTTCAGAAACTGAGTAATCTAATGATAGACTCGAAAAATGTGTTTAAGTAAAATATATCTATAGGTACACTCACACCATTCATGATCATAACAATCCATAACTTTGCATATCATATCATCTCTACACCACTATAATTCACATGCAAAATCATGAAGCGAAGGACTTTTTAGGGTTGTAATTTGGGTAAAGGTAAGGTGAGATGCGTTTGGTTCAAGTAGCATGAAAGCCATTAAGCTAGTGAAACAAAACAACACTCATCAAAAACTGGGTACCGTCAGCTATGACAAATACAACATTTATATTTCACAACCCCATTCAACTCTCACACACCAACCATATGAAGCATATACTAATCCGAAGGAATCACTCATACAATTGATGCCAACAATACATTGAAACCACAAGAGTGAACCTTCCAAGCCAATATCTACTTCATATCCACTTTACTTAAATAACCCATTCATCACAACTTTATGAGAATGCATTAATTATAAACAACTTTTCATCACATATGCATATGCTCCTAGATACATTTATTTAAACAATTTTTTCTTTTCTTTTTCTTTTTCTTTTTCTTTTTCTTTTTCTTTTTTCTTTCTTTTTCACTTTCTTTTCTTTTCTTTTCTTGTGATTTTCTCTTTTCTCTTTTCGTTCTTTCTTTTCCTTGTAAAAATTAAAATAAACTACACCAATGTGGGAATTTCAATGATGACATAACAAAACATCCCAACATTAACCAACCCACACATATTTACACCCTCACACTTACACTTTTGTACATCCACAAACTCACCAATCACAAATGTTCACTAACTTTATGGCTTGGGTAGGACATTTGGTTAAGTATAAAGCGTGTAATGTGGTTGATACCAAAAGAAAGGCTAATAAGACTGAAAGGGGCTTATCAAAAAGAAAAATCATATAATGGATAGACTATTTGGCTAATGTAGTTTGGAAAAGCAAAGAATGCCTAATTAGATCCATGTTAGTGTGTGATAAAAATATGGTCTCAAATAGAAATTCAACGCAAAATCAGGATGTACATGTCATGAAGGTCACACATTATCAGAAGACAATGAGATTGATAAGGATGTTTCAGTATAATAAGGCTCAAAATCTCACCGACTTTGTCTACCACTAGTCACTACTCTTCTGAAGATAATGCATATCGATCAATCACAAGAGTAAAAATATATGCTAAAGTTGCCATGAAATTCTTTAGTCAACTCATTCTCTACTCATAACGATATATCCCAGAAGCAACAGAAAATGAGCAAATGTTTGTTTATTTGTTTTATTCTTTCTCTCATTTTGATTGAAAACTTAAAAACAAGTGAAAATAAACTAACAAAGAAACACACATGCATAAAAAATAAATGCGAAAATTTAAAAGCAAAGAAATTTACTTCCTTTGGGTTGCCTCCCAAGAAGCACCTTTGTTTAGGGTCGTTGGCTCGAGTTCTTATTTCCTCCTCACGTGAAAAAATTGTGATCTTCAGATGTCACATACGGCTCCTCCATGTGAGGTTCTTCGGGATAGGATCTCAGTTGATGGTCTATCATATTCAACATTCTCCATATCTATTGAGTTTCAATCTTGATTAAATCCATGCACTTTAGAAATATCTCAAATGTCTCTTTACCTTTAACTTCCTCATTTAATTCCTCCAATCTACTATTTAAAGGTGAACATTTATTCTCAAAAATAATCATGAACTCAGTACTTACCTACGAGCTAAAAGATATGTCTTTTTTTGCTTCGAACTCCTCCTCTGCTTCTTCTACAAAAGCAATTCGTTGAGGATTGACCTCAAAATTCTCAAACTCCTCATCACTTTATAGAGTTTCTGCACAAACATCCATTGGGTACACCTCGGATTGATATGACTTCTCCTCTTCACTTTGTAGTTCCAAATGATTGATATCCCCCTATTAAGGTAATGCATCTTGCTGGAATTGCAGAGCATCATATCAGATTTGCTGTACATTTTGCTAAAACAGCTGTTGCATATTCTGTTTGAAGTACTACATATCTTGTTGAATTTCAAGATTGTCAGCAATCATAATATTAAATATTTCCTCTAGAGATATACTTGAGTCATGTTAGCTCTCTGAATCTTAGGAGCTAGACTGTGTAGTTTTTGAAAATTACCCTCCTTCCTGCTGGAATTGTGAAGTATTCTTCTGCAATTGCAAAGTATTAGCGTTCACAATATTAATCAACTCTTCCAGAGATGGACTGGAGTCATGATAGGAAGCTTCTGGTATGTATGAGAATTGATGTGTGTCCTACAAACTATCATGGAAGCAATTCTGATGATTATCCCATCTATGAAAAAAGTTAGGTTGGTCAGAGCAAACATAATTATAGGATTAAGAATATGAGTTGTAAAAGAAATTACCTCCATCCATATCGAACCTTTTTTTCACAAAAACGAAACAAAAAAAAGAAAAGATCACAAAATAGCTAAAAAGAAATCAATTATGAAAAAACATATACAAAACATCAATTAAATCACAAACAAAAACTAAAACATCACACTCCCCGACAACGACACCAAAATTGACAAGTGCGTCATAACACTAGTCAAAATAAAATAACTAGACTACTACTATAGTAGGGGGAGTCTAGGTCGATCCCACAAGGAGTGTGTGAAGTTTATGAAATGAAATTAACTGGTGTTTAGGTTTAACAGGGGGGTTTTGGATTTTGAAATAAATAAAAAATGAAGCTAGACTAATAAAAATAAATTAAAGAAAACATGCGAAAATTAATAAAAATGGGGAATTCTGTAAAGACTCGGTTCTTTGGTTCAATCTCGACCTACACCCTAATTAAGCATATTTCACTGAGTTGTAGTTCTCAAACATCTCCTAGAAACTATAAATCGTGGGTTAATAATTAACCTGAGTTTTCCCTTAGGTTTTGTTTAATCAAGATACGATCGTTAATTAAACCTAACTACCAAATACCTAGGATACAATCTCTAGATTTAATTAGACAGTAGCATTACGAATTAGGAAAACCAATTAATCAAGGAAACAACCACATATGATGCGTCATTTAACCTAGGTCATGTTATCCCTAATGATTACGAATCATTAGTTGCTACACATAAATTTCAACGTAACAATTACGGATTATATCGAAATTCTAGCAATGGGTATGTAATTAAACAATTCAATGAATGCATTAAAATCATCCTTTCATAATACCCAATGGGTTCATACACAAATAACCAAACAATAACGAAAATAACCAAAATTCGATTATCAATACAAAAAACCAAAATCAATTAACATAGGATAACACAATCAATTCCCAATGAGAGAAAGAAACAACAAAAATAAGAAAATACACTTAACTCTGGTCGTCGGCGTCAATGTCACCGCTGAACCGACATTGGGATGTTTGGCCCTCTATGAGTCTCTCCTGGAAAAATGCTTCAGCCCCATTAATATCCCTACCGAAGCATCCTTAGTTTCTTCTTCACTGCCAACGCTTCTTATCTATTTCACTAAATGAATCCTATCAAATATTTCACATTTTCTATGATCATCTCTATTTTAAGTATTTGGGGAATCCCCCTTAATAGATGAAATATTCCTATTATGTAAATGCCAATTGAATCAATGTTAATAGTTTTGAATTTAACTTTTTGGTATTTTTCGTTTCTTTGGATGATATGATCATCTCTATTTTAAGTATTTAGGGAATCCTCCTTAATAGATGAAATATTCCTATTATGTAAATGCCAATTAAATCAATGTTAATAGTTGTGAATTTAACTTTTTGGTATTTTCGTTTCTTCGGATAATATGATGGGTCAATTATTTACTTCATTAGTTCCAACGGTGGCAGCTGCAGAATCCACTATTGGGTTAGCCATTTTCGTTATTACTTTCTAAGTCTGAGGGACTATTGCTGTAGAATTTATTAGTATCATTATTCATTGAAGTGACAAATAAAGATGGTGATTTTTGGTCCACCTTTACTATTAACTCACTTCTCTTCTCCCATGCCTAACCGTAGCTCATCTCCATTTCTCTCAGCCTCCAAGTCGAAGCCCCTTCTCTTCACTAAGTCGCAACTCTTCTATTTCTCCCTAGCTACCTACTCCTCTTTACTCTGCCTCTTTACTATGGCTCGATGGGACCAATAAACTTAAGGGTTTTTGGTACCAAGCTACTGTACACACCAAAACCCCTCTTCACCCTCGCAAATCTGTTAAATGCTAGTGTTTTACGCTAGCGGACATTAAACGCCATGTGCTATGCATTAAACGCCATGCGTTATGTGTTATGCGTTAAACGCAAGCGATGCTAGCATTAAACACTAGCTTACTTTTGCTGTGTCCTTTGACCTATATTTTATTCATCTTACACTGCTGTTTTATCCTTTAACTACTATTGATATTTTTCTTTTTGTCTTTTAATTAACTTATTCTTGCTCTATGAATACAAGTGAAATTTCATTTTTTTAAAATGGCCCAAATATAGTGCTTTTGACTCATTTTAATTTCTTTACTTCCAAATTGTACCTAAAATCATATATGAATAAAAGTGAGTATCTTAAGTATTTAGTGTAAATAATTAAATATATCAGCAATTAAATATATATCAATTACCTATATTGATCATTTTTCATTTCGTAATACTACTGTCAAATTGAATCTAGAGATCATATCCTAGGTTATTCGGTAATTTGGTTTAATTAACAATCTTATCTTAATTAAATATAACCTAAGGGAAAATCGAGATTATTAGAGTGTACTGTTAGTCTCAGATCAATAGTCTTAAGAGAGTTTTAAAGACGTTAGGATGATGGAATATGCTTGATTGTGTTTAGGTCAAGATTGACCTTAGAATCGGAATTTTTTAATTTATTTGCGATAGTTTACTTCTATTTTATTTTCTAAATTAATAAAAATCCAAAAGCCCCCTTTTTATATATTCCTTTCCTCAATTAATTTTGTTACGAAAATTAACCGAACATTTTCTGTGGATTCGATCCCGGCTTACTATAACTACAAATTTTAGTGTGCAGAGACAGGTAAATTTTGCAATGCATTCAACAAGCACTGTCAAATTTTGGCGTCATTGTTAGTACTGTGATAGTTCAATTTTCGTTTTTGATTTTAGTTGGTGCTTTGTGAATATATTTACTTGTAATCATTCTTTTTGTTACTTGTTAATTTTTAATCATTTGTTAGTGTTGGTGTATGATAATGACCAAATCTCCTCGTAAAGAAATTGAGCAACTTGATCCAGAGATCAAGAGAACATTGTGGAGATTGCATAGGGAAGCAAGATCAACTATAGTAGAAGAATTGGAATCTGAATCCAAAGACATAATGGCAAATTCGAGAACGTTGAGGGAGTTAGTTGCACCATATTTAACTTAAAGACCACTATGCATAACATTTCTGAATTTTGCTGAACATATTACCTTTGAGTTAAAATATGGATTAATTCATTTATTGCCTAACTTTCATGGTCTTGTAAGTGAGGATGCACATAAGCATCTTAAGGAACTCAATGTGGTTTGTCTAAGCATAAAGCCTCCCGGGGTGACCAACAAGCAAATCATATTGAGAGCCTTCCTGTTCTCACTTAAAGATGCAGCCAAAGATTGACTATTTAGAGCATAACAATTTGACACTCGCAACAATTTAGCACTCACAACGATGTTCAATGAGTAAACGAGGTAAGCATTTCATCCGTTGAACATCGTTTAGAAGAACTAATATCTTTTATAAGAAAGATTGTAGTTAGATAGGCACAAGTGAAAGTGTGCGGGATATGTTCAAACATGAGTCATCCAACTGATGAGTGCCCGATGCTGCAAGAGGGAAGTATGGAGTATGTGAATGTTGTAGGAGGGAACTTACTGAACCATTACAACCCATACTCATAGACGTATAACATAGGTTGAAGGGATCATCCCAACTTGAGTTATGGAGGGAATAGGTAGTAGAATTATTTCCAGAATCGGTGGTAAGGAGCACAATAATTTCAACGAAGGGCATAAGGACCATAAAGACATAAGGAGTCTCTTCTTCCAGTTTATGAAGTGCTCTAGATGAATTTATCAAGGTTTCTCCTACTAACAATCTTCAATTTTGACAAGATATGTAACAACTTCAATAGAGTATGCTACAGCTTAATCAAAGTGTATAACAAATCTGGCAGGAGACAAAAATAAGCCAACAGATCATGGAAAACCAAAAGGGTCAGATGGCAGTGAGGATAAATCGTATCGAATCAAAAATTAGAGGAAAGCTGCCATCCCAACCTGAGGTAAACTCGAATAATGTCAGTGTCATAACCCTAAGGAGTGGAAAAAAGAACTCCACTAAGGATTACTACTGAGGAAGAGATTGAGAAGGAATTAGGAAAGGAGGAAAATTCAGCATCGAGTACAAAGGTAAATTTCGAAAGTCCCAATATTATTAAAACTAAATTTCCACCTTTTTTAAGTAGATTGACAAAACCGAATAAGGAGGAGAAGGACAAAGAGATATTGGAGACATTTTGAAAGGTGGAAGTTAATATACCTTTGCTTAAGGCAATCAAGCAAGTACTAAGATACGCCAAATTCCTCAAAAAACTGTGTACATATAAGAGAAAATTGAGGCTTGATAAGAAAGTGATGACAGGTGAGAATGTGTCTGTAGTTTTTAGAAAGAAGATTCTTCTAAAATTTCAGGATCTAAATATGTTTTCCATTCCTTGCAAAATTAGGAATAGTGTGTTCAATAGAGTTATGATAGATTTGGGTGCTTCAATTAATGTGATGCCTCATTCGATTTATACGTCCTTAAATTTGGATCCTTTGAAAGAAACGAGTGTGATAATACAATTGACTAACCGTACTAATGCTTATCCTGATGTTGTGGTTGAGGATGTTTTGGTGCAAGTGAATAAGTTAGTATTTTCTACATATTTCTATGTTGTGGATATGAAAGATGACACTTTGTGTAATCCGATACCTATCTTATTGAGGAGACCATTTCTTAATACAGCTAAAACTAAGACAGTTGTTTGTGAGGGCACCCTCACGATGGAATTTGATAGGGAAGTGATTTATTTGAATATCTTTGATGCCATAAAACATCGTCCTAATGATCACTATGTTTTTTCTATTAATGTTATTGATCCTTTGGTAAAAGAAATGTTTAAATCAAGTTGTAAGGATCATTGAGAACATTTTTGACTGAGGAATTGGAAGCAAAACCCAACGTTGTTGTTGAAATGGGACAAAAGTTGATGGAAGCAGTGAGCACTTTGGAATCATTGGAAAAATGTCTAAAAAGGTATGATTTGGCTTCTGTAAAACTATTTGAATCTCACCAAAAGTTGTTACCTTCTGATGTGCAAGCACTAGAACTGGAATTAAAGCCACTCCTTACACACTTAAAGTATGCCTATTTGGAAGATAAATGTTGGACCCTGAAACTGTTCTTAGAACATTTCGAGCAAGACATGAGAAGTGTGGATAGGTTCATGTTTTGTTTTGGTGATTTTGGTAGTGAGAGACTATGAAATGGGCAGAATTAGGGTGAAAGTGATGAAGAACACGTATATATATAGATATGTATGTATGTTCTGTTATTGGTGTTCATAGATGATATGGAGTTGAAAATGAAGTAGAGAAGATGATCTTGGTATGAGTTATGATAAGGAAAGATTTAGAAACAAAAATGGTAGTGATCTGAAAAATGTTCACTGAGTATGCTTTGGCCTAGTAGCCATAACTTTTGTTTTAGTTATCCAAATGAGACGATTATTTACTTGGATTACACTAGAAACATATGGCTACATTTCTTATAAAGAAATCGAATTTCAATTCTGTCTCTAAGAGTCTCAAAATTTCACGAAGTTGAGAACTGAGTGCAGTACATTGGTGGATGAATGTAAAATTCATCTTTGTACTTAAGAGGAAAATCTAGATTGATCTAGGCTTAATTGGATAAAGTTGCCTTCTCAGAAATTGTAGATTATTTTTCTAGATTTCCAATGATATATAGCATGAAATTTTTAGACATCGGAGTCGAAAGTTAGGATCTTTACAAGTGAAGATGTTTAGAAGTTTAAAGGTATCCTCTGTGAACCAACTTCTTCTGTGATGACGTCATCTTCCTCTGGGTGACGTCATCTCCTTCTATGTTATTGTTCATTCTTTTCGTCTGTGTTATTGTTCACAGACGAATGAATTCGTCTATGTCACTGTTCATGAACTTCTTCTATGTTACCGTTCATGAACTTCTTCTTTGTTACCGTTCATGAACTTCCTCTGTGTTAATGTTCATGAACTTCCTCTGTGTTACTGTTCATGAACTTCTTCTATGTTACTGTTTATGACTTCCCCTATGTTACTGTTCATGAACTTCTTCTATGTTACTGTTCATGAACTCCGTCTACGTTACTGTTCATGAACTTCGTCTATGTTACTGTTTATGAACTTCTTCTATGTTACAATTCATGAACTTCTTCTATGTTCCTGTTCATGAACTTCTTCTATGTTACTGTTCACAAACTTCTTCTGTGATGACGTAATCTTCTTCTATGTTTCTTCTGTGCTGTCGTCATCTCCTTCTGTGTTTTGCCTCTTCTATATTCGTCTATACCTATCTTCTATCCCATTGTTAACCCCTCAGAAGATAGAATTGACCTTTGAGGTCTGCATGAAAGTTGTAGAGCTTGGAATCTTTTTTTAAATCATATAAAGAACATCTTGAACCGATTCTTCTAGAGAAAGTTATGGCAATCGAAAAACATCATCTGTGTTCCCAGAATTCTTCTGGGTCACTGTTCATTATATATCTTCTGTCCTATTTTTGACCCTTCAGAAGATAAAATTGACCTTTAAGCTCTACATGAAGTTTGTGTATCTTGATTCCCTCTTTCGAATCATGTAAAGAATAATTGAATTTGATCTCTGTAGAAAATTTTATGTTAAGAGGAATAATTGAATTTGATCTTCTTCTATGTTTCTTCTGTGCTGACGTCATCTTCTTCTATGTTTTGCTTCTTCTTTATACCATCTTCTGTTCGATTTTTGACCCCTAATAAGATACAATTGGTCTTTTAAGTCTTCATAAAAGTTGTAGCTCTTGAAGTTCTCTTTCGAACCATCTAAAGAACACCTAAATCTGATACCGATAGAGGAAGTTATGGTAATAGCCCTGAAGTAAGTTCAATATGATTGAGGATAAAAACAGTTTGGATTATTTTGACTATAACTTCTTCTCTAGACACTCAAATGACTTGATTCTTAAACCATTGGACTCGTAAGCCATTTCTCTACATCACCAAAAAAATATTATATCCATCTGAAATGAAGTAAGAAATATTGAGTGAAAAACGTGGGGCGGGTACAATGTATGTACTCTTAAATAATATGAACTGGTGTTATTCCACTGAACATACTTCAGTATTTTGATGATTTCTGGATCGGTAGAGCTCCAAATGACATGGTTTCTGATTTTTGGTAAAATAGAGACATGGAGATACAAATGTTATGAAGAAAATGGAATCTAATTCAGTGTCTAAGATGTTCAAAGTTCAGATGGAAGTTGTTCATAGTATACTGTTATGGATAAGAGCAGTCCAAAAATATTTGAAGTATATCTTTCCAATCACTGAACCGAATTGAATGATTTTGGTGTCATTAAAAACTTGAGACAACGGGGGACATTTTTCTGGAGGAAAGTGTTATGTTAGAATGTTCAGGGGCATTTTTGGAAGACCAGTTGAGGTTAAAAGAATCTAAGCTTATAAGAAAGGGGCAAAGATGACTTTTTGCATTCATTAATGGCAAAATTGGAAAATCAAAAATTTTGTCTTAAGCTAATAAGACAAAGAAGAGAGGAGTCGTGAGTGTTAAGGAAGAAAAGAAGGAGAAACTCGTAGAAGAGCCTAGAAGGAGAGAAGGAGACACCGAAACAAGGAGAAAGAAGAAGAGAGAAGAGTATTCAGCTGAAAATTTGTAGGGGATCAAGAATATCAACGTCAAGAGCAAGGAAAAGAGCAAGCTTAACTCTTGGAAATTCAAGCAAGTGAAATAAGGTGGGTTTCATGCTTATAATTAAGTAATGAGCCAGAAATAAAATGATTTCAATTCCTTCATAAATGTTGCTTTTATTGCTTTTGAATGATTTACAAAATTTCTACATGTTTCGACATATGAATTTTGTTGATGAATTTCAAAATAAAGATGAAAATGCATCGAAACATTTTATGTTATGCCTTGCAAATGTCTTGGCATTTTGTATATTTGGAAAAGCATAAGAAGCATAAGAATATGAATCCATGATTGATTTGAGCATGAATATGTGCTTTTATGTGGGCAAGAGAGAAATCCGTTTCGTTAGTCTCGTGCACGATGACCTATAGCCTTCTCCCGGTTGCTCGCTTGTGCCACGAGATCCTGAGAAATCGGACTTGTTTTATTTCACGGTTTAAACTTTGGTTTAACCATTTCGTTCCACGAAACTCTCGAGCCATATGTTGTGCATTGCATTTTGATATGTTTGACATGATGAATGCATACATAATTTGAAATATTGT
>JAOQML010000001.1:10749706-10759934 GCA_027568935.1 Erythroxylum urbanii
TATTTAATTAGTCTTAATTATAATTTAAATTGAAATTAGAATTTTATTTTAATTAAATTACTAAAATATATATAGCCCAATATAAATTGATTTAGGCTTTAAGAGAGCTAACATCTCTTACCTAATCTTCTTTACAACAATTGTAAAGTTTTGTTAACATGTTCTATAAATACTAGAGACTAGACACTTTGTGTGAAAATAATGATTGAGATAAAGCGATTTCAAAATTGATTTGAGAGAAATGGGAAGAAACATGATCAAATTTCGAAATAAAGTACAAACTATACTTGTGTTTTATTACATTTTATATGATAATCATGTTATAAGATTTAAATTATCTTGACTTCGACAAATCAAAATGAAAATTTTCATTATTACTTTGCTACACGTAAGATTGGATCTTGTCCTAATTTGGATTCGATCTTGTCCTAATTTTCTAACACATCCATCAACTATTATACTGTTGTATCTCAAGTATAATCTTATGGTTGAATCCTCCATACAGTTATATAAGAGATCCGTCATTCATATATACACTTTATTTGCGCATGAATCATATAAGAAAATAAACATGAAACAAAACCAACTGGAAGAAAAATAAGGTCAAGGAACTAATTAACTTGAAATACTTTTGACTTGTTCCTCCGTTGCAGCGTCCTTGGAAAAAGCTAAATAGCTCAATATCATCAACTTAGAAAACTATTCATATGTGCATGTATTCTTCTTGAACTTAATAGGTTTGTTGCTAGTAGAATCAACGACCAAAGGACATGAAATTTTCTTTCGATGCTTGGTACTCACCAGCTTTCCCACCACATACCCTCTTGACTTGATTTCAAACTTTAGTGTCAATGGGACCACAATCCCAGTTTGAGAAACTGTTAAATTTGATCCAGCTCCGTACATTGGAACTTTGTTTCCTTCCACAACTACTGATACAATTCTATGACTCTTTCTGGGTTGATAGTGCTTCTTCAGCTACAGTATTCGATGAAAACCAGCACTATGAGCTGAACACCAGTAAAAGATATCACTAGGAATCAAAGAGCTGTGTGTGGAGAAAGTCTCAAGTTACCTGACCAGTAGCAACAGGGATTTCGGAGTATATGAGATTGATTGGATTGGAGCTGATATGAATGCCAAAGAGTGTAGCAGGGTTGTATATGTTCATTCTCAGAGTGGCATTGATTGTGAACATCTTCGTTGGAACACCTGAGAAGTCTGAACCTGCCCCCACATAGAAGTTCTGAACTAGCAAGCTCTGCAAAGTTCATAGCTTTTATAAGAAATCAATGTCAATGCAGTAAAACATGTTCCATTTAAGTAAGAACTTTTGGATTTTGTTGTTGATACACTTCTCATTACTCAATCCACTGCCATATTACAGATCTTGAGAGTAACTCCAGGTGTTTACATCTCTAAAATGGCTACAAAAATAATTTCAAAATATACTGGATAGTTAGGAAACGCCACATAATTTACATGGTTAATATTCACTGCAACGTAGAAAAATAAACTATTTGATTGTGAAGTTTCCCTAAAGGTCTTAAATTATATGAATTGATCAACTTTTGTAAGATCAACCATCGTAAGTGCTATTGCAGTTTTAAATGAAAATAAACCTTAAACAAAATCGACAAAACTTATTACTAATCAACTTTTGCTCAAAGAGAGGACAGAGACAAATCCAGAAACAGAGTGAAGATGATGCCAGTGTCACAGGAGGAGAACGAGAAAAGAAAAGAAAAGAATGAATCTCCACAAACTATAAGATACTATTGATACTAAATATTGGCATACCTTGACAGTAACCTCAGCTTTATAGGACCTGCTTGCACCCCAAATAATCAAGCAAAAAACAGTAAACAAGAGCCCGAAGCTGCACAAAGCAATCAATGCCTGAAATCGCCTGGTGAATGCTTTATCCTCTGCATCATCATAATTCCCTTCTTCCATAATCACATTACACTCGGGCCACCCTTTGTCGTTCCATCCCTTTTGATCGCTTCTTTTCCTTCCATTTTTCCCACCGGAAGACGACCTAAATATGCCTGAAAACCTGCTCGCAGAGGAGTTCCTTGAATGCCTTCCGAAAGACGGATGTGACGGTGACTCCATTGGACTTGGTTGCATTGACGATGACTTATCTCCATCGTGTGAGTCTCTTGAAGGGCTTTGCACGTAGTATACAGGGCGTTTAGGAGATCTTGAAGGTGATGATGGAGCTAAACTTGTTATATCTGACTCCGATTTTGCTGAATGCATTGTGAAGAATTAATGTTCCCGGCGATCTATGGTTTGTCACAATCAATCCTCCAAGGACAGCATGAACTTGGGAAGATCAGAAAAATGAAACAGAAACCCCGAATCTTTCTTTCCTTTTTTATCCTTTTTGAGAATAAACAGCACGATTCAACAACACAAATTACAAGAAAATAATCTTAAGGGAGCAGGAAGTCACTCTCCTGCTGTTTCCAGATAGTATAAAGCTTAAAACTAGACCAATACAAGCGAAACGTACAAAAAGTTTGAGTTGGAAGTGATTAAACAAGAAGAGCAAGTAAAAAGGAGTACGAGATGAACAAAGATAAGTGTCAGTATCAGGAAAATCGATACCAGACCTGGAATGAAGATGATCTGAACCAAACTGAAATTGAAACCCCAGAACAAGTTCGTAATAGGAAACACCTTTTGATCTTTGTAATATTTACGCCAACGGTAATGATAAGGCTCTATAATACCATAAATCTACACCACTTATCCAAAAGTATCTCATTTTCGTGCTTTCTTTGCACTAATGAAAAGCTCAGCTAATGGAAACTTTGGTTTATCATTAACAAATCAGTACGCAAACAATTATACAATGTATACATATAAAGACTAAGGGCTGAGGGATCTAATAAAGTGGTTTAATAGGCTCGGGGAAAAGAGCCTAAAGAACCGAACCTGAGGTTGGGGAATGTGTCGGCAGGGCATGTACAGTGAAAAAGAGCCTAAAGCACCGAACCTGAGGTTGGGGAATGTGTCGGCAGGGCATGTATAGGGATGTTACGTGGAAATTTTAGTGGCCCTAGTCCCATCATCCTCTGGGTACGATTGTGACACAGGAACTAATTTTACATTTATTTGCTATTTGATGAAGTTCTTGCTGGATTATGCAAGCTGACAAAACTGTATCATTGACATTTAGAAGGAATTTATTGAGTGCACTCCTTATTATTATTATTATTTTGTTTATGTTGTTGTTACTATACCAACTTCATATTGCAATAATAAAATGTAATGTATGTGTCAGAGGTAATACAACAATGTTTGTTCTTGAGGAGTTCTCATATATTTTTTAGGGAATTGTAGCTTAAAATGCAAGATTTGTGAAATTAACATGATGTGTGTAGTGTAGTAGTCACAGGCTTTTAGGGTTAAAGTGGCTTAGACGGTTTGGTAAGGGAGGGTTGTGTAGATAGGAGCTTAGCTGGATGAGCATGAAACAGGCACTTTAAACCAGTGATAATACTATATATGTCTGTTTGTGTGCATATATATATATATATATGTCATACATAGAGCAAACAGTGACAGCAGTGGACCACATGAGTTGGTGGTGAAAAGGCCGGAAAGAAACAGTAGTTAGTGGAGACAAAAAGACATTATTATTATTATTATTCAGTCAACTACAGTAAGAGCTACCGTTGGATTATATGAGGGTAAAGTGAAGCGGTTGCTTAAGTTGCCATGTTTGTTTGGGCCTTACACGCAGCTTTTGTTTAACGCTCTGAAGCAGCTTCTTGTGGTGTAAAATAGTAGTATTGATGTTGAAATGCAAAACATTCCTTTTCACAGTGCAGTGGAAATGGAGTACTGGGCCTGTAGTGAATAAATTTTAAGAGTAAAGTGGAGGAGTCCAGTCCGGACTTTGAAAAATACAAAGTCCCATATAAAATGAAGAGAATACAAAAATAAATCTTATCATCTATCAACAAATATTCCTTAACCTTTATTGCTCTTAATGATTTAAATGAAATTTTAAATTATCAGATCAAAAAAATATTACTTAAATTATACTCCCTTTTTATCGATATAAATAAATATGTAAAATAAGATATGTAAATTTACAAAAATTTAAGGATTACTACTATAACCAAAAAATACTACTCAAAAGAATAATATTATACTCGATCAAAGTTTAAAGTTAGTTCGACCTTTTTGAGATAGGCATGTAAAATATCAGTCAATACCAAATGAAATGCGTAAATTTATAAGAATTTAAAGGATTAAATTCTTCCTAAACTTGACTCTTGACTGACTAAGCTCTCCTCTCCTCCAGGGAGTTTGTCTCCTTCCTCTCACAATTTCACAAAACTCCTCTCCTCATCGCCGTTGCCATCATGCCGGCTCGTCGCTCGTCGCTCGTTGCCCGTCGCCAGCTTGCTAGTTTGCCGCTCATCATCATTTCGACGTTATCTCACTAGCTCTCCGTCTCTATCGTCGCCAACTTAAGGTGAATTTGTTTTCTAAGCCAAGATGTTGTTCCCTGAAGACTCTTTATAAATGTTTTACGATTTCTAAAACAAAGATATAAAGCAACATCGCGGTCTGATTACTATTGGGCATAGATTTCAATCTAGGTCGCCTTGAAAAATATCTTTGACACGGATAAATAAGCTATTCATTTGATACCAATCAGAAAAGGCCTTCATCTTTTTATTATTGAAATTTCGCATACAAGCAATGAAGAATTAGATCTCAGACTATTTGATTGATTGATTTGAATTTGAATTTGAATTTAAATTTGTATTTACTTTCACATTTTATTATGGTCTCCAATTCCCAAAGGTGAGAGAAGTTTTGTGTTATCACCTATAAATAGGAGGATTCATAGGGAAAGAGAAAATTTGAATGAGTGAGATGTTATTATAATAGAGGGCATAAGAAAAAATGGCACAGAGAATTTAAATCCTAAATAGGATACGTTACAATATTGTGTTCATTTAAGCTAAACCCCCTTTTTCTCAGTTCTTCAATGGTTTTAGCATTCATATTTTCTTGATTAATTTTGCAACACTCTAATATTTTAGTTCTTTTCCTAGTTCAACATCTTAAGTTTTAAGATTATATAAAATAACATTCTCTTCATCGACCTTGCACTTCTTCACAAGTATAATATGTATCATATGCAAGTTGCAACTATCAATTACTGGTTAAACTCGTTTAAGAACAAAGTTCAAATAAATAGGTTATTTTACGTCTTAGTCTTTGGGTTTTCCTTATATCATCAAGTGTATTAGGACAGAGACACCATTTAAGTTTTTTGTCTCCTACTAAATGCAAATTGGCCTGTACTAAGTGCCATGTAAATTAGTATATAAACTCAAAAGAAAAAATTTGAATGTTATTAATTTATTGATTTTACCAATAAATAAGAAAAGGAAATTTTCCCATTCTAGTATAATTGTTAGTAATTATGTTTTTAGCAAATTTACTGCCCCTGTGAAAATTTTATTTTACTGTGATGTTATCATTTTATTATATTACATAATCTAATATTTATTTTTATAGAGAAAGAGATGAAAATTCAAGTGCTCGTAACTTAAGCTCATGTGAAATTGATTCCTGATATAAAGAATTATAATATTTATTTGTATTAATAAAAATAGGAAAGGTTAATGAATCACTGGATCAAAGAAATATTTAACTAAGATCAAAGATAATATGGATCCATACAGTCATGATATAATAAAAACTTTGTTAGAAGGCAAAGAATGAACTATAAAATTAGAAATAAAAGTTTATTTTGTAGTGGTCAAGATGATAGTAATAATACATAAGCTAATATTCATATCCAATAAGAAAGGATTATTGCAAAAGAAAACAAATGTACTTTTTTGCTCCACAAACAACTTATAGTACTCAAACTTCAATTTGTATTGCATTACCATCCAAAAAAACCTACCTTTTTCTATGTTTAGTAGAGATATAATTTTTGCTATATTTTTAATTTCGTAAATACTTTTATCTATATTCTGTATATAATATATATAATCCATAATATTGAGCAATTGTGTCATTCTGTATGTAACGTATCAACATATTTTTTTGTGAATTATTTGGTTATTATTATCAAATTAAATCGTAGAGCAATATTATTAATTTAAAATGTCAAACATTCTATATATAAAATAAAATTATATAATTGTACCAACAAAAGTAATATAACATTAAAAGATGATCCTCTATTTCTATATAAAATATTAATAACAATTTGAGCAATCCTTACAAAAAAACAATACCGAGAAAATCCTTCACAATTTAGCTTAAGTTTCTTCTCCCCTAATTACTTCAGTCTGTAATGCAATCTTAAGCTTCTTGTTTTTTTCTTGAAGTTATTCAATAATTGTCTTTTATATAAAGGTTCAAACATTTAGCTTAATGTCATATCCAAGATCATACTCTAATGCACCTTTGAGACTTGAGTTAGTAAGAAGATCGCGGTTAGTACCTGGGTTGAGCCTCTATCGTGGTTATCAATGAAGATCACAACCCTTGAGGGCCACTGAATATTTGAAGTCGCTGGGAGAAAGCAGAGTTTGCATAGTATTATGTAAGTTTAGATTTATATGAAAGAGAACCTTTTCTACGTATAATTTTTATGTAACTTCAGAAAATTAATTAATTTCACGATACAAAGTAAATGAAAGAGTAATGCATATAACAGAAATGATATCTGAGCTAAATTACTCTCACGAAAATCCAGTTTCTGCCGTGATATAATATGTAAAGATTGGAATACATAAGTATCCTTTAAAATTACTAGTAGTAGGCAAATCCTAAGCAGTTTATAGAAACTTGAAAATCCCCTTGCTGTCACTTGAAGTCACCTAAGACCAATCAGATCATTATAATGGCATTTTTCAGTCAAATAATCCAAGTCATACTCGAGCTCGTCCAGTAAGATACAGTTAGAAGAAAGGAAATCTTGATAACACCGCAAATCATGTTGCATAGAAAGAATAGAGCAGTACAACATATTGATAAAGCAACAAATCATTTTGAGGTCTATAATGAGGTCATTACCTCAGCTATGGCAACATGGAAGCATTCAGATTTGATTGAAATTGCTGACAATGCTTCATTCTCATTGCAGGTGGAAACTGATTAAAAAAAAAAAGAAGGAAAGAAAGAAATTGCGAGGTTATTGTACTAACAGAGGAAGTCTTTAATGAGATTAACCACTATTTCCTAGGTGAAATATAAGAGATTAATGTAATAGTACGAAGGAAAACTTAATTCCAGAATATAAATTATGAAGTCATCTTATCTACCATTACAATTTCCAAATTTTCAATTTAAAAACAACGATAACGGAATTTTTTTAAAAAAAAAAAAGAAGAGATGTTAAACTCTGCAAATAAGAACAAAATCATTTTGAGAAACAAGTAAATCAATAATTGAAATGGTCTGTCATATTGGCATCTTATATGCTTTCAATTTCATGTCCATGCATTTCATGTGCATCCATTAACACAAAATCTGCAAACATATACGTGCACATATAATAACGTAACAGACGAGCTCAATTGAGCAAACATGTGGTTAGGAATTTCAGCTATAAGGAACGTAGTTACCAATCCACCAGTACAGTATGTAACAGTAGTTACCAATCCACGGGTACAGGATGTAACAGCACATTCTTCCCATGATAGAGGAATTCCATCATAGCTGTTATACATTCCTCCATGCCTTGGTGTAGTTCCAATATGATGATTTAATAAATATATCTACAATTGCTCTGACTTCACGCTACTTCATTTTTTGAACCAAAGCCTTTTTTTTTTGTGGTTAATCGGAAATGAACAGTACAAAATTACATAGTTAGCCTAGGAAAGCTTATCCCAGATCGGTCCTCATGGAGGAGGGGAAGACACTCTACTGGTGCGGTAACAAGAGTGGTAGTTCCTAAGGCACAATTGGCAGCGAATTTTGCGAGCCAATCTGCACACTTGTTGCCCTCCCGGTATATGTGGCGAAGGCGGACGTCCCAGTTGTAATTGAGTAGTGTAGTGATGCTAGTGAGGAGTGGGTTCAGGGAAAAATGTCGCTGAGCGGATACTGAAAGGAGGCGAACCGCTTCTTGAGAATCCAATTCCAGTTTCACCTGTCGATACCCGAGATCCCAGGCCATGTGAAGTTCAGTTAAAACACCCCATAGTTCTGAGACAAGAGGGGAGCACCAGCCTAAATTCTGAACAAAGCCTCCCTGCCAGTTCCCTTCGCTGTCGCGTATTAGTCCGCCTGCTGATGCTGAGGGTGGTGATTGTTTGCTGGCACCATCCGTATTGAACCAAGGCCTTTAAAATATGTTTCGAACCATATGCAGAATTGAGTGAATAAAGATTCTGTGGAAGATAGCCTGCAATTGATAAAGGGAAGCACAATCAAAGTTTAAAAATCTCAAACCTTGTAAGCTCAGGGTCCAAGTCATCGTATCGAATTTCTGCATTGCTCATTGTCTAACCATCGGGCGAGAAGGAATGAGTGGGTGAAGGCAACCAGGCTGACATAAACCCTGATTTAGTAATGTCAGGAATCTTCTTTACTAAGTTTCTCCACCAGTCGTCCAGCTTTATCCTGGGAGGACACTGTTAACTGGCTAACGAGAATCAAAATAGAGAATCAGGCTGATTACAAGGCTGTTACAATCAGCTAGAGCACATTGGTCTATAACATATGGAAGGAAAGGAACGGCAGAACATTCAGACAAGAAAGCAGAAGCATAGAGGAGGTCTTTCAAGAAATAGTACTACAGATCAGGTTGATTCTACTAGCTAGAGGGCTAACAACTAGTTTATCTACCGATATGAGAAGGAGATGGTCATTGGAATGAATCACCTTGTATATCCAGGTGGCTAGGAGCAAGTTTTTTTAGGTTTTGTTGAATTGTTAATCCAAACATTTGATCTTTTGTACTAACCTAGAATTGAAGCATCATTGTATTGTATATTAACAGATTAATATAAGTTATTTAATTTTCGAAAAAAAAAGTTTGTCCACCAGTAATGCTTCTTAGACTCCCGATTGAAAGCCTGATGAACAAAATATCAGACAAGTACATGAATAAGCACTTCTGCTGTTAAACATTACTCCCTCACACAAGAAGTTATGTCTTCCTTCCAAACTAAAATAAGATTAAAATAAAAAAAATAGCATCTCATTTTAAAATAAAAAGAACAATAAAATCTACGCAATCTACGCCGCCATCCATTTTCCCTCTTTTTTTCTTGGTGAGCAAACAGCAGTAGCACCAAGCCCTCATAAATTGAATATCAGAAGCTGGTAAACAAACACTATAAACTGAATATCGGAAGCTAGTAAACAAACACTAGAACACAGGGAAAAAAATCTCTCCTGAGTCAACTATCAGTCAAATTCCCTAAGTTCTCAATTAATTTCAATTTCCGGGTGAGCAAGCATATCCTAGCAGTTTGGATTCAATCTTGCTTAACTCACTAGTGTTCTCAATTTTTGAATAAAAGAAAGAAAGAAAATGAAACGGACAACTAAATAACCACAACGAGGAACCAAATATGGTTGGTGTGAGTGGTTCAGCACTCTCATCCTTTAACCAGAAGTCTCGAGTTTGAGTCTTGAGAATGGAGAGACCTGTTTGGCCAGCACTTTACCCCTTATGGGTTGACTCAATACGAGCAGGGATTAGTCTGAGTGTGAATGGCTTAAAGATACCTTCTCATCGTTGGGACCCTCCTAGGACACCTCGTGGCTAACAAAAAAATAACCACAATGAGGGAAATGAAATTTGTAAAGAATTGGAAACTCACGAGTGATCTCAGAGGGGTAGATCAGGTGAAGGGCACAATACAATAGGCGATTCGGCAGAGGACTGTTCAGGATCAATCTCGTTGACTGGGGAACGAGCAACAAAAGCAGGAGAAACCCAGCTGGTGAAAGCTCAGATTGTTGTTACACTAATCTAACAGGAAAGAAGAGAGGACATGATGAGTACCTAAGAACCAGAGAGCGATTGGGACTAGAGAAGAAAAATCGGAGAAACCGAAGATACAACGACAGAGAAGAAGAATATGAAACCAGTGATAACTGATACAATTTTGCAATGTCTTGAAAAACTGGCTGGTTTAAAAGTAAAAAAAGTTTAAAGCTAAAAAGTCAAATGAATGCGATAAAGATTTAATGAAATTAAAAAAGTTAAAATATA